>CM073473.1:31977500-32487500 GCA_037074535.1 Gleditsia sinensis | reverse complement strand
ATGGGATATGATATCTGTTTATAGAAGAGATAAAAAATAAATTTGGATATGAATTTTATTTGAATTATTGTTGATATCCGTTTATAGAAGAGATAAAAAAACAAAATTGGATATGAATTTATTTGAATTTTTGTTATCAATATTTCAAAAAATTGTCATTCAATATTGTCAATTATCTATTTCATTGTTGGGACTATTTTAATTTAAACTTTAAGAAAAAGTGAGCGAATAACAAAATGGATGAATATTGGTATGTGTTTCTGTCACTACAAGAAATTTAACTTTCGGTGGCGACTTTTTTTGCCACTAAAAGTTAAAAAATCGCCACTAATACCTTTTAGTGGCGACAATTCGCCACCAAAAAGTCGCCACTAATACGACCGTCACTAAAGGGTTTTTGTGGCGACAAAAACGAGTCGCCACCAAAAATTATATCTTCAGTGGCGACTATATGATGCGCCACAGAAACTATATTATCAGTGGCGAAATAAGTCGCCACTAAAAGAAAAAATTAACATCCAAATATAAAAAATCGCCACTAAAAATTGGGTATAAGGCGGCGATTTGTGAATTTCGGAGATTCAGTGGCGACTTAGGTCGCCACTGAAGGGTTTCAGTGGCGACATACTCTGTTGCCACTGAAAAGGTTTTAGTGGCGACCTTTTCAGTCGCCACTGAAGGGTTTCAGTGGCGACATGTATAGTCGCCACTGAAGGGTTTCAGTGGCGACATGTATAGTCGCCACTGAAAAGGTTTTAGTGGCGACCTTTTCTGTCGCCACGAAATCGTTTTAGTGGCGACTTTTACCGTCACCATTGAAAGTGTTCAGTGGCGACCTTTCTAGATCGCCACAGAAACCCTTTAGTGGCGACGTACAAAAGTCGCCACTGAAAAGTTTCAGTGGCGACTTTTTGATATCACCACCGAAAACCATTCTGTAACGACATTTCCAAATCGCTGCTAAAAGACAGATTTTAGTTGCAATATTTGTCGCTACGAAAAATAATTTTTTAATAGCAACAGAAATTATGGTCGCTAGTAAATCCATTTTTTTTTTTAAATTTGTACAATTTTAAAATTGATAGTTTAAAATTATATTTATTTATTTATTTTATATTCACACAATATTTTATCATAAAAATTTAATAATATATAACAAAATCAAATGAAAAGTAAAAATTATCCAAAATATTTTTCTTTAACATTTATGTATAGATAAAAAAGATCTTTTTATTTAAAATAGAGTATAGATACACCCTGAATTACATAAAGAGCACAAAACAAACAAATATCATACTTGCCAGGAATATGGCTGTAGCATAGTAAAAAACAAGATTAAACATAGTTTAAATACAATAGATACGCAATACATGCAAGTTCTGTAAAAATGAAACAAGAGACTAAATCCAATACAAATTTCATATATACAATACATTTACAAAACTAAAGGTTTATACATATTCCTTCTCTTCACTAATAAAGTTGCAACTCTGTAGTATTATATACAAATCACTTGCTATTGGTGCTGTTGTCAATATCTTCTGGGACATGACAAGTTCAGAGAACAAATGTGTCATGAATTTTTTATAGGAACCTACATCACAAGATAGATAGTGTAAGACATGATACCTTAATTATAACAATATTGAATATGAAAAAAAATATTTAGCTAGATAAATCAACATGCTAATGTGCAAACAAATTTGAGAAACACAAGTAAATTAAAAATTGACCACATAACCATCAAATCCATATGTGATTGATTGCAAACTATCTCAAAAGTTAGAACATAGCAAGAGTGGCTATATAAACAAAAGTGGGTGACAACATATAATAGTAGAATAATTTCTCACCCTTTTTAGATACGTTTAGATCATACAAATGATGGTAGAGGTAAATTTAAATTATAACTTCTATTTTAGGCTCAAATTCAGATTTGGTTGGAGCATACTCTCAATCATTTTCTCAAAATGAAAAAAATTTAACCAGGAAACATACAGGTTAGTATCTCCTTCCCTAAAATCCATACTCATAAGTTATGTTTAAGAAAACTCTAAAATTTCAGCATTTCATAAATAAAACCAAACATCTGAACTTCAAAATTCAAGGTCAAGGAGACACAACGTACCTCACTTCTCACTACAGCTCTTTCCATAGCCTCATACAAATATCTGTTTCCTGAGCACAACATTACGTAGTCAGCAACATTTGCACTGATCACAGATTCCTGTCACAAAAGATATAATAACAATGTTCCTTAATAATCTAGAACCTCAATTCTATGACTTTTTTTTTACTAAAATTAAACTTAAGAGATTACAAACATAAACAACAGCAGTACAGCACAAATGCCTCTATCAGATAAACCCTTCTCAATAATAAACAATGAAAGTAGTTGAAGATACAATATTGAAAAGATTTCCAAAGAACAACACATGTCATAAAACACTTTATAAGTAGTAGTGTACCTCCACTAGCCATCCATCCACCACAAATACATCAAGGGAGTAGCCATCAATTATGGAAAAAACATATACTTCCTGAATGTTAAGCCCAATATCAAACAGCAAAGCAGACAGTTAAAACAAAAGAATTATTTGTCAAAAGAAATCAATCATAAACCAATAACCAAAATTCAAATTACTGGTGCACATAATTAATTTTATTGGTACCATGTAAGTATTGGCAGGTTCTATCAGTGACATAACATGACTGGTTTCAAAAGTCAAGTCTAACAATTCAGCGTCAATCTCCACAAGTTTCCAACTGCACTCCCAATGCAATTGTAACTGAACATGAGATATACAAAGACAGGATATTTTCACATGAAAATTTATTCAACAGGCATATGACCTCAACAACCTAATTTTATACGACTCCAG
Organism: Gleditsia sinensis; assembly: GCA_037074535.1. Taxonomy (NCBI): domain Eukaryota; kingdom Viridiplantae; phylum Streptophyta; class Magnoliopsida; order Fabales; family Fabaceae; genus Gleditsia; species Gleditsia sinensis. The sequence goes on along the minus strand of CM073473.1, from coordinate 32,484,618 downwards.
TAGAAGGACATATTAAGAGCAGAAATCATCATAACAAAGCAGGCCAGAAGTACTCTTGTAAGTTAAGTACCTTATTGGATGAGCATGAACTCAAACAAAGAAACACTTTTTAACCCTTAGTTATCCTCAACAATTAAAAGACAAAGATTTAAATTTATCACTAATGCACCCAGTACATGCTTCATGTAGGTAAAAACCAATATAATAAAGCACAGAGTTCTAATTATAAGAATCATAATGGGGAAAAAAATACCTGATACCAATTGCTGCTTGTAAAATATTTCTGTCACCAAATATATCAAAAAGAAAAAGATTAACAATAGATTCCATAAAAGCAAACACCTAGTTGGTGGACCAGGTGCAGTTATGACTAAATTAGTTATAAATATACGAATGAGTTACTCTCCTACAATGCCGTAGCTTGTTGTTCATCTTCTTCCACCTCCATTCCCACTAGTGTCTTAACTTTCTCGAAGGCTTTGTTCATATTTTCTATTATTTTCCCTTTCTTTGTCAAGAAAATTGACATATAAAAGATCTATAAGAAATACGATAATAAAACTTAGGTTCAATTTTCAAAAATATTACAAATATAGACAAGACAATATCTCTCTACTTTAGTATACATTAACATGATTTCAAATCTAACAAATATTTGAGACAAATACCGTCTGTAAATAAAAATCAACACACATAACAATAAAGTGAAATGAACCAATCAAGTTGGTGGTTCTCTTGGAGATGTTTGTGTTGTATTAGCTGTAGATCCCGGTGCAGCACTACCAATAAGACTTAACGGAATTTGCCCCTATTCACAGACAATAAAATTATTTAAGCGAATTAGGATAAAAAAAATTATTTATAATAATATGAAAGCATACATGAAGATGGATTAAGTTGAACCAACAAGTTTAAAACTACATAATTGATTCATCAATTTGATTTACAGTTTGTAGTTAAAATTACATAATGTAATTGAACCAAACAAATCTTATCAAGAAATACCTGTTGGAGAGATGCAATAAGAGAAGCCATCTGCGATTGTAGCTTTTCTTCAAACTGTGCATGCAACCTCTCTTCTCGAACTCTCATCTCTTCACGTACCTCCGCAACAACTTCTTCACGTAATTTCCTTTTCTGCTCTTGAATTTCTTGAGGTGTGATTCGATCAGTGACTCTCTTAGAGGGAGGTTTCACACCGTATCCTTTACCGCGAAAGAACCCCGACCTTTGACCAAGTACTTGAGTCAAGATTTCATCATTGCTTAAACGTGTCGTGGCATCTTCTTGAGATTGCTTGACTATAATCTCTTGAAGTTGACCCTACAATTAAACAAAACATACATTTGAAATAAAAATACAAATATAAATTACAATTTCTAAATAGTAATAAATATAACAGTAATTATACATGAACTTCTTGAGATTTTGCATCGGACCACACGACATTGCCTTCTTTAGTCTTACGTGTATGTTGCAGCTCCCATATTTGATCAATTGGTGCCTTCTCTCCAGTTTCAGGATTTCTCTATTATAAAACATTATTGTTACTCATCATGCACATAAATGTATACATGAAAGTACATTACTCTAAAATTTCACCGTTGATTCCTCAACTTCTGCAAATGACCGAGAACCGCACGAATGCTTTGTTGTTTGCTTAGCCCTATTTTGTGCATTTGTTGAGCTTTTGTCCTGCGTTTAACATAAAATGAGCTTAGTGCATTTGTCATTGTACGTGCTACTAAAATGTGTTAATAGAAACTACCTTAAATTCATCTGAGTCAAAATAACTAATCAAATGCCTCCAATCATCATCGTGGACTCCAGGAGGAAGATTCGCAAGTCTTTGTTCGTCAGTGTCATACAAGGAGTAGTGGTCGTGCAATTTTGTCCTCCAAGTTCTGTAAGACCTTTGTGCAGTGGCATGAATAAATGCATCAAATCGTCGCTCTGGAGTTCTTCTGACCTCAAATTTTTCCTATAATAATAAACCCAAAGGTGATAAATCTATGAAATGTATACTAACAATAGTATGATAGATAAATATACTAGTTGTTACCTTCACTCTAATCAAAATCCCTTCTCCATATCCTTCCCAAATATTGGTCCACTTTCTCACTTTCAATGGACATATGCATCGTGTGATATACCCAATATAGTTGACGATATCCCTCGATCCTTCTCCTACGGCTCGAAGGATCTCATCGGAGATTTCAACTACAATTTTTTGTCCATTTTTTGTCTTTTCATCGACAGTAAGGCATTTATAACTTCCCCTAACCTTTTTAGATGCACTGCAAGAAGCTGTTAATCAAGTGATGCTTGTTATTATTTTTACAATTATCAATTTTAAGTAACACGTGTTGAGTATTCTATATCTATACCTGCACTACTAATCGGACATCGAGAAGTTGGTGTGGCGGGCAATGCCTGGGTCTCTTCATTGTGAGACTGTATAGATAGCTGTGGAGGATCTTCATTTAAAGGGCCTTGCGCGACTACTTTATGTCCACGACCACCACGACCACCTCGTCCACCTCTTCCTCTTCCCACCATCATCAAACCCACCTGTTGCATATAAATAGAACATGTTGTCATTTCCACACTTAAATATGACATAAATGATTACAAAAATATAATAACTGCATCCAAATAATATAAAACAACGAGAAATTAAGCATATGTAAACATTTTACACTACATGACGTTTCACATTGAGTCTCCAGATAAAAATTCTCCTTCATCGCTTTCTTCATCCACAGTCTCATCTTCCTGATTGTCATTGATGAAATTATCTTCTCTAGCACTTATGCCCTCATTCTGATGGCTGAGTCTTTGAGGTTGTATGTCATCCCTATATAACACCACTGCAATATCATTTGTGTCCTCAATGTGAATAAATAAATTATGTTCAACCTCCTCTTGTTGGTAAGCATCTTCGGCAGACAATGATTCACCCTCATTATCTTGACGAGGCATGTTAAAAAGGTCACGGGGATTTGTTTTCACAACAACAAGCCAATCTTGATCGACCGTGTCATCTAAATAAAATACTTGTTCTACTTGAGATGCCATGACAAATGGTTCATTTGTATTCAACGAACAACGAGTATTCACACTTGTGTATCCATATCTGTCAACTTTATATCCTCTTCCTAAGTGAGCAACATCCCACCAATGACACTTAAAAAGATATATTTTCCTTTCTCCCAGGTAAGAAAACTCATAGATATCCTCAACGACACCATAATATTCTTTCTCAGGATTTGAATCATCCCCCTTCACTAAAACTCCACTATTTTGAGTTTTTCTTTGAGATTCTCGATCTTTTGTATGGAACCTAAATCCATTTATCAGGAATGTTGTGTACCTACATACAACTCTTTGAGGACCCATAGCTAAACTAACAAGCTCATTGTCTCCTCGCCACTGTGAATCTGGCTTCATAACCTATTGAAAATTATAAAACATCTAGAGGTTATGACACAACTTATAACATATTGCATTGTAGGCGTAATTGAAAGACACTTACTTGATGATTAAACCATTGAGGAAACTCTGAGATGTGTCTTGAATCAACATTTGATACACGTGCTTGAAGCTCATTTTTGTGCTCTCTACAACACATCATTTCATCAAATGAGTTTAATCTAGTAACAATTTAATTGCTAGTAAAATATTGTATACTTACTCTATGAATGGCCAAACTTTTTCGCAATTTTGTAGAACGTATAGACAGGCTTGATCAAATTCTTTATTAGGTAAAGTAATTGATTTGGCAGCACCTCTCGGTTGCCCACTCTGATCAAATATTGACTCCCCATAAGCTGTCATGTTCCCATCATCATTCCTTGGAGTTTTATTAAACTTTGTTGGGATATTGCTCAAATATCTTGAGCAAAACGTGAGACTTTCATCTGCTAAATAGCCTTCAGCGATTGAGCCCTCGGGACGAGCTTTATTACGAACATATGATTTTAATGTATGTAGATACCTGTAAATGTGAATTGAAATAACTATGTTATCTACTAACAAATGAAACTAAAGCCCAAGTATATGTCACATTGTTACCTTTCAATTGGATACATCCATCGGTATTGAACAGGTCCAGCAATCCTTGCCTCTCTTGCCAAATGAACTGGTAGATGAACCATGACATCGAAGAATGCTGGAGGGAACACAGTTTCTAGTTTGCACAAGGTTATGGCAATTTGTTTTTCTATGGAATTCAAATCTTCCATTGTTAAACACTTTGAACAAAGAATCTTGAAAAAGTGTGCCAACTCTATTATAGGATCACTCACCTCCTTAGGCAACAACCCACGTATTGCAACTGGAAATAGTTCTTGCAATAATATATGATGATCATGACACTTCAATCCAAATATCTTTTTCTCTTCGACATTGACACACCTCGAAATATTTGATGAAAATGCATCGGGAACCTTTAATTGGGCCAAAAATTTACACACTTTTAACTTTTCCTGTGGTGATAGCACATAAGATGCTGCCGGTAGCAAAATTTTGTTTCCATCATCAATAGGATGCAAGCCGGGCCTTATTCCCAAGTCCACTAAATCATATCGACTCTTCACTGTATCCTTCGTCTTTCCAGCCATTCCCATTACTGTAGACAAAATATTATCTGAAATGTTTCTCTCAATGTGCATGACATCGAGATTATGTCGAAGCAAATGTGTTTTCCAATAAGGCAATTGAAAGAAAATGCTCTTCTTCTTCCAATTGTAAGCAACACTAGATTGGCTGCGCATTCGCTTTTGACCTTTCCCAAATGTCACATTTGATAAGAGTTCTAATTGTTCAAGTGCTTCTTCACCTGTCAGATATGTAGGTGCGACTTTATTCTCCACTTTACCATCAAAGGCCCTTTTATTTCGACGCCATGGATGATTGGCTGGCAAGAAACGACGATGGCCCATATAGCATAATTTGCTTCTCAATGATATAGAATGAGTATATTTGTGGCAACAAGGACATGCCAACTTCCCTTTGGTTGACCACCCAGAAAGATTGCCATATGCGGGAAAATCATTTATTGTCCACATGATAGCCGCCCGCATACTGAAGTTTGATTGTGAATGAGCATCATATGTCTCTGCCCCTACCTCCCATAATTCTTTTAACTCCTCAATCATTGGTTCTAAATAGACATCTATATCATCTCCTGGAGACTTAGGGCCTGGAATAAGAAGTGTCATCATGAAATATGGTTGTTTCATGCATTTCCAAGGGGCCAAGTTGTATGGTACAAGAATAACTGGCCAGATACTATGGTTGGCACTCATGTTTCCATATGGTTGAAAACCGTCGCTTGCTAAACCCATCCTAACATTTCTAGGATCAACTGAGAAACTAGGATATTTTTCATCGAAGGATTTCCAAGCAATGGAGTCAGCTGGATGTCTTAATACACCATCATTAACACGTTTATCTTTATGCCACCTCATATCTCTAGCAGTGTGTCTTGCCATATACAATCTTTGCAATCTAGGTTTTATTGGAAAATATCGCAACACTTTGTGTGCTTGTTTCTTACCTTTCTGCCCATTTAATTTCCATCTGGACAAATTGCACTTAGGGCACGATTGTGCATTAGCATATTCTTTCCTGTAAAGAATACAGTCGTTTTTACATGCATCTATTTTGGTGTAGTCTAACCCTAAGTCTTGAATTATTTTCTTGGCCTCATAGTAAGAATTTGGTATTTGAGCCCCAGCTGGCAATACTTCTTTAAATAAATCCAACAACATGTCTACAGATTTATCGCTCCAGTGATTAAGACACTTCAGATTAAGTAGTCTAACAATAAATGACAACTTTGACACTTTATCACAATTTGGATATAGACTTGTTTCGGCATCTTCCAATAATTGGTAAAACTTCTTTGCTTGCAAATTTGGCTCTTCGTTATTTTCTACAAGAGTATTCATATCCTCTGTGTTAGCAACTCCATATGCATTGTGTATCATTTCAGTTATATCATCCTCTTCAACATTATTACCATGAGGGAGAGTTGAAGTCGTCACTAAGGGTTCTCCGTGAAGATCCCACACCTTGTAAGACTGCCAAAAACCATTTTGTAACAAGTCAAACCGCACTTCATGTCTCACTTTGAATAATGTGTTTCTACATTTTTTGCATGGGCACCTAAGTTTGCTACCAGCTCTTAACTTACTGTATGCCCACTCAAGAAAATTATCCACCCCTTGTATATATCTTCGATCAGCTCTATTTCCAACATTCAACCAACTTTTATCCATAATATTTCCTACAAAATTGATTGAAGTGGAAGTGAGCAATTGAAATAGAGAGTGAACAATGTATTTGAACAAATCATATTAATGTTAACTTTCATACCATCAGGAAAGCTGAAAACAAAGGAGAAGTGCAGCTCAAAATGGATATGATGCTAATTCTGGGATTGGTGCTACACATGCAAGCCCTTGAAAGTTCATTTCTGAGGTATTTCATTCCGTTTACTCATTTTTCTCATCATGTTGGCATTGGTAATTGGTTGAGGTTTTGGGAGGACCATTGGTTTAGGAGACAAAGCTATGTCATGGCTTTGAATTTGCAACATGTCATTTGTGTTAATTCTACTAAATTTGCAACACAATGTATATACACCATTTTAGCTATTGTAAAAATGAATTTATGGTATCATTCTTTTCGTGAGCTTTCTTGTATGGTTGTACCTGGTGTATAATTTTAGGGAAAGTAATTTGCGACTCAAGATTAGCTCATATAAATGGATAGAATATGCTAGGACTGCCTTCTCCGTCGATCCTAGGATTGCTTTATCCTTGGCCTCGAGGTTCCCAACGAATGCTTCTTTGAAGGCTGAAGTCACTCAACTAGTTCAGGTATGTTTTCTGCTGATAATGAATATTGTGAACTAGAATTCCTAATGAGTTGAGCTCTGAAAATGGGTAGAAGGATATCTACTTAGAGCTGCTCAAAGAAGTGACATATTTGCCCATGACACTTTAAACCACCTAGAGATCTACAAACTAATTGTCAATCATAGGATAATAAATTATAGGTTATCCTTACTGATTATATAAACTTTTACTTAATCAACATAATTTTTACTTAATCATCTGCTTCATATATTGTTGTCTGCAGAATTAAGTAGAAGGATATCTACTTAGAGCTGCTCAAAGAAGTGACATATTTTCCCATGACACACTTTAAACCACCTAGAGATATACAAACTAATTGTCAATCATAGGATAATAAATTATAGGTTATTCTTACTGATTATATAAACTTTCTTACTCCTTCAAATTATACCAGCAAATTAAAGTTAATTCTTTTGAAGTTGAAGAGAAGAAAAATTGAATACCACCAATCACAGAAATAATCAGAGAATTGGTAGAGATGATGATGATATGAGAATAAGAAGGATACATGGTGTCCTATATGGGGCCTTCTGCAAGGGCTGCAAAACTGGATTATACAGTATCATGTTTTGGGTGCTGTCAAGGTTTCTTTCTTCTTGAGGTTGCATTTTGGGATATATATAAGGACACAGAGGTGGTCCAATCTCAGTACAATACCTTAATCATAGGCTAAACATTATCCTCTCAAAACCAAAAGGATCCTGTTTTTCTTTAATTTGATTACTAATATTATTTTCACCATTTTGTAGGGAGACAAAGTTGGCTTTTAGTCACCATTGTGTCTAATACTTATCACATCAGCCAGGTATCAAGTATCAACAGCTATATAATAAACCTAATTAGAGGAAGAGAATCAGTGTTGGAAAGTAAATCAGTGTTGGAATAAATCAGTGTTGGAAAGTAAAATTACATACTCTTTGGTTAAGAAGCTTTTAAATTTTTTCTCACTTTCTCTATATTCACGTTGTTGATCAAATTTATTCAAGTTGTTAAAGAACTCAAAACTACACTATACTCTGATAACATTTCTTTATAATTGTTTTTGCTTAAAATTTAAATTGAAAAATATTTATATAAGATTAACAAGGTTTAAAAATTAACACATGATTAGATTTACATTTATACAGAAACTAAATGGAATATAATGTGATTGATATTTGGGTCCTTATTCTAAAAGAGAAAAATATTTATGAGACGAAAATATTTTCAACATCAATAGCTTTCTTTATAATATACATTTAGATTTTTCCTGCTAATTCTATTTTTTGTCCAATAAAATATACATAAGTCACATAGTTTGTTAAGCATTTTACAAGCCCAGATTAGTACATTAGCTATCAAAGAGGAACATTATTCAACGGTTCAGATAACATTGACAGCAAAAAAACAATTAAAAAGGGTATATTATTCATATTTACAATACTTTTATTAACTTAAGACAAGGGGAAAAAAAAGAAAAAAAAACATACCAAGTTAGAACAAGCAACAACTATTTGCTTCTCTAACAGAGCTCCTGGAAAAACTGATAAAATCTGCAGAATGGACAGGGAATAAGTTAAACCAACATACAATTGTAAAACTTTTAGACAAGCAACACAATATAGTTACACCCACATCATTATATTTTTACTTCAAGAGAAAACTGCCATGTAATTTCTCATTCCCATTACGAATGCCAAGTATGTTCTGACCAGAAAACTACCAACATATACAATTGTAATTTCTTTACCACATAGTTCCAAGATAATCCCATTCCCACTACTGCAAGCTCAATGACAATGCCAAGTATGTTAAAAATAAAACTATTTTATTTCATAAAAGCTATGAGATACTTTGAACTTTCTAAGGTGAGACTTTATATCCACTTTATATTACAAACTACATATCAATTAATTCACTTATTTTTCCTTAATGCAATTAGGCAGATTTTTCCCTTTTGCAAGTGATCATTTAGCTATAGGTTCTAGTCATCAAGAGCTCTATCTTTGTGATTCAGTTGCTGTCGCAGCCAAAAAAGTAAGTATTGAGCTTCAATATCGTCTTCTCCCTTACTTCTACACATTAATTTATGAAGTATATGTAACAGGGATACCTATTGCACGACCCTTTTTTCTTGTCATTCCCTGAGGATGTCACAACTTACAAAATAAACTCATAGTTTCTACTTGGTAAAGGGGTGATGATGTCACCTGTAATGAAGTTAGGAGCAATGGCTGTTGATACGTATTTTCTTGTAGGAATCTATTTTGACCTCTTTAATTTCTCAAACTCAATGAATGTGAAAACAAAAAAGATTGTAAGGCTTGATGCATCACTTGATCAGAAAAATATACATGTTCAGGAAGGTAATATCTTGGCTTTGCAAGGAGAAGTAATGACAACAGAAGCTACATAGAAGACATCATTCTAACTTGTGGTTGTTGTTAGTAGCAGCAGAAACAGTTTCAAACAAGTATATTTGGATGATGGGAAGACATCATTCTAACAATGTGTGTACAAGCACGTATGGGATGATAGTTGTGAAGAGAAAATTTGATAGCTCCAAGCAGTTTCTTATTATAGAAATTTCAGAATTATCGCTTCTTATTAAAGATAACTTCAAGTTGGAAATGGAAGTTAGCTATAAGTGAAGCGCTTAATAGGGATAACTCAATGGAGAAGTACATCTTTCATAAGCTTTCTAACTATTAGATGCATCTCAAGATGGCCATCGAGCTCAGGTAATGTTTATATCTTTTTTTCTTTCTTTTTTTGATTAAGAAATAGAGTAGAGTTTAAAGAGATACATACAAATCAGGCAACATAAACCTAGACATACTAACATATCTATTTTAGGCTACAGACATGATTATCATATATATTATCAGATCTGTATATTCAAACAATTAGCACCTTACTCTTGTTCTGCATGGTATTTTTACTACGAAGATCTGAAATCAAACTCAGCAACAATTAGCACCTTAATGCTTCTTGATCATTTTACTTATGGGATGAAAATAAGCAACATTAACAGTAGTATAATACGAAGGAGCAATCGAGCAATCCAGCAATCCAGCAATCCAGAACAGAAGGAAAAAAACGAAGGAGCAATCGAAGGTAAAAAATGCAGAACCAAAAACGAAGGTAAAAAACGAAATCTCCAGCAAGAAAACCAAATGCAGAACAAGAAAACCAAATGCAACCAAATGCAGAACAAGAAAACCAACAACATCAATCCCCCAACCAAAATTTCAAAACCCCCAAACTGATTAAATAGAAGGTAAAAAACGAAGGAGAAATCGAGCAATCGAGAAAACAAAAAACGAAGGTTCAAAACCCCTAAACTAATCAATCTACCTTGGACGCTTCAAGATGAAATCTCCAGCAATATTGTCACCCACGAAGCTGTAGATTAGAGCTCCTTTCACTCGCGAAGAACCGAAAATGGCATCGAGTGAGTTGAGCGCAAGAAATCAAAGAAGAACCCCGCTCTGTTTTTCGTTTGGGCGCGAGACACAATTTGGCAAAACAGCTCTGTTTACTTACTCAGTTTATTTCTGGACAGCTTTTATTTTGAGAGACGTTGGGTCAAATCTCGTCACATCCTTGCAGAAGGAGCTCGTCCTTGTGTAGCCGTTGGGTCAATGTGCCGTTGAATCAATGCATCAGTTTCTATTTTTTGTGTAGTTACAAATTTTAATTTTTTTTTTTTTAGAAATTCTACTTCTTGTAGAATATTTTTAAAATGAAATAAAAATAAAAATATAAAATATTTCACTTATTTATACAACACATATAATAAATTATCATTTTTTTTAATATTTAGTAAAATTACAATAAAAATATTCAAATTTACACTATTTCATTTATTTTATTTTATTTATTTAAAAAAAAAATTTCTTATGTAATAGTTAAGATATCTTTGAACTAAACTCCAAATTAAATCTCATAATATATTAAATTTATATTATTTTATATTGATTTAATATATTTAAAATTTATTTTTTAAAATACATTTTAAGGGAATCAATTCTATGTTGACAAGAATTAATCTCATTTTATCAACACTTTTAATATTTAGAAACATTTCAAATGCAATTATTTCCCCAATATTATTTGAAGTACAGTTGCGTTCTATTTTATTTTTTTCAATAGATTATTTTATTTTTCCAACAAATTATTCCCATATTTTATTTTTTAAAATAATTTATCTAAAAAATTATTATCTCCTAAAAACTATTCCCACTTTTGATTTTTTGACAAATTTTTAAATTTTTTCAACAAAAATTTTAAGATAAAATTATTTTAAACTAATTATATTTTAAAATGTTATTGTGACTTGGGATAAGCTCTTGCGCACAATGGATTTCCCTAAAATTGACATTTTATGTTCTATAAAAGTAAAATGGATATTTATGGCCTTTGATCATCGATTAATAATATTGTCTTTATCTAACATTTAGTTGAGAGAGTGATAATTTATTGTAATTTATTGATTGAAAATAAATATCATGCTAAACAGGTTATTATTCATGTCTTTTATTATATTTTTTTGACTTAGCTAATAGATAGAATAATAATTTGCATCCATGCTAATTTATTTATTGTAATTAATTTGCATTCAGTTGGCCCTATTTCAAATGTCCACAAGTGAAAAATTACAAGGAGAAAATAGAGAAGCTCAGAAAAGCTGCTTGTGTTAAGCTCTGATGACTTGTTAATGAGGAGAATAAATTTTTTGGAAAAGTTGTCTTAGCCAAGTGACGTTAGGGGTTTAATTTAAGACACATGAAAGATTGGGAAAACAGTGACATTGGGGAAAGAAGGGAACTTTGCTGCAGAGAAAGAGAATTCATGTATCTGTTGTTATGCTTAGTCTAATTGTAGTAGTTAGCTTCATTTGTCCCATCAAGTCAAACATTTTCAGTTTGCTACACAACATAAAAATGCATAATTTTTGCCGTTGGAAAAGTTGAGAGAAACGAATAAATTTTTGGATTACGGGGCTCTATTTATATATAATTAAATAAATAAATAATAATAAAATTTAAATATATATATTTTAACATATATATAATTTGTCCCATATATATATATATATATGATTTGTCCCATCTGAAAAGCATTTTTCACGTGAAGTCAATACTTAGATTGCAAAATATGAAAATAAGTTTTTATAGCTTAAAGAGAAAAAAAATTTAAGAAAAGCTAATAAAAATTCTAATTACTTTACGTGACTCTATGTATATATAATTAAATAAGTAAATAATATTTTAATTTATATATTCATAAATAATTAAATATATACAATTTAACATATATATATATATAGCGCTAACATAATTAATTAACTAATTTATTACTAACACAATTAATTAACTAATTTAACATAATGTATTCTATAATTATGAAAATTATAAACCAACAGTACTTCAATTTTAAAAAAAAGTTAAAAAGATTAAAAAATTAATTATTCTTTTTTATATATATAAAAAAGTTATTATTTAGTGTATAAAAAAATTAAAATTATAAAAATTATTTACCAATATTGACCATATATATACAAAATAGACAGATTCATTATTCATATGATAAATGGAAGCACTCAGTTAATGTAATACTAAAAAATTAATTTTTTTATTACACAATAATTTTTTTATTTTCTATATTACGATTAATTTGATTCGAAGTATTAAAATTATTTATCTCTAAAATTATTTTTAGTAAATTTTGACTATTTATATTACAAAAATCTTTCAATCACAGAAGTTTTATTTATTTATACTTTAAATCATAAGTTTATAAATATTGAATAATAATATGTTTACTACTTTCACTTATTTGTATGTATTTTATAATTTTCTTTTAGATTTTTTTTAAAATAACTGATACACTGTGTTTGGCCCCACTTAATATTTATAAAACAATAAGATTATATTGGTGAGTAAGGTATTGAGTAGACATTCATTATCTCCGATGTCTGATGGCAATTTAATAATTTTTTTTTTAAATTATTGTGTATTCTACACAATAATTTGTTAACACCAAGCGCATGATAACTATCAAATTTATTGAAAGATATTTGAGGTGTGGAAATTGTACTTAGAGGGTGCTCTGTTCTAAAACACTTCATTTTTGCTGAATTTTGAATTTTTTATTTTTAAATTCATTTTAAATATATTTTTAAAAATTAAAATTTCCAATAAATAATTTAAAATTATAGTGTAAGGACATATTCCAATTTTGTTTTTTGGAGATATAGTGTAAAGATGATTGATTTATTATACTTTTTTTTCATCTTAGTTACAATTATTTTAATTGTTCCATAGTATATATTATGTGAAATTGGCAATGGGCTTGACATTGAGTTCCAAGCAAATTACTGTTTAAATTTCTCCAATTCTATTACATCCTCTATATTAATATATATGAGATGATCTTAAGTTCATAATTCTATCAATTTATAACATTTTTTATTACATTTCTTTTACATTTTTCTAGAGATTTAAGACATGATCTTCTATAATCAAAATAAATTTGTTTGATTTTAACTTGTTTTTTTCTTGTATGAGGTTGGTATGCGACTTAAAACGAAAATTAGAAGAAACTCAAAAAAAAAAAAAGACTAGTTAGCTGAAAATTTAAAAGTTAGCTGAAAACTTAAAAGCTAATTTTTAGCTGAAAGCTGATAAGTTAATTTATTGAATTACAAGTGTTTGGTAAAATTATCTATTGAATTAGTTGATAAATGTAAAATAACATAAAATGATATACTTATATAAAATTAATCATTTTTTATTAGTAATTACACTTCATTATGTAATCCGAAAAATTACAAAATAAACATATTATATAGTGTCCCACAATAAATTAGTAATATTGTTACGAATCTCTTTTATCTTAGTGTCCCACAATATTATATAGATGTCTCTAAATTTTTATTTTTTGTTTCACTATCAATAATATATGGAAGTTCATCATAGGGTATATAATTTGAATGTTGTTTAAACATAGTAAAAACAGTGACATCTTATGAGTAGGATAGTGTTGAAATTTGAATAAAATAATAAGGATAAAAAAGGAATAAAATTATAAAAGTTATCAGCTAAAAGTTATACGCTAATTAAAGTAGCGTATGATAATACGCTATAAGCTATTTAAATAAGTTTGTTTACCAAACACCTCTAATTTGGTAAAACAAACTTATAAGTTAGTCAAATACGCTATAAGTTAGCTTATTTAACTTGTCAAACATACTCTATATGTAAAAGTGGCTTATCATATTTAGCAAGTTATGTTAGTAGAATGTTCATATATTATTCCTAGCAACTTTTTTACATGTATTTACTTTTGTACATAACACATTATATTCCTTCTTTACATTTCTTATATGTTGTACTTTTATGTATTTATACCATGCCTTTAAGTTTTACACAATCATTTTTTACAAAAGAAGAATTAGAAATCATAGTTAAAATTTTAGAATGAGCAACAACAATTTCCATTAAGGCTGCGCTAGTGGTATTATCTATTAGAATTTTTAATAAAAATTTTACGAGAAAATATTGCCATCTTTTCATGACAATTGATATCTTGTATTTAATACATGAACTATTTTAAATTATTTTAATTATTAAAGAAAAAAACGAAATATATTCTTAAAATATATTAATGGATAATCAGGTTTTGCATATTTCATATATATATATATATATATATATATTCAACTTTATTTTTAAAAATTTACCTTCATCAATTTAATCTTTTAAGAATTAATTAAATTAAAAAATGTCTTCAAATTTATTTTATTTATAAATATTTTAAAAAAATTATAATTAAAGCAACGCTAAAGTTTAGTTAAAATTTCATTTTAATTAGTTACAAAATTTTATTCAATTTCAATTAATATAGTTAATGCACAATTATTTATACAAGGAAAATAATTTTTTAAGTAATATGTTTAAAAATTAAACTTCAACAAAATTAAATTCAAAATTTTTTTTTAATTGATTAAAATAACAAAATGATCTTTTAACCTAAAAGTTTTAAATTTTGAAATTTTTTGATTATTAATTAAAATTGAAACAAACCCTTTGTTATTAAAATAAATTAAATTAACAAAAAAAGATAGAACGTGACAACAATGTGTATTTCACATATTTTCTTACTTAGTATAAATAAGAATTTATATAGTTGAAATAAATATATAATTATATTAAAATTTTCTCTATATTAATCAAATTTCTTTTAACACTCTCAACAAAACAATCTTTTAAAAAATATAATTTTTTTATATAATTTATATAAAAACTTTAAATTTTATGCATATATTAAAAATAAATTAAAGATAAATTTTTTTTAAAAAAATTAATTTTACCTTTCAGTGGCGACTATTTGTCGCCACTGAAGCCAAGATTCCGTGGCGACTTCACATGTCGCCACTGAAAGTAACCTTTTGGTGGCGATTTAGTTTAAATCGCCACTAAAACCCTTTTCGGGGCGACAATGAGGCGCCACTGAAGCCAAGAGATTCAGTGGCGACGTTACAGGTCGCCACCAAAACCCTTTCAGTGGCGACAAATAGTCGCCACTGAATCCAGGATTTAGTGGCGACAACAAATGTCGCCACTGAAAGTGTATTTTTTGCCGAAAAAAAATTATAAATCAGTTTTTACCCCATTCTTTAGTGGCGACATTATTCAAGTCGCCACTAAAAAGGTGAGTTTTTGTGGCGACATTCTTGTGTCGCCACTAAAAGTATAACTTTCAGTGGCGACCTTAAATGTCGCCACTGAAAGTAGCTTTTAGTGACGAATTTAAATGTCGCCACTGAAAAGTCGCCACGAAAAACTAAATTTCTTGTAGTGTGTGATTATATATATGATCTCCAGTAGAGATATGATATGACAATATATTAAATATAAAATTTTGAGTTTATTCTTGACATTGGCATATATCAATGTAAACTTAAAGTTAAAAAAAAAAAAATCATCTTTAGATAAATTGATTGTTAAATATTTTCACTAACATCCAAATGTCTCAACATAGCTGGTTGTCTTGGTAGGATAATTTGTTGGTATAACAGTTAAAAGAATCTAAAACACGCTAGAAGGATAATGAACCTGCCTGTGTAAAAAATATTTTTATTGAAAAGAAAAAGAAAGAAAAATCTTAAAAAAGACACTGAGGTTACTATTATAGATCAATAATCTTATATCATATTTATACCTTAAGGACCACATTCTATTTATAAGTGTATTTGTGATTACTTGTCACATTGAGTTTTTACATATAATGTTACCTATCTTAATTATTTTAATATTTTAAAAAATCATAAATTTATTTAATCGTTTAATTAGATTCTTTATTGGATAGCGGATCCACGTATAATTAATAACCATACGAAATCCCACAAAATATTATATAATCCCAAACTTCATTATTCTTTCCCTGTGGTCGACGCCCCCTGGTGTAAACCAAGTCTATAAAGTTTATCGCATCTAGCTAGGGTCGCCTTCTTTGCATTTTTCACTATGTTTGAGCAGTGGTCCATGCATGTTCTCTTCCTAACATTTCTTTTCATGCTCCAATCATACTTTAAAGCAAAGTGATATGAAACTTGCATAAATAGAATTTAGGTTAATTTACAGATTAATATAAGTATGTCTCCCATTACCAATGGCGGATCTTGAACAAAATTATTGAGGGGTCAAAATAGATGCTTAGCATATATATATACACACATTAAACTTGATTTTTCATAGATATCAATAAAAAAATAATGTATCTCATAAATTTAATTCACTTTATAATATATCAAATATTAAGATTGAAAAATATTAAAATACAATTTAAAAAACAAAATGCTAGATGAACTAATTAAAATTTACCTCCACTTAAAGTGTTGTCCTCCTATTTTTTAATGACTTGAAATCATCAATAATAGAATCAAAAGTAAAACTTGCAACTATTTCTCTTTCAATATGAATCACTAGGTTATCGGCAAGAAAATCATCTTCCATCTTGTTACGCAACATTGTCTTGATTGTTTTCATCGCTGAGAATGAGCGTTCTGTTGTAGCTGTAGTAACTGGAAGAGTCAATATGAGACGAATCAACCGATCAATTAAATAATACATTTTGAATTTCTCTGTTTCCACCAAAGCACAACACAATTCAGGTATTATTGATAGATTCTTCAAACTTGGATGAATGGAAGCATCAATAATAAAATGTTGTAGCTGAGATTTCAAAATCATCTTCTCTTGCTCAGTAAAATCATCAGGATAGTATTTTTCCACAAGAGTGTAGATATTCTCAATGTTGAAAGCCTTATAAGCATCCCTAGGAACTAAATGAGAGTTAAGTGTCAAAAGCTCCAATACTTTGTCATTAAACTTATTATTCAACTCAAGCAATTGTTTATCTATGGTAGCTAAAAATATTTCAACTCTATAATGGTGTTCTAATGTGATATGTTCCCATTTGTTGACGAGAGCGCCCTTTTTGTAAAGGAGCTTTAAAGTTGGGAACATCAATTTAATGTTGCTCACAAAATAATATCACATTTTCAATATTATTATTTTCATGTAGTGATATGCTACTTTCCTCTTTATCACTAGCTTTTCTCTTGAAAAATGAATCAATTTTCTTACTCTTCACCATTATATAATTTCAAGATAGACTTATCACTTACAAAATAACCTGAAAATAATTTAGATAATTCAAACAACTATAAAACAACTAATTCAAGATTCAATAGTCAAGACAACTAAAATTGAAAATATTTACACATTATATATGATGCTCCTTTAATTAGCAAATTGAAATTTCATTTCATCAAGTCAAGTGCCTCAATTTTAAACAAACAAACCTGTAAATTTATTTGAGATAATTATTTTCATACCTATTTAAGAAATGGGATATGAACTTTAAAATAAAAATAAAAATAATAAATTAACAACAATCAATAAAGAAATAGTAATTAAAAAATAGAATAACCTTACATTAGTCATTTGTATAGCTTGTTTCGTACCTCCAAAATAATGGGTTCCTCAATCACACATTTTTTTCATTCTACATCTCCTTTCCTCAATCACACTTTTTCTCTATTCTACATCTCCTTTTTCACTTTTTAATATTTATTCTCTGACATATGTATCTACTCTTTTTCCTAATTCTTAATAAAATAAAGGGAAATAAATTTACTTAAGTTACACAATGGTAGATGGGAAAGCCACAGGTCACAGCGCACTGCACACAGAAGACTATCGACGATGACCAGCGGCTTGGAAGAGAGAGGAAAAGAAAAATCAAATAAAGAGAAAAAAACATAAGAATTTACTAAGAGTCAGAATTTAGACTCACTTTAATTGGGCATCTTGGGCCCTTGGCCTTTTATTACCACCTTGTAGGCTGCAAATATTGTGTCTTTACTATAAGCGGGGTAATTTTTCCATTTTTGATTGCCTTAAACATTCGCCGGAGCACAAACCATGGGTCACGAACTGAAAGACAAGTTAATTCTTGTAAGTGAAACAAGACATGATGACAAATTATTTACAAAATAAAATGAAGAAAACATATTATTCACTAATATTTATGGGGGGTAGGGATGACCTCTACGTGTATATTTGGTTTCCTATCAATGTCTGCGCCAAGTCCACTTGGAGGCATCGAAGATTAGCCAGTAGTCGACGACCCAGATGTTAATGGGGGTAACAATAGATTGTCCATCATTTGAAGTAGTCCCTATCATAATTACTTACAAAAACAAAAATGCACGCTTACATTGAATTTACATAGATTGAGAGTTAATAGTACTAAAGACAGAACTTACGGGTATACCTAGCATGCAGGTTTAAGGTTGGCTTCCTATTAGGATCAATGTTGTCAATGCAAGCGGATTGATGGACGTAAGAAAGGCTTAGGCGGATATCTATTGCCTCTCCATTTTTCTCATTTAATGTCTCTACCTTGAACTCGCATGATTAATATATTAAAAATAGAGCATGACAATTTAAGAAACTATCTATGCGTCAACACTAAAACAAAAACTTCAGAAATAAAAGAATGACATATCATTATAAATACTATAAATAAAAACTAATTGAACAAGAATATATAAGATAAGATGGCACTAGGAGTAACCCCTTATGGGAACTCCAAGACCTACTTAATTAACCACAACTATTAGTCTAATGAATTAATGGGAATTACCCCTATCAAGAAACCCTGACTACCGATCAAATATAGCCGTGAGAGCATAACTACTAATCCGAAGGTATGAAATAGATGGATAATTTTTACTAACCTTCAATTGACTATTGGAACAATCAAGCCTCTTTTTTTATAATAGAAGCTTAAATCTGCTACGAAAGTGAAAAATTAATTGTAACTCAATATAATCAAATTGTAAACAACCAATGAAAAACATACATATATTAGAAAATTTTATTAAAAAAAATAAATAAATTTGCACCCTTACTGCCGAGGGTGCCATATATAGCAATGACAGACTGTAGATGATAAAGGGGTATTTTAAGTACTTACTTAATGGCTATATTTTATACCTTAATTCATAGTAAACTTGTGGTTATTTCCCTACTTTTGGTTATGGTTTGCTCTGGATACTGCTTTGGTTGTTTTTATGCTTGTAGGTGAGCAAAAGAGGCTAAGAAGCAAGGGAAAGCAATCATGAGAAGTGCCAAATGGATATGAAATATGTTGAGGAGGAAGCAAGGAGCAAGCCCACCAAAAATCAGCAAATTCTGAGCATGGCAGCATGCAGCATGGCCAGGCCGTGCTTGGTGGCATGCAACACGGCCAGGCCGTGCTTTGTGCAAGAAGCTACAGAAAATTCCAGAAACCCGCTCGAAGCACGGCCAGGCTGTGTCCTAGGACACGGCCGTGCTGCGGGCCTGCGAACACCGTATTTTTTAGGGTTTTGGCCACCCAAAGTGTTATATATTGAAGGGGTTACGCAGCCAAAGTGGGGAGAACACATTCCAGACCTTCTCCAGTTAGTTTTAGGGTTAGGAAACACCTTAGGATTAGGTTTAGAGTAGGATTAGAGTTTGATTCATGTTCTTAGAGTAGATTTGACAACAATTTCTGCTTGTATTTCATTCTCCATCCAGGTTTTATCTTTCTATCTCTGCACTCATCTCTATTCCAACTCTTTCTCTTGGTTTGTATTGAATACTTATGATTTGTTTAATGAATTTGGTTTAGTTTCTGTTTCTATTATGCTTGAGTAGATTTTGATCTAGGGTTTTGGTAAACCCACTTATGGTGTGATGATACATTATGCTGATTGAATTATTGGAACCCTAATTTTGTTATCCATGGTTAATTAGGATTGGCTATTATGCATTGGTTATAGGAGTTGATGAATGTTTGGCCAATATTTATCACGTCTTAGGATATTAATTGATGGACTGAAAGGTAAAAATTAATACCGAAACCTAATAGTTAATTAGGGATATCTTAATCACGAAAGTAGTTTAAAGTTCTCTAGGAATGAATCAATTAGTGGGCACGAGAAAACCGATTAATTGTATTCCATGGTTGGCATAGAACTTAATGGACCTAGGTTGAACTAAGAACCACGAAAGTAGGCAATTGGATTAACCTAGGTACGATTAGTAATGCTTGAAAGAGGTTGCTAGTTAATTAAGGTTAAACCATCCCCAATAACCTAGATAATTGCAATTAGAGGTATAAATTGGATGTTGAATATCATAAGTGTGGTGAACCGTAACCCTAGGCTTTGTTTAATTGATTATCTTTACTTATTTAACTGTGACAAACTCTCTATTGCTTTACATTGATCTAGATAGCTCGTTTTGCATAATTCTGGTAATTGGCATTGTTCTCTGTGGGATACGACCCGTACTCGCCGGACTAGCTACAGCTACGCCGTGTGCTTGTGGTTAATTAGTAAAACATAGACACAACTAATTTGTCGTATTTAGCTACAGATTAGGGAGAAAATCTTTCTAATTCGTAGCAATACCTTGGCTGTTTACTTAGCAAAAATTTCACTTTTTTTTGGGGTTAAGGAGATTGAGAATTTAGTTCTCTAACTAATTTGTCGTATTTAGCTACAGATTAATTGAAAAAATTATCCTTACTAATTTCTATAGCTAATCTCAATTTCTTTTGTAGTATGTTTACATATAAATAATATTTTACTATTTCAATTTCTGGTATATTGAAGTTCTAGAATGGTTTTTCTAGTTTCTAGAGCTACCATATGATTAAAAGCTTAAACTATTAAGTTTGACTCATGATCATTTAGACATAAAAATTCTAATACTATGTGATATAGACATAAAGACTCTAATACCATGTGATATTAAAAGTTTAATATGTTAAATCCACTACAAAAAAAAGATAATTTGCAATCAGAATCAGCCACCAAAAAGTATTTGTCTCAAATTGTGACCGAACAGACACTATTTGTGACTGATTTTATACGAAATCTACTTTTACTAATTATGCGACCAATATGGAGACCAATATGGAAGTGGTAAAAAAATCGGTGGCAAAATAGTGGCAAAGTAGCAGCAATTTATTGGAGTGTGACTGAAAAATATCAGCCTTAAATTGAGATCAAATGGACACCATTTGTGATGGATTGTATGTGAACGCAGTTTTAACTTATCCTACGATCGATATGGCGACCAATTTGAAAGAAGCAAAAAGATCAATGGAACAATGGAGGTAAAGTTGTTGCAATTTACAGGTGTACAATTTATATTTTAATTGGTCGCAGATTGGTCGCAAATATCTATAAATCCCTAAGCCCCAAATTCTTTTCCCATTTTTCTTTGCGCATTAAAGCTCTCTTTTTTCTCTCTTTCCCCTCCGCCGTTCACTCCTTCTACTATCATCACCGTTGGTGCCGCATCTCATGCAGCTCTTTTGATCTCCTTGCTGCCAACCTTTGAGCTACCACCACTAGTTGCCGGCACCAACTTTCCATTACTGCAGGCAAGGAGCAAACGTTGGTTTCAAATTTTCTGGTACTTATGCTATGGTATTGATCTATTGAATTTGAATGGTTGTGGTTTAAATATTTGATATTGATCTAAATGGCTATGGTTTGAATTTCTGGCCTTATGAATGTGAATGTGAATGGCTATAAATAAATACAACAATGAATCCAGAAAAGACAGGGTCTTATTTGTTCGGCATTATCTATCCTTTGGGTTCTTCATCCATTAATTTTCAAAGATACAGTATTATTTGGACCAAAAATTTCTTCCATGCCTCACCATCTTTGAATTTTGGCACTAGATCTTCATACACCCAAAATTATCTTCATACATATGCCTAAGTTCAACCTCAGTGATGAGCATAATATTATAAATGATATTCACTTAGAGGAAACATTTTTTTTGGGATAAATATTATGTTGTTCAAAATTTTCACGAGAATATGCATTTGTGTCTTTGCACTAGCTTCCCAATATATATAGTATGTTTAACCTTAACTGTGGTTACAGGATCCATGGCTAAAAGCTGTTTTTAGATGGACATTTTTCCTCCATTGTTGAAGATTGGAATAAGTAGCTATTATCAATATTAGAAGATTCCTCCACTTAACTGTCCCTTCATCAATTATAATTAATGAGCATGCTAAATTTATTTAGAAGACCAACCATGATGGTGGATTGAAATTGATTGACTATATATGACTATGTTTTAGTGGTTGTGGTTGTGATTGCGTGCGTTAGAAAATACACACACTATGTTTTAGTGTTTGATTGACTAAGACTAAGACTAAAATTTGTTTCATTTGTTATTTATATTTTTTTTATCAAAAATAGATGGTGGCTAGAATATTTTTTAACTTAAGAGTTAGAAAGACTCAAACTCATACCACCTCCTTTAGAGAGACATTTTATGCAATCAACCCAACAAATTTTACAATCTCATACTTAAGCTATTTCAAAACTTGAAACACAATTGGGTCAATTAGCCAATACTGTAGGAGAGAGAGAAAGAAAGAAAAACTTTCAAGTCAACCTATTCCTAATCCTAAAGGACAATTTGAAGTAGGATCATCAAAAAAATCCTAATGAGGAAGTGAAGTCTATAACAACCTTTAGATCAAGAAAGGTTATTGATAATCATGTTCATAAGCATGAAACTGAATGACAGAGTCATCATGAACCACAAATTAATGACTCAAGTGAGAATAAAAGTGAATATATTCCTTGTGTTCCTAATGCTCCATTCCCACAAAGACTTAAGACAAATAAGAAAGGTACTCAATATAGTGACATTTTAGAGGTATTTAAGTAAGTTAGCATTAACATCCATTTTCTCGACACTATCAATTAAGTACCTGCTTACTCAAAAATTTTGAAAGATTTTTGCACAGTGAAAAGGAAAACCAATGTTTTAAAGAAAGCATTTTTGATTGAACAAGTGAGCTTAATAATTTAGTAAAAAACTCCTGTCAAGTATAAAGATCCCGGTTATCCTATAATTTCTTGTGTTATAGGTGACCATGTGATTAACCAAGCCTTACTTAATCTTGGAGCAAGTGTGAATCTGCTGTCGTACTCTATGTATGCAAAAATTGGGTTAGGAAAGTTGAAATTACACCAATAATCCTTCAGTTAGCTGAAGATCCATAAAAATTCCTAGAGGTGTCATAAATGATGTGCTCATTAAGGTTGATAAACTCTACTTTCCAATAGATTTCATTGTTCTTGACACTGAACCTATTGAGAATACAGAGACACAAATTTCAATCAATTTAGGTAGACCTTTTCTGGAAATATCCAATGCAATCATCAATTGTCGAAATAGAATTTTGAATTTATCTTTTGAAAATATGACTGTGGAACTTAATGTTTTTAATGTCTCTTGTCAACCTGTTGATATGGATAATTTGTGTGAAGTTAATTTGATTGGAAGTTCAATTAATGATTCATTTTTAGACTCTTTTGGTAATGATCATCTGGAAAAATATTTAACTCATTTCAACATGGACATAGATGAGGATTGTTTGGTTAGTGAGGTAAACTCTTTATTAGCGACTACTCCACTAATGGATACTGATAAATGGGAAGTTAAAAAAATAACAATTTCACATTCTGAGTCTGTTCCACTGCCATCTGTAGAAAAGCCACCCTAATTAGAATTAAAACCTTTGCCTAATTCTTTAAAATATGTGTTTTTAAGGCCTTCTAAGACCTTGCATGTTGACATAATGTCTGATTTAGATAAAGAACAGGAAGATGAGCTCATTAGAATTCTTAGTAAGTAAAGAGAAACCATGGGATGATAATAACAAACATCAAGGGTATTAATCCATCGATTTGTATGCACAAGATACATTTGAAGATAATGGCAACATTTCAAGAGAGTCACAAGGATGGCTAAATTTAGAAAAACTAAGTTCTCGGTGGTCAAGCCTATTCATTATTCATGATGTTTATCTATATGGTGCAGTATAGATTGAAAATCCCAAAAATTGTAATGTATTTAAAGTCAATGGCCAAAGATTGAAATCATTTTTGAAATTGTGCAACCCAAAGATAGAAGAGACACTTTTGTGTGATCTTGTCTACCAGCATTGATTTTCTTCCTTTGTCAAAAGTTGCTACGCATGCTATTTAGGTGTGATTTTTTTATTTAGTTTGCATTAATTTGTTCCCTCATTAATATTTTCTTTTGAATTGCTATTGTTTTATTGGTTTTGTTGCTTTTAATCTTTCTTAAAAAAAATTTGAATTGAGAATGGAAGGTATACTCTCAAACTTGAAAAATCATTTTCCTTCTCTTTTACCCAATGTATTGATAAAAATTTATAAAGCACAGGATTTTCGATTGAGGTTAATGATGAACATAGGACTACCTGCTAATGTTCGTTGGCTAATTGAAGCTAAGGTATGATTAGTAGGTGAGTCTTCAAATGGTTTCATTTCTTACATGCCTAGTATAGGAAAAAACAGTTTTGCTAAAAAGCGTAGAGCTAAAAGAATGGGCGTCTGCTACAAATGTGAGCATGAAACTTACAACACTTGTTGTTGTTCTTTAAGAAGGGTTCATGTAAATCGAGAAGATAAAATAAAATTCATTAAAGATGGCTTGAGTAAGGAGTCATTGGACGATGACTTTCATCCAACGTCTTTTGAGACATATCCTAATGGATCTGTGCATATCAAGATTGTTGGTTTCTGGCCCCATTTTAAAAAAGAACAGAAATGATCCAGTCTTGAAAATCTACGTTAAAAGACCCTATTTACTAATTTATAAGAAAGTTGGATGGGAAGCATATCCTTGACCCATAGAGGGCGTTTAAGCCGTTACTGGACGTAAAACCAAAGGAAGATGTGAGCCACAATCATAACTACTGTACATATGCATGCATGCCGTCATTATAAAAATTTTCACATTTAATTTAGCTGTCATCCACCGGTCTACTCACATGACTATTGTAATTATGATGTCGTCTTATTCACATAGTGTTTATAAGTATGCCCTTATCTGAGTTCTATAAATGCACACATTATTATCTTTACCGTTATACTTAAAGTTAAGGTGAGTGCAAATATGGAGGGAATCATATTTTATCAATTTTAAAATATTTGTGTCTTTTGTGGTTCCAGTCCTAGAAAAATGGAGAGTATGTGAAAGTAGCACAAAATTTGGGTATTGTACTGGCCAGGAGAAAAATTTATTTAGTTTATGGTAGAGGTAGCCGTAGGTTAATGGAGTGTGTATCTACAGCTGTACATGTAGGAGGATGCCAAGTTCTTGATATTATTCCTACATATCTAACTGTATCAAACATCATCAGAAAAACAATTGGGGAAGAATTTAGGGTAGCTTCCATAAATGAGCACATTACTAAAATGATGAACAACGCTGATGCTTTCGTTGCCTTACCAGTTGGTTTTGGTAGTTTGGAGAAAAATTTTCAAATAGTCACTTGGATACAACTGAATATCCACCATAAACCCATAGGTCTGTTGAGTGTTAACCATTTCTTTAATGGTTTGTTGTCTTTTCTTGATCAAGCTGGAGAACAAAGGTTTATCTCACACTCAGCACGAGGGATTTTCATATCGGCTTCAAATGCTGATGAGTTGATTGATGCATTATAAGCATATGTTCCTCTTCCTGATCTAGCTACAGCTTAAATAGATTGGATGACAGACAACCATAGAAAGCGCAAATTGGACTTGGATCTTCATTTGTAACACCTTTTATTTGATTGAATAAATTTTTATTTTCTATTTATTTTACTGTAGGTTCATCTTTTCCTAGATCTCTTTCCAGGTAATATCTCTTTCAATTTTTGTTGTTTGTTTTAAGTTTGTTCTTCATAAAAAAAGGCATAGGTGCCTAGCTTCCTATCTTTGTATAAGTTTTAACACCTAAATTTCAAAAAAAAAACTGAGTGATGTTTTGGGATTAGGAAAAACTAACTCTAATTATTAAAATGGTTTAAAATACTTGTAACCTTTGGAAAATAGATAAATTCTGAGTCTTATGTGCAAACCTACACTCTATTATGACTTATGGTTTACTTGAGAATCATAATATCATGAGCACGTAATCTTTTACATTTGACTAATTGTTATTTAGAGAAGGTTTATGTGATTTAAATATGACTAGTGATCTTATAAAATTTTAGAACTTGTTTGATTGTCACTTGAGGTGAAATCTTAGACTACTATCCATTTAAGAAATGAATTAGGCATTGTTGGAATCGTTTGAACCTTTCAAACCAACCTATACATTATGCCATCTCTAGTAACCTATTTTGAGCCTATATTTAACTTTTCTTGTACACCTATATTATTATCTAGTTTTTAAATAAAAATATTTCTAACTTTTACTTTTCACTCACAGGAATGATTATTTGAAAACCTATGGTTCAGGGGTGGATGGAAGGAGTTTAAAAAAACCAAAAAAGAGAAAAAAACAGAACTTCCCAAATAAATAAGTTTGGGGGCGTTTACATTTAAAGAAAATATATATAGTATGAGCAAATAACGGAAGGATGAGAATAAGGTTGAAGATAGAATTCACATGATAACATCAAAAGTATTTGAGAGGACTTAAATGATCATTTATGTTGTAGAGTGAATTGAGTCTTCATTAATATTTTTTTATCCACCTTTAACCTATGTCACACATTACAAGTCTAATGAAAGTCCTAATGATCTTAAATGTTATGATTAGTCTACATTAGTGTAGAGTCACATGAAAAATAAGCTTATGGAGTCTCAAATGCAAAAATTTGAAAATCTGTTTTAAATATTTGATTACATAAATTTATTTGAATACAAAAATTCCAATGTCATAAGATTATCATATACACACTTGGGATTTCAATAGTAAACTATACGTTGCATTTGAATTGAAGTTCTACATAACTTTGGAATTCTGATATTTTCCTAGGTTGCAAATTTTAAATCTTTGAGGAATGTTTAGTAAGCCAAAAACAACTCATAACTCACTCATCTTTTGAATTTTGAAGTTTGAATTTTTTATGTTTTGATTAAGGACAAGCAAAAGATTAAGTTTAGGGATATTTGATGAGTGAGTTTTATACTCATAAATTAAATATTTTTATTTTATCTTTTTGTATTAATTAAGCATTTATCTCCCTTTTTTGTCTTTAGTTTTGTGTATGTTTTATAGATGGAAAAGAAAATAAAAAATAGACTCAATTGGAGGAATCAAAGCTAAATTGTGGTTCTTTGGAAATAATGTCTACAAATCAAGCAGACAAAATAAATTTATTGAGGATGGTTAAGTAAGAAGCATTATCTTTTTTACTCCTGAAACGCATCCTAATGGATATATGCATTAATTCAATATTGATTTATGACCATATTTCTAAAAGAATTGAAACATAAAGATTCAAGATAGAATACCCAATGTTAAAAATCTATTTGCTGCTTGCTTTTTAACTTGATCTTACTGCAGTATTTTGGCTATATCTCAAAAAATATGTATATATTATGTACAAAATTTGGTAGATTAATAGTTAACACAATTTCATATAACTTTCATGTTTATGTGATTAGCAAATTTAGATATCCAAAGAGACAAAATTGGGGTAGAAGAAAAGATGATCATTTATGTTGTAGAGTGAATTGAGTCTTCATTAATATTTTTTTTATCCACCTTTAATGTAACAACTCCATTTATGTAAATTTTTTTTTTTTTTTAAAATACCATGAAGTTATTACCTCGTTACAACTTAACTCAATATAACATTTATTTAATTTATACAATACTGAGTTTCCATACACACTATTATTTTACAAACTACACACCATTATTTTACAAACATTTGTACAAAGATACATATTAGTTCTAATCATCTATATCGACTACTTCCGGGGACACTGGTTCGGGTGGCACGTCCACCGGAATCTCAGTTACATCTACGACAGTTACATCAGAAATAACTGGAAGTTGCCCAAGGTAGGGCACCTCGATCCAACGTACAGAGATAATAAGTGTCATAGAGAATATCTGCATATTTATTCTTCTGAACATGATATGGAAATATAGTGAGAATTAAATCCCAGTAAGTTCAACAATAAATCATAATTTACCATCAATATAGTTCATCACGTCATGTTCAGCTGTATAAACTACAGAAAATATCTTTAGGTCACATGAATGCACTTTATCATGCACATGAAAATTATACAGTTATGACATGTATGGCATGAATAACTATTTTTCGAATTTCATATGATGGCTATCCACTTATTCTTACTTCAAGCTACCCCGGTCAGGGTGAGTATTCTCTACTTTTCGGTACGGGCTTATCTCGCTCCGTCCGACATGGCACACTTTCTCTTTCTTTTCTTATTAACATGATCATAACCGTTGGTAGGGCGTCCCCTACTGGTGCACCACACGGATTGCCATGTGATCGTGCTCATTTCTTTTCTTTTCACAATGATAGCCAAAAATATGCTTTCAATAACAAGTATGTTCATCAAAATATAACTATTACCATAAATCATTGGTAATCATGCCATGAACATAACCATTTAAAATATCACTTTATAAAACATTTCCATGTCAAAATTCCATACTAATACCTTGGTAACTGGATAGTAATTGTAGTCTGTAAACAGCGCACAAGAAAAGTTCTCAGGAAAGAGAGGTGGGTCACTAATGGACACGCTTAAGTACCATGTCTTTCCTTGCCAGAGCTTTCCTTAGACATGCACTTTTCACAAATCACAATTTTGTTTTCCAGTAACTAGAATAATTCTTTTCTGATGTGAAAATACTGCAACCACGGAGCATACTAAGATTTTTCAAATAAAACCGGCACTTTTAAAACTTCTTGTAAATTTATATGAGTACTAGGGTAAATTCCATGTTAAAAATTACACACTTAAAATGGTAGTAAGTTCATGCAATGGCAATGGCTATGGCTATACTAGTCACTTGTTAAGATTCATCTTCTTTTTAAAATACTAATTTTATTTCTTTATTTTCTTGATGCAGGTTTTCATCCTATCTAACCTTCTCTTACTAATCAGAGCATAACTCCCTCAATTTAACTCTGATGTAGGTGATCTTAGTGTCAATTTCAAGATAAAACAATTATCTAAAACTATTATGTTGAACATTGTAGCGAAATATTAAGAAATCAAGGTGATATTACTCCCTAAATGTACAGATTATTTCTTCTCGTGTAAGTTCTGACCTTTACTGACTAATTAGACCATATCTCCCAAATTTGAACTCCAAATTGAGTTATTCCAGTTGGTAAAAATCCATGAGCCTTATATCTATAATTGTTATCTTGGCGTACGATTTTAACTCCCTACAGAATATTTTCCAGAAATTCAAAAACTAAAGCTTTAATAACATATTCTGAATAAACATTTTCTGACCTCTGCTTACTAATCAGCTTATATCTACCTCAAATGGACTTCAAATTGAATGATTCCAGTGCCTAAAAATCCATGACACATTTATCTTTAATTCTTATGTTAATAATTTATTTTAATTCCTTACAGATACTTCTCAAAAATTAAAATACCGAAGCTATCCTAACATATTTTTCCCTAATGACCCATTTTCTGACCTTTGTCTACTAATCGGCTCATATCTCCCTCATATGGACTCCAAATTGAATGATTCCAGTGGCTAAATATCCATGACATACATATCTTTAATTCTTATGTTAACCATTTATTTTAATTCCCTACCAATAATTCCCAGAAATTAAATTACCGAAGCTATCCTAACATATTCTTCCCTGATGATTCATTTTCTGACCTTTGACTACTAATCAGACCATAGCTACCTCATATGGACTCCAAATGGAATGATTCCAGTGGCCAAAAATCCTTGACACATTTATCTTTAATTCTTATGTTAACCATTTATTTTAATTCCTTATAGATTGTTCCCAGAAATTAAAATACCGAAGCTTAAAATTCTGCCACCCATAGCCATAACCATGCAGAACTATCTACACCAACCTAAGTATTCAAACATACATCACATGCAAGATCAATATGTAACATGATATAGCAACATCATGACCAATCATAAAAGTTCTAAGATCAAAATCTCATACAAATATTATAAGTTTCAAAAGTTTTCTTCAAAAAGAAATATTGTTAAACTTACTTGGAGCACTTAGTCTTCTAGACTTCTCCTTCCTCTTTCTTCCTTTCTTCCTCTCCTTTCCTCACTCTACCTTGCTTCTATTTTTTTCTCTCCCTCACTTGGACGAAATTCTAATGTTGTAAGGGTGGGTTTTCTTATATAGACCACCAAATAATTCACCTTTCATGATCATGGGTCTACCTTATCACAATTAGGATACACTTTGTTGAATTTTTGGAAAACAAACAACTTATGTTCTTGTCTTCCTCTTCCTTAGTCAAGATATGCATAGGAAAAGGAGATTTGTATTTTGAAAATTATGATAATATGTTCTTAAGATATGGGACAAGGTCCCTTTGATTTAGGGATTCATTTCCATTTTCTTTTGTCTTAAACAAGTATGATAGGTTTGCCTTTTTAGGTGGCAAATTTCTAGCCCTTGAATCTTCATTATTTGGTTGATATTATTTGTGTGGGCTATGAATGTTTTGTCCTAATACCATGTATTATCATACCACTTGCTAAAATTATGAGTGTAGGATATAGATGTTTTTGTCCTAAAGCCTTGTATTATCATGCCACTTGCTTAAGTGATGAATGTAGAATCACACCACTTGCTAAATTTTTTGTCTTAATGCCATGTAACCTAATCTTTATTCTTATTATTATATCATCATCTAATTTATTTTATTTTAGTTTTCCTCTTGGATTTGGGCTTATTCCTACCCATTATGGGCTTGTCCTACCTATTTTCTTTGCTTTGGATAAAATTCTTCCTTTCTTGGTGGGCTTGGTCACATTTTCATAATTTTTGGGCTATTTGTGAAATTACTATATCCTAGTCCAAGTCTATGTTTAATTTCTTGTTTAGGTTATCCAATGGGCTTGCTAGAAACTTATGTGAAGTGGAAAAACTCTATATGAAGTGTCCATAGGTAAAAGCCCAATGTATGGGTAAAGATTTTAAACTTAGTAACTATAGTTCTTGAATTAGGAAAAATTACCCTAATTCAATGTTCTTTGAAATTTTAAGACCTTTACTTGTTTCTAAAAATTTATCTTCCTTATCCAAGAATTTTGCATCTCTTTAGTATGTTATTTCTAATTTCTTTCCTATTAGATTTTCCTTCTTTATTTGTTCTCTTAATGTTAGAAACATTTTCTATGCATATACCTAAGGTGAAGAATTTCTAAGGATTATATTTCCTTAGATATCTAAAATATTGTCTAATAAATTTTATTTCCTTAATTAAATTTTTTATGTACCTTTATCAATAAAAGAAACGAAATTAAGGATGTTATATTTAACCTATGTCACACATTACAAGCCTAATGAAAGTCATAATGATCTTAAATGTTATGACCAGTCTATATTAGTGGAGAGTCACATGAAAAATAAGCTTATGAAGTCTAAATGCAAAAATATGAAGATCTGTTTTAAATATTTGATTACATAAATTTATTTGAATGCAAAAAGTCCAATGCCATAAGATTATCACACACACACTTGGGATTTCAATAGTAAACTATACGTTGTATTTGAATTGAAGTTCTACATGGCCTTGAAATTCTGATATTTTCCTTGGTTGCACATTTTAAATCCTTAAGGAATACTTAGTAAGCCAAAAACAACTCATAACTCGCCCATCTTTTGAATTTTGAAGTTTGAAGTTTGTGTTTTGATTGAGGATAAGCAAAAGATTAAGTTTGGGGATATTTGATGAGTGAGTTTTACACTCATAAATTAAATATTTTTATCTTATCTTTTTGTCTTAATTAAGCATTTATCTCCCTTATTTGTCTTTAGTTTTGTGTATGTTTTATATAGATGGAGAGGAAAATAGAAAATAGACTTAATTGGAGGAATCAAAAATAAATTGTGGTTCTTTGGGAAATGATGTCTACAAATCAAGTAGACAAAATAAATTCATTAAGGATGGCTAAGTAAGAAGCATTATCTTTTTGACTCTTGAGACGCATCCTAATAGATATATGCATCAATTCAATATTAATTTATGACCATGTTGTTGTTTTAATTAAAACTTGCAAGTGTAAAAATATATTAGAGTATAGATTTAGTGGTATGCAAGGTCAATCCCACAGAGATTGCCAATTGAGAGAAAATTCTAATTTAGATCCGAAATAAATACTTCTAACTTAGTTGCCAATGTCTTGTTTTATAAGAAGTGTATTGAACAAAATATACAAAGAACTAATATACTGAAATTAAATAAAGATGTATTCAAAGTAAAGAAACATGCTAAGGTTAGGGGATCCACTCTTCGTATCTCAAATAAAAATACATTTTACTCTTTTATTACTCAATTAGAATTCTTACATGAATAAGGTTCCAATATAAAGATATGTTAATTTAAGCTCATCTTTGTTTATACATGAGTTATATTTACCTCCTTTTTATTGTATTACTAATATATAAAATATTCTTGTAAAATGGATTCAAGTGTACATTGTGCCAATCATCATATTGTTCACAATAAATCAAGACTAATTCAAGTATTTATTGTGCCAAAAATTGTCTACAATGTATTAAGGTTCACACTTTACAAGATTAAAAATACAAAGATGCAAAAGATAACTTGTAAATTGATTCAAGTATAAATTGTGACAATCATTATATTGTCTACAATAAATCAAGATTGATTCAAGTATTTATTGTGCCAAATATTGTTTACAATATATCAAAATTCACATCTTACAAGATTAAATTATGCAAAAAATGAGAAAAGTAGAAAACTAATTAACATAACAAAATAAAATGAAATAAAATAGGTGGCAAAGCCAACAATTAAAAAAATAAAAATAAGAAGTAGGTGGTAAAGCCAACCATGAACAATAACCATAAGAAATAGGTGGCAAAGCCATCCATTAAACAACAATAAAAAGAAGTAGGTGGCACAACCAGTCATTGAAACATAACATAAGAAAATGAGGAAGTAAATACAACATCAAATATAAACATTAAAATTAAGAGTTA
The DNA here is from genome assembly GCA_037074535.1 of Gleditsia sinensis. Classification (NCBI taxonomy): domain Eukaryota; kingdom Viridiplantae; phylum Streptophyta; class Magnoliopsida; order Fabales; family Fabaceae; genus Gleditsia; species Gleditsia sinensis. The sequence goes on along the minus strand of CM073473.1, from coordinate 32,451,088 downwards.
AATGAATAATTATTCTCATACCAAGAGTGTCACCCTTTCACCTTAGCATTAGGAGATTAGTTCTCCATAATCAAGACAAGAAATAAAATGAAAGATAAAAAAACATAATAATATTACGAAAGAAAATGAAAAATATAAAATGTCTAAAGAGAGAATAACATTACAAGTATATAGAATTTCAAAAAAGCTTTCCCAAGCTCTCTCCAAGCTCCCTAACTCAATCCTCAAGCCCTCTATTTAGAAATACCATTAGGTGTGGTAGGTGTGGTAATTGTCAAAATTGTTAGGTAGGAAGTTGTACAAAGTTGACAATTTGGATTCCATCATGTGCACCAAAATTGAACCTTGAATATCTTTTTGAAATCCGCAGAATTTTCTGACTTCATCAATATGAAAGTTGTAGACAATTTCATTATCTTTCTATTAAGACAAATTGTGGACAAATGGGATATGTAATTTGTGACTTATGGTCAAACTACTAGAGCAAAGTCGGGTTGGACTGTAACAGCAGACAGATTCTTTTCAAGCCCACTTTTGGCCCTTTTAATGTCCAAATTTTTTGATACTTGAACATGAAAGTTGTACCTAATTCTATCAGCTACCCACCTACCAAATTTCATACATATTGGATATGTATTTTCTGAGATACGACGCAAGTACTGTAGCAAGGTTGGACTGGACTTCAAATAGCAAACATATTCTCAACATTGGGTGTTTTGCCTTAAATCTTTATATTTTAGTTCTTTTGGAAATGTGGTCATAAATCAAGATTAAATTTGTGCATATATCCATTAGGATGCGTCTTAAGAGTCAATATGATAATGCTCCTTTCTCAGTCATCCTTAATGAATTTGTTTTATCTGCTTGACTTATAGACATCATTCCCAAATAACTATAATTTTTCTTTGATTCCTCTAATTAAGTCCATTTTCTATTCTTCTCTCCATCTGTAAGAAATACACAAAACTAAAGACAAGTAAGGGAGATATATGCTTAATTATGAAAAAAAGATAAGATGAAAATATTTAATTTATGAGTATAAAACTCATTTATCAAATACCCCCAAACTTAATCTTTTGGTTGTCTTTAAGCAAAACATATAAACTTCAAAATTCAAACGATGAGTGAGTGATGAGTTGTTTTTGGCTTACTAAGCATTTCTGAAGGATTTAAAATGTGCAACCAAGGAAAATATCAGAATTCCAAGGTTATGTAGAACTTTTATTTAAATGCAACATATGGTTTACTCTCAAATCCCAAGTGTGTGTGTGTAGTAGTCTTATGACATTAGACTTTTTGCATTCAAATAAATTTATGTAATCAAATATGTAAAATAGATCTCTAGATATATGCATTTGAGACTTCATAAGCTTATGTTTCATGTCACTATCCACTAAGGTAGACTAATCATAACATTTAAGATCATTAGGACTTTCATTAGGCTTGTAATGTATGGCATAGGTTAAAGGTGGATAAAATGATATAAATGAAAGCTCAATTCACTCTTCAACGTACATGATCATTTAAAGCCTCTCAAATACTTTTGATATTATACTGTGAACTCTATCTCCAACCTTTTCATCATCCTTATAATATTTGCTGATACTATTTTTTTAGTATAAACACCCCTAAACTTATTTATTTAGGGAGTATTAACTTTTTTTTTTAAACTTCTACCATCCACTCCTGAACCATAGCTTTTGAAATGATCATTCATGTTAGTGAAAGGTAAGAGTTAGAAATATTTTTATTTAAAGGCTAGATAATAATATAGGTGTTCAAAAAAGGATAAATATAGGATCAAAATAGGTTACTAGGGATAACATAATGTATAGGTTGGTTTGAAAGGCTCAAACGATTTTAACAATGCCGAATTCATTTCTTAAATGGAGAGTAGTCTAGGATTTCGGCTCAAGTGACAATCAAATAAGTTCTAGACTCTTATGAGATCACTCAGCATATTTGAATCACATAAATCTTCTCTGAATAAATAATCAGTCAAATGTACAAGATTAAGTGCTCAGGATATTAGAATTCTCAAGTAAAACATAAGTTACATTAGAGTTCAAGTTCACACATAGCACTCAAAACTCATCTATTTTTCAAAGGTTACAAGCATTTTAATCCATTTTCATCATTGGTGCTAGCTTTGCCTAATCCAAAAACATCACTCAATTTTTTTTTTGAAATCTAGATGTTGGAATCTATACAAAGATAGGAGGCTAGGCACCCATGGCTTTTTTTTTATGAAGAAAAAACACAAAAAAATCAACAAAGTTTGAAAGAGATATTACCTGAAAGGAGATATAGGAAAAGATGAACCTACAACAAACTAAACAGAAAAAAAATTATTAAATCAAATAGAATGTGTTATAGATGAAGATCCAAGTCCAATTTACGCTTTCTGCGGTTGTCTGCCATCCAATCTATTTGAGCTGTAGTTAGATCAGGAACATGAAAATATGCTTGTAATGCATTAATTCGTCGTGCTGAGTGCGAGATTAACCTTTGTTCTACAGCATGATCAAGAAAAGATAACGAACCATCAAAAAAATTGTTAACATTCAACAAACCTATGGGTTTATGGTGGATATTCAGTTCCAGGAAACTATTTGAAATTTTTTATCCAAAGTACCAAAACCACCTGGTAAGCAAATGAAGGCATCATCATTACTCATCATTCTACCAATGCGCTAATGCATGGAGGACGCCTTACATTCTTCCCCGATTGTTTATCCTATGATGTTTGATGTAGCTAGAGCTGTAGAAATAATACCTAGAACTTGGCATCCTCCTAGATATGCAGATCTAGAAACATGCCCCATTAACTCTCGACAACCTCCACCATAAACTAAATGAATTTTTCTCCTGGATAGTACCATACCCAAAGTTTGTGTTGCTTTTACATACTCTCTATTTTTCTCAGGACTGGAACCACAAAAGACACAAACATTTCTAAACTGACAAACAACAGTTCCCTCGATAACTACACGCACCCTGACTTTGAGTATGAAGATGAAGATAATGAAGTGTGCATTTATAGAACTCAAACGAGGCTTACTTGAATTGCTATGCGAATAAGCCGGTGACATAATTTCAATAGCTATATGAGTAAGCCGGCGAATGTCACCTAAATTAAAGGTGAAAATTCAAAAATGACGGCATGCATGCATATGTACAATAGTTGTGATTGTGACTCACATCTTCCTCTAGTTTTACGTCAAGTAATGGCTTAAACGCCCTCTATGGGTTGAGGATATATTTTCCATCCAATTTTCTTATAAATTGACAAACAGGGTCTTTTAACATCAGATTCCCAAGATTGTACCATTTCTGTTCTTTTTTAAAATGGGGCCATAAACCAACTATCTCAATATGCATAGATCCACTAGGATGCGTTTTAAAAGACGTTGGATAAAAGTCATCATTCAATAACTCCTTACTCAAACAATCCTTAATGAACTTAATTTTGTCTACCTGATTTACAAACACCTAACCCAAAGAACGACAACATTTGTTGCAATTTTTACGTCCACATTTGTGACAAACACCTATTTGTTTAGCTTTGCGCATTTTTGCAAAGCTGCTCTTTCTGAAGCCAGGCATATTAGAGATGAAACCATTTGTAAACTCACCTGATAATAGTACCTTAGCTTTAATTAGTCAATAGACACCATCAGGTATTCTTATGATCATCATTAACCTTAATCTTTCAACCCGTTCTTTATAAATTTTTTCCAATGCATTGGGTGGAAGAGAAGGAAAATGATTTTTCAAATTTTTGAGTATGTCTTCCATTTTTTTAGAGAAAAGTAAAAGCAATAGAAGCAAGAAAATAATAATAATTTATAAGAAGATAACAAGGAACAAAATAATGCAAACTGAATAAAGAAAGATTGCACCTAAATAGCGTGCGTAACAACTTCTGTCAAAGGAAGAAAATAAATCCTAGTAGACAAGATCATGCAAAAGTGTCTCCTCTACCTCTGGGTTGCGTAATTCCAAAAATGATTTCAATCTTTGGCCATTAACTTTAAACACATCACCATTTTTGGGATTTTCAATCTCAACTGCACCATATAGGTAAACAACATGAACAATGAATGGGTTTGACCACCGAGAACATAGTTTTCCTAGATTTAGCCATCCTTGTAACTCTCTTGAAATTTTGGCATTATCCTTTAAATGTATCCTGTGCATGCAAATTGATGGATTAATACCCTTGATGTTTGTTATTATCCATTCTATGGCTTCTCTTTACTCCCTAAGGATTCTAATGAGTTCATATTCCCATTCTTTATCTAAATCAGATGCTATGACAATAGGCAAGGTTTTAGAAGGTCCTAAAAACACATATTTTAGAGAATCACGCAAATGTTTTAACTCTACTTGGGGTGATTTCTCTACAGATAATAGTGGAACCGACTCAGAAGGTAAAATTGTTTCTTTTTTGGCTTTCCATTTATCAGTATCCATTAGTGGAGTTGTCTCTAATAAAGATTCTACTTCACTAACCAGATAATCCTCATCTTTATCCTTATTGAAATGAGTCAAATATTTTTCTAAATGATTATTACTAAAGGAGTCTAAAAATGAATCATAATTGACACTTTCAATCAGGTTAACCTCACATAAATCATCTATGTCCATAGATTGATGAGAGACATTAAAACATTTAGTACCACAGTCATATTTCCAAAAGATAAATTCAAAATTCCATTTCGATAATTAATAATTGCATTGGATGTTGCCAGAAATGGTCTACCCAAAATGACTGGAATTTGTGTCTTGTATTCTCAACAGGTTCAGTGTTAAGAACAATGAAATCTACTAGAAAGTAGAATTTATCAACCTTAATGAGCACATCCTCTATGACACCTCTAGGAATTTTTGTAGACCTATAAGCTAACTGAAGGGTCACTGGTGTAGGTTTCAGCTTTCCTAACCCAAGTTTCTGATACATAGATTAAGGAAGCAGATTCACACTTTATCCTAGATCAAGTAAGGCTCAGTTAATCACATGGTCACCTATCACATAAGAAACTGTAGGACAACCAGGATCTTTGTACTTGATAGGAGTTTTTTGTTGAATTATAGAGCTTACTTGTTCAGTCAAGAATGCCTTTTTTGGAACATTGGTTTTCCTTTTCACCGTGCAAAGATCTTTTAAGAATTTTGAGTAAACAGGTACTTTTTTGATAGCATCAAAAAAAGTGATGTTAATGCTTACTTGCTTAGACACCTCTAAAATGTCACTATACTGAGTACTTTTCTTATTTGTCGCAAATCTTTGTGGGAAAGGAGCTTTAAAAACACTAGAAATATTTTCACTTTTCTTTTCACTTAATTCATTCATTTGGGATTCATGTTGACTCTGTTCCTCATTTTTTGGCATGTGAACACGATTATCAATGACTTTTCCAAATCTAAGGGTTGTTACAGACTTTACTTATTCATTAGGATTTGTTGATGATCATACTTCAAATTGACCCTTAGGATTAGGAACATGTTGACTGAGGAATTTTGTAACAACTTTTTTTTTCTTTTATTTATTATTATACAATATAAAGTTTACATACACATCATTAATCAAAACGTACGTACAACATTTCAAACACATAAATATCTACATCTTATTTATTCTGGTTGACCAATTCTGAAGATTCGGGTGCGGGTGGTTGCACCTTCACCGGGATCTGTGCCAACTCGCCCACCAACATTTTATTTAGGATCCACCCATCATAGAATAACTCGATCTAACGTGCACTAAAAGCCAGAGCTATAGAAAATCTGCATAACTAATTTTCTGAACATGATATGGAAATATAATGAGAATTAAATCCCAGTAAGTTTAACAATAAATCATCATCAATATAGTTCATCACGTCATATTCAGCTGTATAAACTACAGAAAATATCTTTGGTCACATGAATGCATTATATCTATGCACATAAGAATCATACAGTAATGATATGTATGACATGATTAACTATTTTCAGAATATCATATGATGACTATCAATTTATTCTCATATCAAGCTACCCCGGTCAGGGTGAGTATTTTCTACTCTCCAGTACGGGCTTTTCTCGCTCCGTCCGACATGGCTCACTTTCTCTTTCTTTTCTCATTAACATGATCATAACCGTTGGTAGGGCATCCCCTACTGGTGCATCACACGGATTGTGCAACTACCTCAAACCTCCAAAATCTAGATCGTAAAATGTTCCTTATTATCTATAAATTCTTGGCAATGACCCCCTAGCTCATAAATTCACCTATTCGCTTATATTGTTTGTTATCATCCTTGGGAAAACGTAAAAGAGCTTCATACTATCCCAAGCATTTTCAAATTTTATTTCCTGATAGGCAACTAGCTAGGTATGATATGCATTAATTACATCATAAAGGATCTCATGCCATAATGGAAAGGGGTACAGTCCATAACTTATATTACATCATATTATAAGTTGTCTAACAGGGACTTGGCACTTCACTAAGCCATTCCACACAAATATTGCACAACCAAGGAAAATACATTCATGATCATATGAGTCAACCTTGAAACCCTTGTTGCTCACCTCTTGTTGGAGTACCTGAAATGTGATTATGTGGACATAAAAAGTGAGATGAAAATCTCAATAGCTAGCAAAATTTTCAGAAAAATAGTGCACATTCCATTCCTTAAAACATCTCAAATCATTTCACTGAAACATAAGCACTGACCATACATCATACATACGGCATCTTGGTCACAAGGACCTATAACATCATGGTCTACTTACCCAATGCAGTCAATACGGTCATACCTGCAAAGGACTATGCATCTCCTATTATTGGCCAATCGTGAGGGAAATGGGGCTTACTTGGCACCCTTTTGTGCACCCCCTTAATTCCCGAGAATGCATACATAACATATCTTTAGACCAACATTCATCACAGCATAAAAGTCAGGCAATCAGTGAAAATTCATAATTTCAAGTTCATAAGCATAAAGAATGTTTTAAGGAAAAGGCTAGCTACCAAATTTTTCAGAAAAATAATAAACATTCCTTAAAACATCTCAAATTATTTCACTGAAACATGAGCACTGACCATAAATTCATCATACGGCATCTTGGTCACACTAGGGACCCATAATATCATGGTCACTTACCTAATGCAGTCAATACGGCCATACCTGCAAAGGGCTATGCATCTCCTATTATTGACCAATCATGAGGGAAATGGGGCTTACTTGACACCCTTTTGTGCACCCCCTTAATTCCCGAGAATGCATACATAACATATCTTTAGACCATCATTCATCATAGTGTAAAAGTCAGGCAACCAGTGAAATTTGATAAATTCAAGTTCTTAAACATAAAGAGTGTTTTAAGGAAGAGCTAGCTACCTCAATTCCAGCATAATCACTTCCTTTCCAAGGCTGCCAATGTTACTACCAGCAACTAAAACTAAAACATATAAGAGTTCTTAGTTAATGCATGCATATTAATACCTAAAGTCATAAATCTCTAGTTTAAAAGCTTCTGCTCCTCAAACCAAGACTATGATTTTGCTGAGATTTGGGGTTGCTATTAAATATGACAAAAGTCCTCTAAAACTTCTAAAATTTTGTATGGAGGAACATTTATATGTTTATTTTATTTTGTAATTCTCTCAGCCCTCAACTCTTCCATTCATCCCAAAAACTACCTCCATACTCAGAACAGTACAATTTAGTTTCAGTTTCATTTCTATTCGGTTTCACATCCATTTGGATTAGTAAAACTACTTAAAAATTCATGATATTTGATATGAATAATACTAGAAATGTTATTTAATCACCATAAAAATTTAAAATAAAAAATAATTCTTTTGACCCCTCAAATAATCCGAGTTTTAAGGCTGTCCCCGGTTATAGCCTGTTCTGCCTCATTTTCAGACTACCAAATTTCTACATTTTATTATGTGTCTTAAACTACCCATAATTTTCTAAAATTTGGTAGGATCATTACTTGGGATTCCTTTAACTTGTCATAAAATTTTAATACAAAATTGCAACATCTAACCCCTTCAAACTTTTGTCTTTCCATTGACAGTCTAAGCTGTCCAGAAAATTGTCCTCAACACCTTTTTAATTGCAAAAGACCTAGTTGTAGGTTCTCAAAAATCATGAAACATTCCAGAATTGATTAAGAGTATTTTAATACTATTCTCACCAAAAATTATAGAATTTAAAGGTCATTTACTAAATTTACTAAGCCAATAGTTTTGGGTGCAAAAATGTTTCTATTTTCTCAACCTAACTCTTCTATGCTCTATGACCTTTACTCACTAATCAGACCCTAACTCACTCATATGGACTCTAAATTTTGTGATTCCAGTGGTTATGTGACCGTGCGAAATATATCTAGAACCTTCATTTTATCCGTGACCTCATATTCCTTATGGATTAGTCCCAGAAAGTAGAAAACCGAAGCTATTCTTCATCAGCCTGGATTCCAAACCCAATTCTGACCTCTCATTACTCCATGGACTATAACTCTCTCATTTTATGTTCGATTGATGTGATTCAAAATGCTATGGAACGCTAAGACATAATGCTACAACTTCTATGTTGAACACAGTTTCATATTCTCGGCAGAGAGTCCTACATGCAGGCCCGAAAATTGACCTAATAAACTCAAAACCGAATTTTTGTAAGAAGCTAGACTTACCTTATGTAGACCTACTCCTATGGCTCTCAATTTGCAGCTTCCTTCTCCTCTTGGTTTCCTTTGCAACTTAGCCACATTTCTTGCACCAAATATGGGTTGATGAAGGCATCAAACCTCAGCAATTACTCTCACTCTCACTGCCTTATGGTGAGGGAAGAAAACTCCATTTTTTTCCTGATTTTCTTCACTCTCTTCCTCCTCTCTCAATCTTCTTCTTCCTGCTGGCTACTCTCTCCCCCTTCCTTCCTCTTCCTATTCAGTTTTTGGAACTCTTCTCTCCCTCCTTTCCCTTGCTAACGTGAGGCAAGACCAAGCATTTCTGCTGCTACCAAAGATGCATTGCTGGGCACTAAAGGTTGCTGGAGTTCCTGAACTTTGCAGGGCAGGGGGGCCAGTTTTTTTTTGCTGCCTCCACGTGGGTTTGCATGCATTCAAATGTGCTCAAAGGGTGGCCATTGTTTGCCACGTTAGAGGGACCAAGGCTGCCAAGAACAAACTGCTGCAAGGTGCTCTGTTTTCTTGGCATGAAGCTGCTGCAAGTGTGTGAGTTTCTGCTACAAGTGGGGCAATGGCAAGTTTTTCTGCTGGGTTTTGGTGCATATGTGGCTTGCATTCTGCTGGGCAAGATGGCTTGTTTTCCTACTGCCATGTGGGTGTGTTGCTGCTTGGTTTATGGAGCAAGTGTGGGACATTTTTCTGCTTGGTTTAGGAGCAAGTGTGGGACATTTTTCTGCTTGGTTTAGGAGCAAGGAGTGACGTGTTTTCCTGCTGCCATGTGGGTTGTTTTTCTGCTTGATGTGGCATTGATTTCTGCTGTCTAATGGAGCATGGTCTTGCTGGATTTTTGGGGCAAGGTTGGGCATGTTTTCTGCTGCATGTTGGGAGCAAGGGATAGGTGAAATTTTAGCTTGCATTTCCTCCGTGCATGGTGTCTTTAACCCACCAAGGCTATTGGTTGTTTTTTTTCTTTGGGTTTTACGTGCATGCATGGGTGTGTGTTATGATATGCATGGTTCAAATGAGGCAAGGGTATACATATACGTAAATCTATTGTTCTTGCATGTGTGAATATATATATAATAATATGTATGGTGGAGGTGAGAGGAAATATGCATATATATTTATATTGCATCACCTAATTTTTTTTCTTCCTTATTATGTTGCTAATCCTAAATTAGTAGCATCCTAAGGAATATATTTGTATCATGTTCCTCTAATTTATGCTCCAAAAATATTTTATTTATGTTATTTCTAACTATGAAATGGTACCCCATTTTTATAAAGGTTTTTATTGCCCTCAACTACCCATTTTAAATTCTTGTTCATATATGTCTTAATTTATGACTAACCCTAGACTAGTAATGTCAAAAAATGTATTTGTGTTCTCTCTCCATCCATTATAATCCTAAGAATTTTATTTATGTGATTCAACATTAGCTAAGTTACCTATTTTATTCTTGCCTTATAGTCATATAACTAAGCATCTTAATCACTTATCATATGTATTTTCTATTCATCCTTAAATTTATCTAACTTATTAAAAGCTTAGGATGTTACAGATTGCCATGTGACCGTATTTATTTCTTTTCTTTTCACAATGATAGCCAAAAATATGCTTTCAATAACAAGTATGTTCATCAAAATATGACTATTACCATAAATCATTGGTAATCATGCCATGAACATAACCATTTCAAATATTACTTTATAAAATATTTCCATATCAGAATTTCACACTTAAGATGGTAAGAAGTTCATACAATGGCAATGGCTATGGCATAAACTAGTCATTTATTATTTTCATTTATAAGATTCGTCTTTTTTTAAAATATTAATTTTATTTCTTTATTTTCTTGATGTAGGTTTTCATCATATCTAACCTTCTCTTTATGCTTGGCCTTTAGTCATTTTCTTCTAATTTATATCATTTCCAACACATGTTCATACAAATTTATAGAACATTGTTCTCCAATTTGATTTCTACTATTACCCTATAGTTAAATAGGTTCATCTAGGATAGAAAAATGTTGAAAATAGGCTTCACCAGCTTCCAATACGGTCTGGCCATGTTTCAGGACACGGCCATGCTTTAAAAATACTTCAAATATACTCAAAAACAGCCTCGAACACGGCTAACCCGTGCTTGAAGCACCCAGAACACGGCCTGGCCGTGTTCTATGACCTTTGCTCATTAATCAGAGCATAACTCCCTCATTTTAATTCCGATTGAGGTGATCTTAGTGTCTATAGAAAGCTAAGACAATTATCTAAAACTATTATGTTAATCATATCAGCAACATAGTAATAACTCTTGGTGTTATTACTCCCTTAAATTCAATATTATTTCTTCTCGGGTAGGTTCTAACCTTTACTTACTAATCTGACTATATCTCCCACATAAGAATTCCAAATTAAGTGATTCCAGTGGCTAAACATCCGTGACACATAAATTTATAATTCATATGTTAACCATTTATTTTAATTCCTTTTAGCATTTTCCCAAAAATTAAAACACCGAAGCTATCCTAACATATTCTTCCCTGATTAACCATTTTCTGACCTTTGTTTACTAATCGAAACATATCTACCTCATATGAACTCTAAATTGAACGATTCCAGTGGCTAAAAATCTGCGACACATATATCTATAATTTATATGTTAACCATTTATTTTAATTCCTTATAGATTGTTCCCAGAAATTAAAACACCGAAACTTAAAATTCTGCCACCCATAGCCATACCCATGCAGAACTATCTACACCAACCTAAGTATTCAAACATACATCACATGCAAGATCAATATGTAACATGATATAGCAACATCCATGACCAATCATCAAAGTTCTAAGATCAAAATCTCATATAAATATTATAAGTTTCAAAAGTTTTCTTCAAAAAGAAATATTGTTAAACTTACCTAAGAATCTCCCTAGCTTACTTAGTGAATTGGTTTTCTTGTTTCCTCTTGAAAGAAGTAGCAAGATTCCTCCCTTTCCTTAGCTTTTCTAGCAGCTTAGGTAAGAGAAGGAGGGTGAATTTTTGAACCTCAAGGATGAAGAAGAAAAATGGATTCAAGTGGAGATTAAGGTAACTTACCGTGAGTGCTTAGCCTTCTAAACTTCTCCTTCTTCTTCCTTCCTTTCTTCTCCTCTCTTTCTCTCCTTTCCTCACTCTACCTTGCTTCTATTTCTCTCTCTTCCTCACTTGGACGAAATTAAAATGTTGTAGGAGTGGGTTTTGGTTAAATAGACCACCAAATAATACACCTTTCATGATCATGGGTCTACCTTATCACAATTAGGATACACTTTGTTGAATTTTTAGAAAACAAACAACTTATGTTCTTGTCTTCCTCTTCCTTAGTCAAGATATGCATAGGAAAAGGAGATTTGTATTTTGAAAATTATGATGATATGTTCTTAAGATAAGGGACAAGGTCCCTTTGATTTAGGGATTCATTTCCATTTTCTTTTGTCTTAAACAAGTATGATAGGTTTGCCTTTTTAGGTGGCAAATTTCTAGCCCTTGGATCTCCATTATTTTGTTGATATTATTTGTGTGAGATAGGACTGTTTTGTCCTAATGCCATGTATTATCATACCACTTGCTAAAATTATGAGTGTAGGATATAGATGTTTTTGTCCTAAAGCCTTGTATTATCATGCCACTTGCCAAAATGATGAATATAGAATCACACCACTTGCTAAATTTTTGTCTTAATGCCATGTAACCTAATCTTTATTATTATTACATTATTATATCATCACCTAATTTATTTTATTTTTTTCCTCTTGGATTTGGGCTTATTCCTACCCATTTTCTTTGCTTTGGATAAAATTCTACCTTTCTTGGAGGGCTTAGTCACATTTTCATAATTTTTGGGCTATTGGTCCAATTACTATATCCTAGTCCAAGTCTATGTTTTATTTCTTGCTTAGGTTATCCAATGGGCTAGCTAGAAAGTTATGTGAAGTGGAAAAACTCTATATGAAGTGTCCATAGGTAAAAGCCCAATGTATGGGTAAAGATTTTAAACTTAGTAACTCTAGTTCTTGAATTAGGAAAAATTACCCTAATCCAATGTTCTTGAAATTTTAAGACCTTTAGTTGTTTCTAAAAATTTACCTTCCTTATCCAAGAATTTTTCATCTCTTTAGTATGTTATTTCTAATTTTTTTTTTCCTATTAGGTTTTCCCTCTTTATTTGTTCTCTTAATGTTAGAAACATTTTCTATGCATATACATAAGGTGAAGAATATCTAAGGATTATATTTCCTTAGATATCTAAAATATTGTGTAATAAATTTTATTTCTTTAATTAAATATTTTTGTACTTTTATCAATAAAAGAAAGGAAATTAGGGATGTTACAAATTTCCCTTTTTCTCTCTCTCCTACAGCATTGGCTATTTGACCCAATTATGTTTTAAGCTTTGAAATAGCTTGAGTGTGAGATTGCAAGACTTCTTGGGTCAATTGCATGAACTGTTGCAAGGTATCCTCCAAAGAAGGTTTTCTTTGTTGTGGTACTCTGAAAGGAGGAGCATGTGGAGGAACTTGAAGGTATGAATTGGGAGGAGCAAATTGTTATCCACCTTGATTCATTGGAGGCTAATTTTTTCTCCATGAAAAATTTGGATGATTTCTCCAATTTAGGTTATATGTTGGTGCAAATGGACTATCTGATGATTTTCCATAAGAATGAAGTGAATTAACTTTCTCAGAGAATGCTTCTTGGTAAGCTAGTCTGGATGGACAAGATTGTGCAATGTGAGATGAACTAAAACATAAGGCACATGCCTCTATCTTAGTATTGGTAGAAGGGTTCAAACTGTGGTTTAAAGTTAAAGCTTCTACCTTTCTAGTCTGGTTAGCTAAGGCAATTCTCACATCTGTGTCATCACTCACTTCATAAATTCCTCCCCTTTTTATATTTGAGACTTTTTATCCCTGGGATCTATGCAGTTCCAATGTTAATAATTTTCAGATAAAGATCCTAAGGATTACCAAGCTTCCCCCTCATTCAATTGTAAAAATCTCCCACCATGCATGCTTTGGATCATTTGACAGTTCGATGAAGTTAAACTATCATAGAAATATTTCACTAGTCTCCAAGTTTCAAAACCATAAGGAGGACATTTCAAAAGAATATCATTAAATATTTTCCAACATTCAAAAAAAATTTCACCCTCTTTTTGACAAAAATAAAAAATTTCTCTCCTAAAAGCATTAGTTTTAGACATGGGAAATTTTTTTTCCAGAAACTTATTTACCAATTGATTCCAACTAGTAATAGTTCCTGTAGGAAGGGAGTTCAACCAAACTTTAGCTTTATCTTTCAATGAAAATAGAAACATTCTAAGCCTGATTAACTCATCATTGAAATTTTGGAAGCGAAATGTTGAGCAGATTTCAAGAAACTCTTTAATGTGCATGTATGGATCTTCTCTTTCCAAACCATAAAATGATAGTAAAAGTTAGAGCATGGCTAGTTTGATTTCAAAATGAGCTACAGTAGTTTGATGTAAAACTATGCAAGATAGAGTACTAGTTATGACAAGTGAGAAATATTCCATAAGGGTTTTCTCGTGTACAATTTGTTCTTCCATTTTTAATGGTGATCCAACAGAATCTAATGTCTTTGTTGTACAATCAATAGTTAACCTTAAACTTTTCCTAACCAACCGCTTATCTTTATCACGTTTCTAAGCACACATAAATTAAAAAAATTGCTTCCTAATTATGAAAAAGAATCTAACTACACAACGGCAACAAAATGCAAATACCACAAAAAGAAAAAAAATCACAAAATTATATAGACTTTTTTTAAAGTGTTAGTAATAATGGGTAGTATTTAATCAGTAGACTTCCAGGAAAATATGGAGGAATCACAATGGTTTCTCTTAAAACCCATACTCCTTAGGCGCTTTTAGCCTTGTTGACAGAATCAACCAATTTTATACACCTAAATTACTACAACAATTTCCAAGAAACAATTAAAAAAAATTACTATACACAAAATAAAAAAAAAATTTCTAAATTATAACTAGTGGAAAAAATATACTTACCTGGATCCAAATAGCCTTTCCGTCGCAATCCTCAGCAACGATGTCAAAAACTTGTTGTTTTAATTAAAACTTGTAAGTGCAAGAATCTATTGGAGTATAGATTTAGTGGTATGTAAGGTCGATCCCACAAAGATTGCCAATTGAAAGAAAATTCTAATTTAGATCCGAAATAAATACTTCTAACCTAGTTGCCAATGTCTTGTTTTATGAGAAGAGTATTGAACAAAATATGTAAAGAACTAATATACTAAAATTAAATAAAGATGTATTCAAAGTAAAGAAACATGCTAAGATTAGGGGATCTACACTTGTTATCTCAAATAAAAATACATTTTACTCTTTTATTACTCAATTAGAATCCTTACATGAATAAAGTTCCAATAGAAAGATATGTTAATTTAAGCTCACCTTTGTTTATACATGAGTTATATTTACCTTTTTTTTATTGTATTACTAATATATAAAATATTCTTGTAAACTGGATTCAAGCGTATATTGTGTCAATCATCATATTGTCCACAATAAATCAAGACTGATTCAAGTATTTATTGTGCCAAAAATTATCTACAATATATCAAGGTTCACACTTTACAAGATTAAAAATACAAAGATGTAAAAGATAACTTGTAAATGGATTCAAGCATAAATTGTGCCAATCATTATATTGTCTACAATAAATCAAGATTGATTCAAGTATTTATTGTACCAAAGATTGTCTACAATATATCAAAATTCACATCTTACAAGATTAAATTATGCAGAAAATGAGAAAGATAGAAAACTAATTAACAAAACAAAATAAAATGAAATAAAATAGGTGGCAAAGCCAACCATTGAAAAAATAAAAATAAGAAGTAGGTGGCAAAGTCAACCATAAACAATAACAATAAGAAATAGGTGGCAAAGTCATCCATTAAACAACAAGAAAAAGAAGTAGATGGCACAGCCAGCCATTGAAACATAACCTAAGAAAATGAGGAGGTAAATACAACATCAAATATAAATATTAAAATTAAGAATTAAATGAATTATTATTTTCATAACAAGAGTT
The DNA here is from genome assembly GCA_037074535.1 of Gleditsia sinensis. NCBI lineage: Eukaryota > Viridiplantae > Streptophyta > Magnoliopsida > Fabales > Fabaceae > Gleditsia > Gleditsia sinensis. The sequence goes on along the minus strand of CM073473.1, from coordinate 32,435,272 downwards.
TCACCATTTCACCTTAGCATTAAGAGATTAGTTCTCTATAATCAAGGTAAGATAGAAAAATGAAAGATGAAAAAACATGATAATATTACGAAAGAAAATAAAAAATAAAAAATGTCTAAAGAAAGAATGACATTACAAGTACGTAGAATTCCAACAAAGCTTTCCCAAACTCTATCCAAACTCTCCAACTCACTCCTCAAGCCCTCTATTTATAGATACCATTAGGTGTGGTAGGTGTGGTAATTGTTAGGTAGGAAGTTGTACAAAGTTGACAATTTGGATTCCATCATGTGCACCGAAATTGAACCTTGAATATCTTCTTGAAATTCACAAATTTTTTTGACACCATCAACATGAAAGTTGTAGACGCTTTCATTATCTTTCTGTCAAGACAAATTATTGACAAATTTGATACGTAATTTGTGACTTATGATCAAAATACTAGAGCAAATTCGGGTTGTACTATAGTAACAGACAGATTCTATTCTAAGCCACTTTTAGCCATTTTAGTGTCAGAAATATCTAACCACTTGAACATGAAAGTTGTAGCCAATTGTGTTCGCTACACCCCTACCAAATTTCATACATATTGGATATGTATTTTCTGAGATATGGTGCAAATACTGCAGTAAGGTTGGGCTGGACTACAAACAGCAAACATATTCTCAATATTGGGTGTTTTTCCTTGAATCTTTATATTTTAGTTCTTTTGGAAATGTGGTCGTAAATCAAGATTAAATTTGTGCATATATTCATTAGGATGCGTCTCAAGAGTCAATATGATAATGCTCCTTACTCAGCCATCCTTAATGAATTTGTTTTATTTGCTTGATTTATAGACATCATTCCCAAATAACCACAATTTAGCTCTGATTCCTCCAATTGAGTCCATTTTCTATTATTCTCTCCATCTGTAAGAAATACACAAAACTAAAGACAAGTAAGGGAAATATATGCTTAATTATGGAAAAAGATAAGATGAAAATATTTACTTTATGAGTATTAAACTCACTCATCAGAGCATATTTCTAAAAGAATTGAAACATAAAGATTCAAGACAGAATACCCAATGTTAAAAATCTATTTGCTGCTTCCTTTTTAACTTGATCTTACTGTAGTATTTTGGTCGTATCTCAAAAAATACATATATATTATGTACAAAATTTGGTAGAGGGACAAAATTGGGCTAGAAGAGAACATGTTTACTGTTGTAGTCTAGCTTAACTTTACTGTAGTATTTAAGCCTTATTTCAGAAAATAAATATTCAATGAATACAAAATTTGGTAGGTTAATAGCCAATACAATTTAATAAAACTTTCATGTTCAAGTGGTCTACAAATTCGAATATTAAAAGGGAAAAATAAGGTTAGAAAAGATCATGTTTGGTATTACAGTCCAGCCTGACCTTGCTCTAGTGTTTTATCCATAAATCACAAAATATGTGACCAATATTTCTCCACATTATATGGTCGGAAAGATAATGAAAATATATACAAATTTTATGTTTATGGAATCAATAGATTTGATGTCTATCAAGGAGATATCGCACGATAAATTTCGGTGCATATAATGCAACACAACTTGTCAACTTTAGTGCAATTTGCTACCCACTATCATTGTCACCTACTCCCCTTGTTTTGTCTATAAATAGTGACATCAAGTGAGCTAGAGAAAGAGGAGAAAGGCCGAAGAGTGAGCTTGAGAAAGTTTTGTTGGCGTTCTAAGCATTTGTAATATTTTTCTCTCTTTCGACATTTTGTCTCTTTACTTTCTTGTATAAATTTTATCATGCTTCTTCATCTTTCATTTTGCTTTCTTACCTTGATTATGGAGAACTAATCTCCTAATACTAAGGTGAAAGGGTGAAACTCTTGGTATGAAAATAATATTTTATCTAACTCTTAATTTCAATATTTATATTTGATGTTGTATTTATCTCTGTTATTTATTTTCTTGTTATTTACTTTCTTAGATGATTGTTTTGTTGTCCCTCTGTTATTTATTTTCTTGTTATTTAATTTCTTAGAGGATGGCTTTATTGCCCCTCTATTATTTATTTTCTTGTTATTTACTTTCTTAGATGATGGCTTTGTCGTCCCTCTATTATTTATTTTATGTTCATTTGTTATTTATTTTCTTGTTATTTGATTTTTTAATGGCTGGTTTTACCACTTACTTTATATTATTATTATTGAATCTGTTGTTATGTTTTTTATCCTTTTACATATTTTTATTTTTAATTTTATAAAGTGTGAATCTTGATAAATTGTAGACAATCTTTGACACAATAAATGCTTGAATCATTCTTAATTTATTGTAGACAATATAATGATTGGCACGATGTATACTTGAATCCATTTTACAAGAGTTATTTATTATCAGTAATACAATAAAAAGAAGGAAAATACACTTCATCTGTAAACCAAAGTGAGTTTAATGTAACATATCTTTCGAATGGAACTTTATTTATGTGAAGATTCCATTTGAGTAATAAAAGAGTTAAAAAAAATTTATTTCATATACCAAGAGTAGATCCCCTAACCTTAGCATGTTCCTTTATTGTGAATACATTCCTATTTAATTTCACTATTTTAGTTCTTTGCATACTCTGTTTAGTACTATTTTCACTAAATAAACATTCTGGCAACTAAGTTAGAAATATTTATTTTTGATCTAAATTAGATTTTCTCTCAATTGGTAATCCTCGTGGGATCGACCTTTCATACCACTAAATCTATACTCCAATAAATTCGTGCGCTTGCGAGTTTTAATTAAAATAATGACAATAAGCCTCTAGAATTAGACCATTAAATGCTTCTTTGAATATTTTAACCTAAACTCTTGTGATAGGTCTAACTAGGACTTAAAGCAGGTCCACATTCCATTTCCGTTTGTCAGTCCTAGCCATGATCTCATCATTCCCCTCCTCTTGAAAAGGATTTGTACTCAAATCATCACCTACATGAAAAGGAGACAAGTCAAAAACATTAAAGTTGCACTAACATTATACTCACCTGGAAGATCTAGTTTGTAGGCATTATCATTGATCCTTTCAATTACTTAAAATGAACCATCCTCTCTTGGAAGTAATTTAGTTTTCCTTTGAGCTAAAAACCTTTCCTTCCTCATATGCAACCAAACCCAATCACCGGGTTTAAATACAACTTTATTGCATCCCTTATTAGCTTGTTTGACATATTGTTCAGTTTTTCTTTCAATGTTTTGTCGAGCTTTTTAATGAATATGCCTAACAAATTCAGCTTTCTTCTTTTCATCCTAAGTTAACACACTCAGCCATAGGTAAAGGAGTTAATGGATTAAACCCATACACAATTTCAAAAGCAGAAAACTTAATTGCAAAATGTATGCTCCTATTATATGCAAACTCAACATGTGGCAAACATTCCTCCCATGATTTCAAATTCTTTTGTATTATGGCACGTAACAGAGTAGATAAAGTCCTATTTAGAAAATAAAAGTTTTGTTCCTAACTTACCCCACAAAGTCCTCCAAAAATAGCTTAAGAATTTTGCATCTCTGTCAGACACAATACTCCTAGGCATGTCATGTAATCTCACAATTTCTTTGAAAAACAAATCAGCAATATGTGATGCATCATCAGTTTTATGACATGGTATGAAATGTACTATTTTAGAAAACCTATCAACAACCACATATATAGAATCCTTACCCCTTTTTGACCTAGGTAAGTCTAACACAAAATCCATAGATATGTCCATCCAAGGTTCACTATGTATAGGCAAAGGAGTATATAAACCATGAGGTTTAGTTGTAGACTTAGCTTGTCTACAAATGATACATTTTTCGCATATCCGTTCTACCTCACATTTCATATGAGGCCAAAAGAAATGTTCATACAAAACACTCAAAGTCTTGGATATACCAAAATGCCCCATCAAAGCACCTCCGTGAGCTTCTCTAAGAAGCGAGTCACGTAATGAACATTTAGGCACGCACAATTTATTTTCTCTAAACAAAATCCATTATGCCTAAAGAACTTACTAAATGCCTTTTCCTCACATGCATTGAATACATTACTAAAATCGGAATCATCACCATACAAGTCTTTTATATATTCAAAACCAAGCAATTTTGCATCTAAAGTAGAAAGTAAAACATTCCTTTGAGACAATGCATCTGCCACGATGATTTCCTTACCTTTCTTGTACTTAATCACATAAGAAAATGTTTCAATAAACTCCACTCATTTGGCATGTCGCTTGTTTTAGCTTGTGTTGACCTTTCAAATGCTTTAAAGATTCATGATCAGTGAGAATCACAAACTCTTTTGGGCAAAGATAGTGTTGCCAAGTTTTTAATGCCTTAACCAATGCATACATTTCTTTGTCATATGTCAGATAGTTTAAGGCTGCTCCACTTAGTTTCTCGCTAAAGTAGGCAATGGAACACCCTTCTTACATTAGAACAACTCTAATACCTGTTCTTGAGGCATCACACTTAATTTCAAAAGTTTTTGTGATGTTAGGTAAATAAAGTAAGGGTGCATTAATCAATTTTTCTTTAATCAAATTATGTCTTTTTTTGTTCATCAACCCACTTAAAACCCACATTCTTTTTTATGACTTCAGTCAAAGGTGCAGCTAAGCTACTAAAATCTTTTACAAACCTTCTATAAAAACTAGCCAACCCATGAAAACTTCTAACATTACCCACATTTACAGGACTTGCCCAATCTTGAATTTCCTTTACCTTTTCTTCATCCACTTCAATTCCTTTACCACTAATAATAAATCGAAGGAATACAAGTTTATCTGTACAAATGGTACACTTCTTGATGTTAGCAAACAACTTTTCTTTTCTCAAAATATCTGAAACAAGTTTTAAATGCTCAACATGTTCATTCAAGTTTTTGCTATAAATCAGAATATCATCAAAGTATACAACCAAAAGTTTGCCAATAAAAGCACACAAAACATGATTCATCAATCTCATGAAAGTACTTGGTGCATTAATTAATCTAAATGGCATAACTAACCACTCATATAAACCATATTTTGTTTTAAAAGCAGTTTTCCATTCATTTCCTTCTCTTATCCTAATTTGATGATATCCACTTTTAATATCAATTTTTTGTAAAAACACAAAAACCATACAATTCATCAAGCATATAATCTAATTTAGGAATGTGATGTCTATACTTTACAGTGATATTATTAATAGCACGGCAGTCAACACACATCCTCCATGTCTCATCCTTCTTAGGTACAAATAACACTAGAACTGCACAAGGACTCATACTCTCTCGCACATACCCTTCTCCATGAGCTCTCCAACCTGCCTTTGAAGTTCTTTTGTCTCCTCAGGATTGCTTCTATAGGCTGGCCTATTTGGAATTAATACTCCAGGTATAAAATCTATTTGATGCTCAATTCTCCTAATTGGTGGTAAACCATTAGGTATTTCTTTGGGGAATACATCCTTATAATCCTGCAAAAGAGAAACTACAACGCTAAGTAAAGAAGAGTTAAGTTCATTAATACTTAAACAAGTCTCTTTGTACAAGAGTATGATTAAAGGCTTATTTAAATACAATGCTCTTTTGGCTTTACTCTCTCTTGCATAAAAATTTATTTATTTTCTCTCTCTTGTTTTCTCATTAGCTAACATTTCTTTTTCTTTTTCAACTTATCTCTCTCTTTCTCTTGATTCAGCCTCTCTTTCTTTTGAAATATCACTCACTTTTTTTATGTCACTCTCTTTTTTTAATTTCACTTGATCTTCAAACACTTGCTTTGGGGTTAAAGGCACAAGAGTGATTTTTCTTTTATCATGTACAAAGGAGTATCTATTGGTATAACCATCATAAATTACATGTCTATCAAACTACCATGGTCTTCCCAAAAGAATATGTCCTACCTGCATTGGCACCACATCACAAAAAATTTCATCTTTGTACTTTCCAATGGAGATTAACACCAACACTTGCCTAATCACTTTAATTTCTTCATAGTCATTCAACCATTGTAGCTTATATGGCTTTGGATGCTTTAAATTGGCTAAATTTAATTTTTCAACCAAACTAGTGCTAGCTACATTAGTGCAGCTTCTCCCATCAATGATCATGCTACATACTTTATTATTAACATGACATCTAGTATAAGAAATGTTTTCTCACTGTACCTCTTCATCTTATTTGATTTGCACACTAAGGGCTCTCCTTGTAACTAAAAATTCTCCGTTAATTGGATATTCAACTTTACTTGCATCCTCCAAAGGGGGCATAGATTCATTATCGGAATCACTTTTGGTCTTAATGTCACCATCATCTTTGAATATCATTACTCTTTTATTTGGACATTGACTAGCAATATGACCTATTCCTAAACACTTAAAGCATTGTACATCTCTAGTTCTAGAAGGTTGGGAAATAGTTTTACCTTGGTTTGGTGTGCCTCCATTTTTATTTTCTTTGGAAGGTTCGGCCTTGGTTTTGTCATCCCTCCTACTCCAATTCGACTTTCATGTTGAAGAAGAACTCAAATTTTGTCCCATTCGTGAGGATCCCTTCCTTTTTAGTTGTTGCTTCACCTTTATGGCCATGTGCACTATATCATCCAACTCCACATAATGTTGTAACTCTACCACTTTTGCTGCATCACAGTTTAAAACAACTAAGAATCTTGCCATTGTAGCTTCTCGGTCCTCCTCCACATTGGCTTGAATCATGGCTATCTCCATCTCCTTATGGTAGTCTTCAACACTTTTAGACCCTTGAGTAAGGCTTTGTAATTTCTTAAACAAGTCTCTATGATAATGGCTTGGAATGAATTACTTCCTCATAACTACTTTCATCTCCTCCCTTGTCTTAATAGGTCTTTCTCCATTTCGTCTACTGATTAAAATCAATTGATCCCACCAAATAATAGCATAATCAATAAATTCAATGGCAACCAATTTTACCTTTTTTAACTCAGAATAGTTGTGACAATCAAACACCAACTCTATCTTTTTCTCCCATTCTAAATAAACTTCTGGATCATTTTTACCTTGGAAGGATAGAATTTTTATTTTAATACTTTCTAAATTATTATCAAACTGATTTCTAACTTCTCTAAACCTCCCACTATATCTCCTATTGTTATCACTCAAATCACTATAAACTCCATCAAAATCATCTCGATAATACTCTTCATCTTCAACACTCTCCTTTGATTGAACTCTCCTCCTCCTACGTATATTAGGAGTGTTTTGTGATTCTTCCGCACGTGCAGTCTATTGTTGTTTTAATTAAAACTCGCAAGTGCACGAATCTATTGGAGTATAGATTTAGTGGTATGCAAGGTCGATCCCACAGAGATTGCCAATTGAGAGAAAATTCTAATTTCGATTCCAAATAAATACTTCTAACCTAGTTCCCAATGTCTTCTTTTGTGAGAGGAATATTGAACAAAATACACAAAGAACTAATATACTGAAATTAAATGAAGATGTATTTAAAGTAAAGAAGCATGCTAAGGTTAGGGGATCCACTCTTGGTATTTCAAATAAAGATAAATTTAACTCTTTTATTACTCAATTAGAATCCTTACATGAATAAGTTTCCAATCAGAAGATATGTTAATTTAAACTCATCTTTGTTTATACATGAATTATATTTACCTCCTTTTTATTGTATTACTAATATATAAAATACTCTTGTAAAATGGATTTAAGCGTACATTGTGCCAATCATCATATTGTCTACAATAAATCAAGACTGATTCAAGTATTTATTGTGTTAAAAATTGTCTACAATGTATCAAGGTTCACACTTTACAAGATTAAAAATACAAAGATGCAAAAGATAACTTGTAAATGGATTCAAGCATAAATTTTTCCAATCATTATATTGTCTACAATATATCAAAATTCACATTTTACAAGATTAACTTACGTAGAAAATGAAAGTGGTAGAAAACTAATTAACATAACAAAATAAAATGAAATAGAATAAGTGGCAAAGCCAACCAATAATAAAATAAAATAAAATAAAGTAGGTGGAAAAACCAACCATAAACAATAAAAATAAGAAATAGACAGCAAAGTCAGCCATTAAACAAGAAGAAGAAATGGGTGGCTCAGTCAGCCAGTAAAACATAACATAAGAAAAGGAGGAGGTAAATACAACATCAAATATAAATATTAAAATTAAGAGTTAAATGAATTATTATTTTCATACCAAGAATTTCAACCTTTCACCTTAGCATTAGGAGATTAGTTCTCCATAATTAAGGCAAGAAACCAAAATGAAAGATGAAGAAACATGATAATATTACGAAAGAAAATGAAAAATACAAAATGTCTAAAGAAAGAAGAAAATTACAAGTACGTAGAATTCCAACAAAGCTTTCCCAAGTTCTCTCCAAAGCTCTCCAACTCACTCCTCAAGCCCTCTATTTATAGATACAATTAGGTGTGGTAGGTGTGGTAATTGTCAAAATTGTTAGGTAGGAAGCTGTACAAAGTTGACAATTTGGATTCCATCATGTGCACCAAATTTGATCCTTGAATATCGTCTTGAAATCCGCCAAATTTTTGACTCCATCAACATGAAAGTTGTAGAAAATTTCATTATCGTTCTGTCAAGACAAATCGTGGACAAATTGGATACGTAATTTGTGACTTATGGTCAAAATACTAGAGCAAAGTCGGGTTGGACTGCAGCAGTAGACAGATTCTCGTCTAGCCCACTTTTGGCCCTTTTAATATCCGAATCTTCTAACCACCGGAACATGAAAGTTGTACCCAATTGTCTCAGCTACACATCTACTAAATTGCATACATATTGGATATGTATTTTATGAGATATAGCTCAAGTACTGCAGCAAGGTTGAGCTGGAGTGCAAACAACAAACATATTCTCAACATTAGGTGCCTTGCCTTGAATCTTTATATTTTAGTTCTTTTGGAAATGTGATCATAAATCAAGAATAAATTTGTGCATATATCCATTAGGATGTGTCTGAAGAGTCAATATGATAATGCTCCTTACTCAGCCATCCTTAATGAATTTGTTTTATCTGCTTGATTTATAGACATCATTTCTAAAAAATCACAATTTAGCTCTGATTCCTCCAATTAAGTCCATTTTCTACTCTTCTCTCCACATGTAAGAAATACACAAAACTAAAGACAAGGGAGATTTATGCTTAATTATGGCAAAAAGATAAGATGAATATATTTAATTTATGAGTATAAAACTCACTCATCACAGTCTCTACTCGATTTGACTGTTCATGAATCTGCTCCATTTCCACTCTCAAAACTCTTCTCATCTCACTTACTAAAGCTTCCATCATCAACTTTGGATCCACCATTCCCGACACACCTTCTAAAGTATTTTTGTCTTTGTTGTGTGACATGATTTTCTTGCAAAACAATGTTAGAGTAAAAAAATTCTCACAACACTAGCTCACGTGTTTCTCTCAAGATTAATGGCACTCATACTCATGTTTACTCAAATTTTGGCTTTTACCCTCTTATAAGCTCACACTCTCTTGCATTTTTCCTCTTAGTCCCCTCTTTCAGTTCTTTATTGAACTCAAACAAACTCAAACAAAAATCTTCTTGCAACAATCCAAACTCAACTAATAATATGCAAAGAGTAAAGGAAGAAGAAAAAGAACATCATTTTAAGAAACAAAGGGAACAAAGCAATTGAACTTTAGGGGAAAAAATTAAAGACAAGATAAGAAATTGAAAAAGAAAAATCACAACAAGAAGCAACTAGAATAGAAAGAAATCAATGTCTAGAGGAAATGAAACAATTGAGATAGGAAAAATAACCAAAGTAAGAAAAGCAAATGAAATAAAAATCAAAGCAAGAAAAATAAATTGATGCAATTAGAATTATTGGATCACTTTTTTTTAAGATCGGATTGCAAAATCTCAGTAGAAAACTTGAATTTCAACAATAATGGGTTCTAACTTCTTCTTTTTTGAATTTTTTTTTTCAGAATTCTACACTATTTTTTATTCCAAATTGTTTGAATTTTTTTTTTCAGATATGCACTTGAAATAGGAACACAAGAAATAAAAAGAAAATTAGAAGATAAGAAGAATAAAGAACAAAAAAAATACAAGATAGCAAGATAGAATAATAATAAGAAAAAATATAGGATAAATCAAACATGATTTAGAACTTAGTCTTTGATACCAAATTATGTGAACCCCTGATATGAACCTCACCAAGAGTAGTGAGACCCAAAATCAATATGGGGTCAAATTAGAAATATTGTGTTCTAATTCAAATTTATAACAAAATAAATAAAAAGAAAAGTGACCTTGACCCATTATCTATAAAGATATAAGAATCAAATGTATAAAAAAATATTGTAGACGCCACACTCAAGAAAGAAGAAGAAGATTGTGAGTGATAAGTCTTGCTTGAATGCCACAAGAAAAATCTTGATAAGTTCAGAAAAACTCTTTGAAGAACCAAAGAGAAAACACTCTCAATATTATTAATGATAATCTGTATTGTTCAAGAGCATACATGCCTATTTATATGCCAATTACCTAAACAAATAAGAAAAACTTCATAAGAAACTCCTATAAGGCAAGAAAAATTAGGTATAGGAAAATTCTCTAGAAACTATCAAATAGGAAACTTTCCTAGTCAAATAAAGAAAACACTACAAGTAAGTAAATAAATAAATAACGTAGCCTAAATTGGGCCATTAAATAAATCCTTTATTTTGGGCATATATTCAGTCTTTGGCCTTCAATCTTCTTATACTTTAGGTCCATATTCAGATTGGTGGGTCTTAGCCCATAGTTAAGTGGACTTTAATTATATGAACTAGTCTTGACTCTTCTTTACTAGTATTGTAGTTTTCTCCTTGATGGACCTCTAGAATTATACCATTAAGTGCTTTTTTGAATATTTTAGCCCGAGCTCTTGTGATAGATCCAATTGGGACTTAAAGCGGGTCTGTATTCCATTTCCATTTGTCAGCCCTAGCCATGATCTCATTACTTCACTGGACATTGGACATGTTAAAGTGAGGTTCCTGAGCATGAAAAGACTGTATGGTTTGCTAAATTTCATGTAAGTTTAATTTTGTTTGAGCATATTCTTAATTAGTATGTAAGTGTATTTTATAATTTTTGAACAAACTAATTTCTTTTATTTGCAGGAAACGTATAGATTGCTTTTACCCATGACTATACAATTAGGAGGATGTTTTACCATATGGGTAATAAATGCCTCAAAAACCTTATGAACAAACTTAGAGAAGTAAAAGAAAAAATCAACTGGGTACATCCATCTATTAGTTAGCAGTTGGATAAGAAATTGAGGAGTCCCCAGTGGCAAGAGAAGAGTAGCAAAGCCAAGCAAAACTGGTCAATGGATGTAGGTGCTTCATCATACTCTGGTGGGTCTATCTCTACAACTAAACATAGAAAGATATTGGTATGACTTTATGGCAATTTTTTTATTCCAATTTATCATGTTACTTTGTCTCAAATGTACTAACATTTTAGTAATGAGTTTGTTGTAGAAAGATTACCTACAACAGGAGCCCACTACTTTCGAGATTATGGAGCAAACTAAGAAGTTAAAGGATGGACAGTGGTCCTGTCAAAAGGCTCAACGTGTTGTTGTAAGTATATAATTCTTAATATGTTAGGTTACATATATCTTTTTATGTTCCACTCATCATTAACTCTTTTAATTTTAAATGTGCAGACTGAGTATAACTAGCGTCGGGCTTAATCCACACAGAGTGCGAGAGAAACCTCATTAGCATATGATAATGCTCTTTACCTGGAGGTTGTGGTAGATCAGGGATGGGCGAAAAATGTATTTGGGATGGGCGAGTTAGACCCTATGTTGCTCTCTTCTACACGTCTTGGATCATCTTCGTAGGCACCTAATAATGCGGAGTTGGTCCAGTTAAGGGCCAGAGTTGCTGCCATTTCCATGGAACTCATAGGAAAGGATGCTATTATTAATTATCTCACTGATCACCTCCATGAAACTGAGAGGGTGACACGGTTCTTATTTCAGCACCTAGAAGTTCCTACACTTCCAAGTGCCACTTCTGCGCCAGATCTCTAGCCTTTTGACCCTTTAGTTTATAACCAATAGTTTGACTCATCACATGATACCCATCCTGTAACATCCCATAATTTTTATAATATTTTGTTATAAATAAATATATTTTTATTTGTTTAAAAAATGATATGTTCTGCTTAAAGTAAATCTATTTTTAATTAAAATAATTATTGTTTTGCTTGAAATAATTATATTGGTCTATAATGAACTTTTGTTGTATTTTTTTGAAATACTCTTTCTTTTAATATGTATAAAGATATTTATTTTGAGATTTTTATTATTATGATTTTTATCAAGAAAAATCATGATTTAAGAGTTTAACTAAAAGTTTATGAGAATGTAAATTTTTAGAAATTTTTGGAATATTTTAGGGTGAAAAATAGAATTTATATAAAAGAAAATTATATTATTCAATTATTAAATAATAATAATAATTATTTTTTTAAAAATAAAAATAAAAAGGGAAAGGGAAGATGCACAATCGGAGACGAAAATTTTATGAAGGATATGAATAGTGAGTGAATAGTAACCTTCAACTTTTTCCCTAAATCTGGAGTGCCTATTGGCTTCCAATATCAAAACTAAAGATGTTACTAAATTCAGGACGAAGAATACTACGGTTTTGACCGATCAAATTTTCAAATTAGCCGTTGAATTGCCGAAGATCTGAAGTAGAAAATCTCAGAAAAAGGTAAATTCTGAAACTCTTACTTAGAGACCACTAATTGAAATTCTGACACCGTAGATGGATTCAAGAGCTAGTTAAACCTTAGGATATGAAATTTTTCACCTATCTGACAACTTTTTGTTCATCATGAATAGTGTTTTTCGCGAGTGAATAGTGTTTTCCGGCGGTAAATAGTGACCAAGTTCCCGAAGTCATTTTCTAAGTCTTTGGATCCTCCAGACACGTTTTTAAGGTCTAATTAGTCAAATTCAGCTTCGAAAAAGTATATTTTTAGGGTTGTCCAACCAGGAGCCCTACCTTGTGAGTAAATACTTCTTTCTATAACTTGCCCCATGCTCTTCTTGAATTATAAATGTATTATTGTTTTTGTTTATAAATTATTTATACTATTATAAGTTTTTGAAATGTGTTAAAGTATCTGTTATACTTATGAACTAGCATATAGTTCAAGAAGAGTATGGTTTTAGACATGTATTTTGGAACTCATTGAATATGTGGTTTTAAATGTATTTATCATTATTTGATAAAGTGAATATTATGTGCACGATGAATTGATTTGTAAAGCTATATACTTGTGAAAATGATGCATGTCATATTATAAATGAGATTGAATGGCAAGCATAAAGCTCATGGCGAGTTACTTGATAATTTTACATGTATTTATATGTATTGATGAATATCGGCTGGTTGTATGGCTTGTGACGGCACCGAATAGGGGACGCCCTATTAGCCTGAGTGAGCTGGGGGAGAGCCGCTACAACCGGGTGACAGTGGTAATGTGAGGAGGCAGGAGGGTGATGTACTCACATTCCCTAATCACTTATTGTGACTAAGGTCGAGGTCACGATGCGTATAGCAAATGAGTTATATTTTCATTGCATTGACCAGATTGCTGAGTGACAGTGGTAATGTGAGGAGGTAGTAGGGTGATGTACTCACATTCCCTGATCACTTATTGTGACTAGGGTCGAGGTCACTATGCGTATAGTAAATGAGTTATATTTTCATTGCATTGACCAGATTGTCGAGTGAGGCAGGTCCATTAAAAGTGATGATTTTATCTTCAAATCTTAATATTTTACTATAGCTTATACAACTGAGCATATCAACATTTGTTTAATGATCATACCGTGCAACATATGGTTTTGGATATCTGAATATCCTTTGATTTGAGAATATTTGAAATACGGGTCTCATATGAATGTACTTCTAAATTGTATTTTCTATGTGACATAATTTAAAACATGAGTACATCCATATGCTGACCTAAGAGGTCATAGGAGTAATTATTTACTCACTGAGTTGTCAAACTCACTACACGATATTTCTACATTTTTCAGATAAGAATATCAAAGTCTGATTCAGCAGATATGTGATATATTCTCTGGGTGAGTCTACGTTGCTTCCAAGACTCACGGTCTTTGAATTATACTGTGTTTGTATTATAGAGTGCTCTGAACGCTATAGGCAGGATCCCCGTTTCTGCTGTACTCTGATGTTTATAGACTTGGTCTGTATATTGTGTATACATGAGAGATCTTATATGGATTTGTTCCCATGATAAAAAATTGCATTATGTATCTTTCTGAAAAATATCTGATTGCGAAAATAGTAATTAAAAAAAAGTTTATTTTACGTAACGTAAATTTGGGGCGTTACAAGTTGGTATCAGAGCATTAGGTTTCCTTGTGGCTAACAGAGCAAAGAATTCTGTAGTAGGACTTTGAGTATGGGTATGTAATTGCAGACATATTTATACTCACTGTGCTGCTGTGGAATTTTATAGGGTGTTGTCCTTTTCTTCCTTCTGACTCTTTTCCTTAGATATGCGATGTTTAAGAACCAATATGTATGTCATAGACAATGTTTCTTGAGTGTGGACTACCAGTTCAGCTTTTGAACTCGTGTTGATGAACAATGATAAAGAGAACACTCTTGGGTATAAAGAAAAAGAATTAGCTGAAAGTCCAAATTAAAATTTCTCAAAATAGCTAATCGACTTAATAATACCAATAGTCGACTGGCAAGAACATTGACAAAACAAAATAAATCATTTGATTGTCACTTTTCAACAACTAACTTATTTGCATTTTAACTATATTTTTTTTACAATTACGCCTATCACTTATAATTTTCCTACAAGAATCAAGATATCAATACTTCATCAAGGACAATAGGGAAAAGACAAATTTCTGGTGATATCTTAACCTTATTCTCTTTATGTGCCTAATATGAGCAACTATCACAACTGCTGTACATATACATGCTTGTCGTCATTTTTGAAAATTTCACCTTCAATTTAGCTAATATCCACCAATAACTCACATACTATTCTAATTCGTTCCGGCCTATTCACATAGCTATCATAAGTACGCCATTCTTTGAGTTCTATAAATGCACATGTTAATTTTTTTACTTTCATACTCCAAATTAAGGTGTGTGCAGTTATGGAGGGAATCACATTTCGTCAATTTCGAAATATTTGTGTCTTTTGTGGTTCCAATCCTGGAAAAGATGGAGAGTATGTGAAAGCAGCACAAAACCTGGGTATGGTACTGGCCAAGAGAAAAATTCATTTAGTCTATGGTGGAGGTAACCGTGGGTTAATGGGGTGTGTGTCTACAGCTGTACATGTAGGAGGATGCCAAGTTCTAGGTATTATTTCTATAGCTCTAGCTGTATCTAACATCATAGGAAAGACAATTGGAGAAGAGTTTAGGGTAGCTTCCATGCATGAGCGCATGGCTAGAATGATGAGCAATGCTGATGCCTTCATTGCCTTACCAAAGGGTTTTGGTACTTTAGAAGATATTTTTCAAATAGTCTCTTGGGCACAACTAAATATGCATCACAAACCGATAGGTTTGTTAAATGTTAACCACTTCTTTGATGGTTTGTTGTCTTTCCTTGATCATGCTGTGGAACAAAGGTTCATCTCACACTCAGCACGACTAATTCTCATCTCGACTTCAAATGCTGAGGAGTTGATTGATGCTTTACAAGCATATGTTCATGTACCTGATCCAACTATGGCTCAAATAGAATGGATGGCAGACAACCGTAGGAAGCGCAAATTGGATTTGGATCTTCATCTTTAGATGTTGTAAAACGTAGCTATTATTGTACCACTTTTACTTTCTTAGAGTCGATTTGG
The DNA here is from genome assembly GCA_037074535.1 of Gleditsia sinensis. Classification (NCBI taxonomy): domain Eukaryota; kingdom Viridiplantae; phylum Streptophyta; class Magnoliopsida; order Fabales; family Fabaceae; genus Gleditsia; species Gleditsia sinensis. The sequence continues at coordinate 32,419,347 of CM073473.1, read as the reverse complement.
ATACCATCTTTACCAACCATACTCCCTTAGAGTTGGTAACACTATCTTTGAATGTTGCTTATGATCCTCTGAACTTTTGAAATATTCTAGTATATCATCAATAAATATAATAACAAGTTGATCCAGGGACTTAATTACTATTCATTAAATCTATGAATGCAGTTAGGATATTTGTCAAACTAAATAACATAACCAAAGACTCATAATGCCCATAATGAATCCTAAAAGAAAATTTTTGTATATCCTCTTCTCTTATCCTCAATTAATGTTACTCATATCTCAAATCAATTTTTGAAAACAAATATTGAGTACCTTGTAATTGGTCAAACAGGTCATCTATACGAGGTAATGGATTTTTATTCTACACTGTCACCTTATTCAACTGTATTAGCTAAAATGCATTTCAAAACACTTAAATAAGGTCAACCCATTTTGACTTTATTCTTTAACATTCTTATGCAATGTCTTAACAATCGATCATTAAAAACTTATGTCTATCCAAGAGCCCTTCACATGAATGACCCATTTTGTATACCTTAAATTTTAAATTTCTATGGATAAACCTTCCTTTATCATAATGCTTATACATAGTATTATTGAAAATCAAATTGTCTTCGAATTCTTTATATCAACAAAATATATCATTGAAAATATTATCTTTATAGATTCTCCGCTCTCAAATTTAATCCAACTCACAACTTACCAAATCCATTTATATATATAGATTTCAACTCATCCATCCAAAAAGAGATTTAAATCTATTGGAAAAACACTCACTTTATTACAAATCGTTATCTTGGAGTTAACAATCTCGATCACATCATAACCCACTATCAATATTATATTAGCCATTTGTCATATTGTTTCACGTAAGAAAATCAAACAATCAATTCAAACCTTCTTGACATCCAAACAAGCCATTCCCTTTGTCTTTGGATACAATTTATTTTACAGTTGATTGATTACATCTATTTTGAAGCAATCAACTGCATCCTACCAGTTAACTACATATTCTTTGATTTTCACAGGCTTTTATAAGCTCAGAAATGTTTTTTTTTTCATGTGCTACTTTTCTATCGAATACCAACAGATTTAAAGTAAATTTTGGCACGTATATTCAAACCTTGCGGCCATCGATTTTTGCCGATATAACAGCTAGATTTTTGTTTATAGATTGTCAAGATTTTTGGCCACCGATTTTAAATTTTATTTCAATGCTTTGTCCAAATTTCTAACTTCCTATTTTGGCACCATGCTCTATTAAGTATTCCACATTTTCTGCTGCATTGCCCTACATTAATATTTGGTATTAAATGTAAGATTCTTTTCCCATATTATGAGGAAGGTTAATTTCTTTTCTTTGAAACTCAATTATTATGGTGTCCAATTAGTTAGTAGATTGAAATAATAGAAATTTTGAAAGGAGTAGACGGATGATGACCTTATGGTGTTTTGATGAATGTAATCAAGAGAATTAATGGTGTTGAAGTTCTTGAGGAATAAAATATGGAAACTAGGATTTACATTAATCTTTGAACTCTTAATTTGAAAATATAGAGAATACTATGAGAATCCTGTCCAGAAATAATGTAAGTGATTAAGATATTTGTGTTAAAGGTTTATATTATGCTAAATTAAGTCTAGTATGTAGAATGTAAATTATGTTGCAATTGAAAATTCATGTATGAGTAATTGTTAGGAAAAATCTTCTTGAAATTATTGGGTGAATTAAATGGGATTGACATAAGTTAGAATGATGTGCTTTTGGATATGATAGAGAAAGGCTTGAAATTTTTGATAATGAATTTATTGGTGTTAATAAACGGGTATAGAGTTACTGTGATGAGGTAAGTTAGAATTGTTAGACATGTGCCAATGGTACATAAACGTTAAAAAATGATTGATAAATTTATTGCTACGTATGTTTAACATATTGATTTATGGATTTTAGGATAAAAAAATAGATGATGGATTAAGATGATGATATTCATGGGATGATGTTGACATGTGAGAATCAAAGATGACTTGATAGAAGTATGAAATAAGAAAAAATAGTTACCTCAATATTGATGTGAATATGTTCTTTGATGAGTGTGTTTTCTAATATCGATCCATAGATATATCCATGTGAGCTTGAGGATATAAAGTGAAATTGATTAGAAAAAGAATAAAAAGAATTCAATACAGGCCAAAAGTCTAAAGGAATCATGAATGTTAAGCACTAGAAATTATCAGTGGGTGACCACATATTTGTGAAGGAATCACCAATGAAAGAGGTAATGAGGTTTGGAAAGAAGTACATATTAGATTCTTCTTATGTTACCTAATTCAGAGAAATTCAATTGGACAAAAATTTGGCTTAACAATGGGTACAATTGATGTTTATTATTGATCGACAAGTGAAGAACTTATGGATAAAAGAAATACCTATGGTTAAATTATATGGCAAAATCACTCAAGTTAAGAGATATTTTAAAAAGTAAAGATGTTTTACAAAAAATATATCTCCAATTATTTGAGTAATAGGGTTGGTAACTCCGAATTATGCCTTGATTTTATTCCCTACATATGGTAGGATGGGCTGAAATTCAGGGATCGAATTTTTTTTAAGGGGGGAAGAATGTAACATCCCATAATTTTTATAATGTTTTGTTATAAATAAATATATTTTTATTTGTTTAAAAATGATATGTTCTGCTAAAAGTAAATATATTTTTAATTATAATAATTATTGTTTTGTTTGAAATAATTATATTGGTCTTTAATGAACTTTTGTTGTATTTTTTTGAAATAATTATATGTATAAAGATATTTATTTTGAGATTTGTTTTATTATGATTTTTATCAAGAAAAATCATGATTTAAGAGTTTAACTAAAAGTTTATGAGAATGTAAATTTTTCGAAATTTTTGGAATATTTTAGGGTGAAAAATGGAATTTATTTGAATTTATATAAAAAAAATCATATTATTCAATTATTAAATAATTATTATTATTATTTTAAAAAAAAGAAAAATAAAAAGGGAAGGGGGAGATACACAACCGGAGGCGAAAATTTTATGAAGGATATGAATAGTGAGTGAATAGTAACCTTCAACTTCTTCTCTAGATTTGGAGTGCCTATTGGCTTCCAATATCAAAACTAAGGATGTTACTGAATTCAGGACGAAGAATACTATGGTTTTGACTGATCAAATTTTCCAATCAGCCGTTGAATCGCTGAAGATCTGAAGTAGAAAATCTCAGAAAAAGGTAAATTCTGAAACTCTTACTTAGAGACTTCCAATTGAAATTCTGACACCGTAGATGGATTCAGTAGCTAGTTAAACCTTAGGATATGAAAATTTTCAGCTATCTGACAACTTTTTGTTCATCGTGAATAGTGTTTTCCGGCAATAAATAGTAACCAAGCTCCCGTAGTCATTTTCTAAGTCTTTGGACCCTCTAGAGACGTTTTTGAGGTCTAATTGGTCAAATTCAGCTTCGAAAAAGTAATTTTTAGGGCTGTCCAACCAGGAGACCTACCCTGTGAGTAGATACTTCTTTCTATGACTTGCCCCATGCTTTTCTTGAATTATAAATGTATTATTGTTTCTGTTTATAAATTATTTATACTATTATAAGTTTCTAAAATGTGTTGAAGTATCTGTTATACTTATGAAGTGGCATATAGTTCAAGAAGAGTATGGTTTTAAAAATGTATTTTGGAACTCATTGAATATGTGGTTCTAAATGTATTTATCATTATTTGATAAAGTGAATATTATGTGCACGATACATTGATTTGTAAAGCTATATACTTGTGAAAATGATGCATGTCATATTATAAATGAGATTGCATGGCAAGCGTAAAGCTCATGGCGAGTTGCTTAATAATTTTACATGTATTTATATGTATTGATGAACATCGACTGGTTGTATGGCTTGTGACGGTACAGAATAGGGGACGCCCTATTAGCCTGAGTGAGCCAGGGGAGGGCCGCTCCAACCAGGTGACAGTGGTAATGTGAGGAGGCAGGAGGGTGATGTACTCACATTCTCTAATCACTTATTGTGACTAGCGTCGAGGTCACTATGCGTATAGCAAATTAGTTATATTTTCATTGCATTGACCAGATTGCCGAGTGACAGTGGTAATGTGAGGAGGCAATAAGGTGATGTACACACATTCCCTGATCACTTATTGTGACTAGGGTCGAGGTCACTATGCGTATAGCAAATGAGTTATATTTTCATTGCATTGACCAGATTGCCGAGTGAGGCAGGTGCATTAAAAGTGATGATTTTATCTCCAAATCTTAATATTTTACTATAGCTTATACAGTTGAGCATATCAACATTTGTTTAATGATCATACCGTGCAACATATGCTTTTGGATATCTGAATATCCTTTAATTTGAGAATATTTGAAATATGGGTCTCATATGAATGTACTTCTAAACTATATTTTCTATGTGACATAATTTAAAACATAAGTACATCCATATGCTGATCTAAGAGGTCATAGGAGGAATTATTTACTCACTGAGTTGTCAAACTCACTACACGATATTTCCACATTTTTCAAATAAGAATATCAGAGTCTGATTCGGTAGATAGGTGATATATTCTCTGGGTGAGTCTACGTTGCTTCCAAGACTCACGGTCTTTGAATTATACTGTGTTTGTATTCTAGAGTGCTCTGAACGCTACAGGCAGGATCCCTGTTTTTGCTGTACTCTGATGTTTATAGATTTGGTCTGTATATTGTGTATACATGAGAGATCTTATATGGATTTGTTCCCATGAAAAAGAATTGCATTATGTATCTTTCTGGAAAATATCTGATTGCGAAAAAAAAAAAAAAAGTTTATTTTACGTAACGTAAATTGGGGGCATTTCACATCCAGCTCATCCTAAGCTTGCTTATGATGTGGATGTTGCTGATGATCTATCTTAAGATAATTGTAGGGTAGAGTTTAGATTTTAGTGTTGTATAGATTTATTTTGAACTATGCCCAAACAAAATTTGGAGGTTATTTTTAATGAACTTATATAGATGTTCTTTTATTTTGATTTTATAACATGTTTCTTTTATCATTAATTGAATTGTTATATTTATACCATTAAGATTGATTTGCTGGACTGTTGATTTTGTACTGGATTATATTTGTATTTTTTCTGTGATTGAAATTTGAGAATATCCAAAAAAATTTCAATATATTCCAATTTTACTAACATTTGCGACCGATTTGTCACCTTCTTGAGACCGATCAGCCACTACAATAAACAGTCGCAAAACATTGCGAATGACTTTTTACAACCTAAATTTGATATCGTCACCATTTTGCAACCAATTATTTCCTTCGCTAAAATTGCAACCTTCTATATCAGTCGCAAAACACAACACAACTTAAAGACAATAATCATTACATGGAAGAAAATTGCGACGGACTTGAAATGAACGTTCGGTCACAAATATTTGCCACCATTCTTGAATCGGTCGCTAATGTGGTTGCTACTAGTAAATCTGCTATGCTTGTTTGACGGTCTCTATTTGGTCGCAAAATGTTCAATTTTTTTGGTTGCAAAAATGACATTTTTTGTAGTGATCATAACTCATTAAATGATATCAGCTTAAAAAACATAAAATTTTTCCTATAAAATAATTTAAATATATAAGAAAATTCATATAAGCCACGCTAAAATGTCACCTTATCATTGGTCACAAATTTTTATTTGAAGTATATATATATATATATATATATATATATATATATATATATCATCAGCTTACTTCTAGAGCTATATTAGATATTAGTTCTATTTACAAGTGTAACTCAAATTATTGAGCATTACATTCAAAAGAAAAAGTACCATACAGGTTACACATCAAGAATGGATCAGTCCATTAATTACATAACCCTACACTATCTATACAGTAATATAAAACAGGTCATAACCCCTGGGGTGCGAAGGATAGAAGAGGTGGCATTGGTGCTGGTATCTCTATGACACTTGCCACAATAATATTCAATATTATGGTAAAATGTCCCAAGTAAGGGACCTTGAATATCTAAAACTTTAGCAGCAGTGACAAAAACACCACCGGCATTCTATTTGTCCATGTCTAAACATAACACCCAAAAAGAAAAAATAGTGAGAACAACGTCCTAGTAAGCTTAATATGAACATTTATGAAAAGGATAAGCAATCCTTACGAGTTATGTCCAGCTATATAATCTACAGAAAATATTTTCCTTTTTGTATTACAAATACGACATGAATAAAGCATGGATAAAATATTATGCTTGAATGTTCAACAACTATGATTATGTTATGTAGAAATATCATGCATAGTGGCTAATTGTCTGTGATTTTATCTTTGTTAAGCAACGAGGTCATGTGAACCCTCTCCCTCCCGCTATTCACACGCCACTATTACTTGGTTGGAATAGCCATACTCTCTTTTAACACACTCAAAGCTAATAGGTCATCCCCTATTCGGTACCATCACAAGCCAAACAATCTTGTCAAGTCACCTTACTAATGTAAGGGTCATCCCATGTCTTATACATATTTTATTTATCTAGCCACAATCATATCAATAATATCCAACACCATATGCATCACCATTATGTAACTATGTATGCATCATACCTCCCAAGCATGCATAACACAATAGTATATATATACATTGAATATTTCATCAAGTTAGTCACCACTTAATACATCATTGTAAAGTGATTCATAATATAAATCATGATTAACATAGCAAAGGTGAAGAAATTAATGTTATATTACATTCATTTTTAGGTTAGTAGTCTTACGTTTGGGTCTTCTAATCATTATGCAACTATTGTGGTTTATTTGAGGTAGAAAATAGCAAATTTGAGCTAATGCAGCACCGAACACAACCTCGTCATGTCTTAGAGCATGACTGTGCCCTAGTTGACCTAGAAGTAAACCTGCATCGAACACGACCTGGCTTCGTCCTAGAACATGGTCGCGTTATGGGCGTGTCTGAAACCCCCTTTGTTTTCACACATCTAAATAGCCATGACAATGTCCAACCAGCCAAAAATGTAACATCCTAAGTCTCTAATAAAGTTAGATAAATCTAAGAATAAATAGAAAATACATATGATAAACAATTAAAATGTTTAGTTATGTAACAATAAGGCATTTATAAAATAGGTGACATATAGTTAATCATGAATCATATAAATAAAATTCTTAGGAGCATAATGGATGGGGAAAAGATACAAATATATTTTTTTAAGACATTACTAATCTAGGATTAGTAGTAAATTAAGGCAATATAAATTAACTAATGAGCTGCCAAGTAGCACCACAAAATTTCAGCCACATAATATTCCACATTGCTCATAAAATTGTAGCCACCTTGTAGCCACCTTACACCTACCAAAGCATGCCACATTGTCCACAAAGTTGTAGCCACATAGCATGCCACATTGCCTACAAAGTTACACGCACATAGCATGCTACATTGCCCACAAAATTGCAGCCACTTTGCACTTACCAAAGCATGCCACATTGCCCACAAAGTTGCAGCCACATAGCATGCCATATTGGCCACAAACTTTTAGCCACCTTACACCTACCAAAGCATGTCACATAGCCACAAAAAATTTAGCCAAAATTAGCCAAGAAAAATGCCACCTTTCAGCAAGAAAATCCTGCCACATAGCAATAATTATTTCAGCAATATTCCAGCTAAGAAACAGCCACCCACTTCATCCATTTTTTTTCCCACAATCAGAAAAATAATGCAAAGGATGCTGATCCACTTCATGCCTCTGCATTATCACACCCTCCCTGCTGAAACCACAAGGGAATCCCTACAAAAACACAAGGGAATCCCTACAAAAACACAAGGGAATCCCTACAAAACACAGCCTCCTTTTCCACTTAAGTGGTGGAAACTAGCAGCCAAGAATCATGTTGTCTAGGTATTATTTTGGGCAGCAAATTTAAACCTCATTCCTTATGCAATTAGCACCCAAGAGGGAGAGAAGGCAACCAGAAAAATTAGAGCCAAAGGGGGAGAGAAACTAGAAAAAAAAAGTAGCTAAGTTGCAAGGGAAAACAAGAGGAGAAGCAAGCTGAAATTTGAGAACCATAGGAACATTTCTGCACAATGTAAGTTTTCCCTCTTGAGAAAAGTTGGTTTGTAGTGAGTAAAGCTCATTTTGGGTTCTGAATGGGTGATTATTGAGCATGAGATGCAAGTTGTTAAAGTTAAAAACATGAAACTCTAGTGGTAGGGAATAATCTTTGCCATCTAAGTAACAAACATGCTGAAGCACCACACGTTTTGCACCTAACATTTTTAGGCCCTGTGTTCATGGACTGTTTGATTGGGTAAATGGCCTTTAAATTTTCTAATATTTGGTGATCAAAGTCTTGAAATATTGATAATCAATTTTAGAAAATTTTCTTATTTTTGAGAACCTACAAATAAGCCATTTACAATCAAGACTGTGCTGAGAACAATCTGTTGGATAGGTTAGGCTATTGATGGAAATACTAAACATTGAAGGGGTTAGATGTTGAATTTTCGTATGAAAAGTTTATGACATGTTATAGATATCCTAATTAAGGACCCCACCAAATTTGGGAAAATTTTGGGCAGTTTAAGGCATATAATAAAATATAAAAATTCAGTAGGACAGGAAGTGAGTCAGAACATACCAGAAGGGTGTTATTTGAGGGGTCAAATGAATTAATTATTACTTGAAATTTTTAGATGATTATATAACATATCTAGGATGCTCCATATCAAATATCACGAATTTTGAAGAATTTTTACCCATCCACAGTAATGGAAAACATAATAGAAATGGAATTGAAACCAATATGCACTATTATGGATTATGGAGGTAGTTCTTGGGGTAAATGGAATAGTTACAGGCTGTGAGATACACAAAATAAAATAGACATGTAGAGGAACCTCCATGGAAAATTTTATAAATTTTAGAGGACTTTTGTCATATTTAATAATAACCTCAAATCTCAATAGAATCACAGTTTTGTTTTAGGGAGCAGAAGCTCTTAAACTAGAGACTTATGATTTTAGGTGCTAATATGCATGAATTAACCAAAAGCTCTTATATGTTTTAGTTTGAGTTGTTGGTAGTAATATTAGCAGCCTTGGAAAGGAAGTGATTTTGTAGGAATTGAGGTAGCTAGCTTTTCCTTAAAACCCTCTTTATGTTGATGAACTTGAATTTATCAATTTCACTGGTTACCTAACTTTTACGCTATGATGGATGATGGTCTAAAGATATTTTGTGTATGCATTCTTGGGAATTAAGGGGGTGCCTAAAGTGTGCCAAGTAAATCACATTTCCCCCATGTACTGGCCAATAATAGGAGATGCATAACCTTTTTGCAGGTATAGGACTACATTGGGTAAGTAAACCAAAATGTTATGGGTCCCTAGTGTGACCAAGATGATGTATATATGTATGGTCAGTGCTTATGTTTCAGTGAAATAAATTGAGATGTTTTAAGTAATGGATTATGTACTGTTTTTTTGAAAAATTTGCTAACTATTGAGATTGTCATCTCATCTTTTTATGTCCACATAATCACATTCCAGGTACTCCAACAAGAAGTGAACAACAGGGGTCTCAAGGTTGATTTATCTGAATATGGATATGGATTGTATTTCTTTCTTGTTGTGTAATATATGTGGGATGGTTTAGTAGAGTGCAAAGTCCCTTTTAGACAAAACGTAATGTGATGTAAAATAAGTTATGGACTGTACCATTTTCTTTTATGGCATGAGAGCCTTTTTGTTGTAAGTAATGCATATCATGCCTAGTTAGTTACCTATAAGGAAATAAAATTTGAAAATGTTTGGAATAACCTGAAGAACTTTTATGCTTATCCAAGAAAGATAACAAACCATATAAGTGAATAGGTTAATTTATGGGCTAGGTAGACATTGCTAGAAATTTATAGATAAAAAATGTATAATACTAAATTCTCATAAGTGGAATATTCTATAATGTGGATGTATGAAATAAGATGCTAGTAGTAGGTGGTGACAATCTTTTGTATCAGAGCAATAGTTAAGGGAATTATCTATGTGTTTAGACGAATTCTAGGATATTCTAAATTGATTTAGAGTAAACTTATTGTGAAATTAGCATTTGTTTTAGGGGTTGTTAAATATAGTAAACATAGTTTTTGGTCGTGTGACTAATTATATGAAAAATGTTTGTATACATAAATGTGCACACAGAGAAATGGCATATAAGAGAACCCAAGCTGAGACCCAAAAAGAAATATCTGAGAATATGGAAGCCTTAGCTACCAGGCTCGATGGGCAAGCTGCAGCCCAAGCTACCACAACACAAATTCTTCAACAAGTTCAAGCAGCCCTTAGACAAGTGCCACAAGGAAACAATCTTGAGGGTGCTAGAAAGAAAAAGGCCAAGCCAAATGAATAAACTCTTGGCCCAATTCAGGAAAGCCAACCCTCCTTCATTTCTTGGAGAGTATGACCCAACGATAGCAAAGCGATGAATCTTGCAAATGGAGAAAACTTTTAGGGTTTTAGAGTGCAGCACAGACTAGAAAGTTTCCTTAGCCACTTACATCTTAGAAGGTAAGGCAGAGCATTGGTGGAAAAGTATGCAAAGACTATGGAAAACCAATGATACTCCCATTACCTGAGATAATTTTAAAGAAACATTTTATGATAAATATTTCCCAGATAATGTGAAGAATCAAAAAAAGGCTGAATTCATACAATTGAAGCAAGGAAACATGATTGTACCCCAATATAAGGCTAAGTATGAAGAGCTCTCTAAATTTTCCACTTACATGAAACATACCCATGATGATGCATGGAAGGCGACTAATTTTGAGCGAGGTTTGAAACCTGAGATTAAAGAAAGAGTGGCTACCTTAGAGATACAAGATTTTGCCAAGTTGGCAAGTAAATATAGAATAGCAGAAGAAACTCTAATGAGTGCAAGGGCTGAGAAAAGATTAAAAGATAGTGAGCCCTTTGGAGGAAGAGTAAAACCCTAGAACAAAAATTTTAAGGGGAATAGTTCTCAGGGTAGGAGAATGCTAACCTGTAGTGGCAAAACCTCTAGTTAGTCTGCTTGTAATAAATGTGGGAAGAACCATGGAGATACACCTTGTTTAGCTAGTTAGAATGTCTGCTATAGTTGTGGAAAGCTCGGCCACTACTCCAGGGATTTTCGAGTAAGGAGGGGATTAGTTCTTGATGGCAGACCACAAAATCAGGGGCAAGTGTTTGCTCATTTCCAACGGGAGGTTAGCCAGTCTCCAAATTTGATCAGAGGTACGTTAATGATCCGAAACTTACTTGTAGACGCATTATTTGATCCTGGTGTTACACATTCTTTTATTTAATATGAGTGTGCTAAGAGTCTGGGTTTGACTGTGGATACTTTGCCATATGATCTTTCTATTTCCACACCTACTAGGATCCGTGTCATAAATTTTGATGCTTGTATCAATTGTGTTGTACAATTTGATCATAGATGTACCATTTTGGATCTTGTATGCCTTCCTCTGTTTAATATTGATGTTATTCTCAGAATGGATTGGTTGTCTGCTAATAATGCAATTCTTGATTGTTTTAGAAAATTTGTATCCTTACCTATTTGTGGTCCTACTTTTAAACACTCCACTAAAACTTCTTATCTATCCACCACCCAGGCTGAGAGATACCTTAAGAAAGGTTGTCAAGGGTTCCTAGTCTTCTTTTCTTTGCAAGCAGAAGTAGAAGAAGGCATAGAAAACATACCTGTTGTTAAGGATTATCCAGAAGTATTCTCTATGGAATTTAGCAGTCTCCTTCCAAATAGGGAAGTAGAGTTCTCCATTGACTTAGTGCCTGGTGCAGGTCCCATATCTAAGGCTCCCTAAAGGATGGCTCCTGTAGAGCTAGCCGAGCTTAAGAAATAGATAAAGGAACTTTTAGAGAAGGAATTCATCAGACCCAGTGTATCCCTCTGGGGTGCACGAGTCTTGTTTGTTAAAAAGAAAGATGGAAGCCTTAGGTTGTGTATAGATTATATAAAGTGACCATCAAGAATAAATATCCATTGCCTATGATAGATGACCTACTGGATCAATTAGCTTAAGCGCAAGTCTTCTCTAAGATAGATTTGAGGTCAGGTTACCATCAGTTGAGAATTAAGGTCAAAGATGTCCCAAAGATAGCTTTCTGAACCCGATACAGACATTATGAGTACCTAGTCATGCCTTTTGGGTTAACCAATGCCTCGACCATTTTCATGGATTATATGCATAGGGTTTTAGGCCATACCTAGATAATTTTGTTGTGGTTTTCATAGATGACATCTTAATTTATTCTAAGAGCCTGGAAGAACATGAGAATCACCTTCAAATAGTGTTGCAAACCCTATAGGATGGGAAATTGTATGCCAAGCTTAGCAAGTGTGAGTTTTGGCTAACAGAGGTGAGATTTCTTGGGCATGTTGTCTCCAAGGAGGGGATAGCAATTGACCCTAGTAAAGTGGAAACAGTGGTTAATTAAGAAAGACTAAAGGCAGTCACTGAAATACGGGCCTTTTCTAGGCTTAATAGGATACTATAGGAGATTTATCCAAGGATTATCTCAGATAGCTATGCCTCTAACTAGGTTAACCAGGAAGGATTAACCATTTGTGTGGGATGGTCAATGTGAGAGTAGTTTTCAAGAATTGAAAGCTAGGCTAACCTCCACCCTAGTGTTAGTGATATCTAACCCTAGTGAACTCTTTACAATATATAGTGATGCATCTAAGAAGGGTTTAAGTTGTGTTTTAATACAACAGGGTAGAGTAGTAGCTTATGCTTCTTGAAAGCTTAGATGACCTCATGAGGAAAATTACCCCACACATGATCTGGAACTAGCAGCTATAGTGTTTGCCCTTAAGATTTTGAGACATCATTTGTATGGTGCCAAGTTTGAAGTTTTTAGTGATTACAAGAGTCTTAAGTACCTTTTTGACCAGAATGACTTAAATATGAGGCAAAGAAGATGGATGGAATTCCTAAAAGATTATGATTTCACCCTTAATTACCATCCGGGCAAGGCAAACGTTATTGCTAATGCCTTGAGCAAGAAATCCCTCCATATGACATCATTGATGCTTAAGGAGTAGGAACTCATTAAGGGCATGAGAGATTTGAATATCTCTATTTCTCCACAACTTAGTAGGCTCCTTATGAGTGAATTGAGGATTCATAATGATCTTAGGGATATAATTACAGATGCTCAAGTTTTTTATCCATACTTGAAGGACATTAGAGAACAGATATCCTAGGGCAAGTCTAAAGAATTTCACATATCTGAGGATGGGCTTATCAAGTTTAGAGAGCAGTTGTGTGTACTTGAAGTGAAGGAATTGAGAGATATTATCTTAGCTGAAGCTCGTAAGAGTAGGTATACCCTACATCCTAGAGCCACTAAAATGTATCAAGACTTAAAAGGGAGTTTTTGGTGGCTTGGGATGAAAATGGACATAACCCGTTATGTGTCTAAATGCTTAGTGTGTCAGAGAGTCAAGGTAGAACACCAAAAGCCTGGTGGATTGCTCCAACCCTTAGATATTCCTGAGTGGCAATGGGATAGCATCTCTATGAATTTTGTCATGGGTTTGCCTAGGACATCATCTAACTATGATGAAATTTGGGTAAACATGGATAGACTGACCAAGTCTGCCTACTTCTTAGCCATTAAGTCTACCTATTCTCTGGACAAGTTGGCACAGTTATATATTCATGAAATTGTCAAACTCCATGGGATACCTACCAATATTGTTTCTGATCAAGACCCCAGGTTTACTTCTAGATTTTGGAGATCCTTGCAAGATGCCTTAGGTACTAAACTTAGGTTTAGCAATGCCTACCATCTACAAACTAACGGGCAAACAGAGAGAACAATTCAGACTTTAGAAGATATGCTTAGGGTTTGTGTACTTGAAATGAAAGGGAATTGGGATGTGTATCTACCTTTAGCTGAATTTACTTATAATAATAGTTACTATCCCAGTATCTAGATGGCTTCTTTTAAAACTTTGTATGGAAGAAAGTGCAGATCACCTCTGTGTTGGGTAGAGCTAGGAGAGAGGAGTCTTTTAGGCCCTAATTTGGTTGATCAAACCACAAGGCATATTGAACTTATCAGAGAGAGAGATTGTTAGTTACCCAAAGTAGACAAAAAAGATATGCAGATAAAAGAAGAAGGCCCCTAAATTTGAAATAGGCGATCATGTTTTCCTTAAGGTAACTCTGTTCACAGGTGTGGGGGAGGTCTTTGAAAACCAAAATCCTCAATCCTAAATACATCGGTCCATTCCAAATTCTTGATCGAATAGGATCAGTAGCTTATAAACTTGCACTTCCTCCAAACCTTTCTTAGATTCATGATGTATTTCATGTTTCCCAGCTCAAAAAGTATAACCCAGACCCTTCACATATCATAGAGCACGAATCAATCCATTTACAAGGTAATCTCTCATACACTGTAAGGCCAGATTGGATCATTGACGTTAAGACTAAACAATTGAGGAATAAGAACATCCCTCTACTCAAAGTGATCTGGAAGGGATTATCCTCTGAGGAAGCAACTTGGAAGACAGAAGAAGAAATGAAGAGGACTTATCCACATCTGTTTGAAAAAGGTATGTTAAATTTTGTTGACAAAATTCTTTTAAGGGGGAAGGAAATGTAACATCCTAAGTCTCTAATAAAGTTAGATAAATCTAAGAATAAGTAGAAAATACATATGATAAAGAATTAAAATGCTTAGTTATGTAACAATAACGCATTTATAAAATAAGTGACATATAGTTAATCATGAATCATATAAATAAAATTCTTAGGAGCATAATGGATGGGGAGAATATACAAATATTTTTTTTAAGATATTACTAATCTAGGATTAATAGTAAATTAAGGCAATATAAAACAACTAAAGAGCTGCCAAGTAGCACCACAAAAATTTAACCACATAGTATGCCACATTACCCATAGAATTGTAGCCACCTTGCACCTACTAAAGCATGCCACATTGCCTACAAAGTTGTAGCCACATAGCATGCCACATTGCCCACAAAGTTGTAGCCACATAGCATGCCACATTGGCTACAAAATTGCAGCCACCTTGCACCTACCAAAGTATGCCACATTGCCCATAAAGTTGCAGCCACATAGCATGTAAGACCTCGAAACTAGCATCATTTTTCATATATCTAAATCGTAGAATGTTCCTTATTATCTATAAATTCTTGGCAATGATCACCTAGCCCATAAATTAACCTATTCACTTGTATTGTTTGTTATCTTTCTTGGATAAGCATGGAAGTGCTTCAGGCTATTCCAAGCATTTTCAAATTTCAATTTTCTTATAGGCAACTAACTAGGTATGATATGCATTACTTACAACATAAAGGATCTCTTGCCATAAAGAAAAGGGGTACAGTCCACAACTTATATTACATCACATTATCAGCTGTCAAAAAGGAAATTAGCACTCATATAGGCCATCCCATATATATATTACACAACCAAAGAAAATACAATCCATAATCAGATGGTTCAACCTTGAGACCCCTATTGCTCACTTCTTGCTAGAGTACCTGGAATGTGATTATGTGGACATGAAAAGAATAAAATGACAATCTCAATAGCTAGCAACGTTTCCAGAAAAATAGTACACATTCCATTCCTTAAAATATCTCAATTTATTTCAATGAAATATAAGCACTAACCATACATACATACATACATTATCTTGGTCACACTAGGGACCCATACATTTTGGTCTACTTACTCAGTGCAGTCACATACGGCCATACCTACAAAGGACTATGCATCTCTTATTATTGGCCAATCGTGGGGGAAATAGGGCTTACTTGGCACACTTTGTGCACCCCCTGATTTCTGAGAATGCATACATAACATATCTTTAGACCATCATTCATCATAGCATAAATTCAGGCAACCAGCAAGTTCATAAACATAAAGATTGTTTTAAGGAAAAGCTAGCTACCTCAATTCCAGCACAATCACTTCCTTTCCAAGACTGCCAAGGTTACTACTAGTAACTCAAACTAAAACATATAATAGTTCTTGGTTAATGCATGCATATTAGCACCTAAAGTCATAAATCTCTAGTTTAAGAGCTTCTGCTCCTCAAAACAAAACTATGATTCTGTTGAGATTTGGGGTTATTATTAAATATGACAAAAGTTCTCTAAAAATTATAAAATTTTGTATGGAGGTACCTTTACATGTTTATTTTATTTCGTGATTCTCTCAGCCCTTAACTCTTCCATTCAACCCCAAAAAATACCTCCATAACCCAGAACAATGCATATTAGTTTTAGTTCCATTTCTATTTTGTTTTGCATTCATTTGGATTAGTAAAACTTCTTAAAAATTCATGATATTGTATATTAAGCATCCTAGATATGTTATATAATCACCAAAAAAGTTTCAAGTAAAAAAAATTCATTTAACCCCTCGAATAACTCAAGTTTTAAATGCTATCCCTAGTTATGGTCTATTCTGACTCACTTCCTATCCTACCTAAATTCTACATTTTATTATATTCCTTAACCTATACAGAATTCTCTAAAAAATTTTGGGATCCTTAATTAGGATACCTATAACAGTTCATAAAAAAATGCAACATTTAACTCCTTCAATATTTTGTATTTCTATCAACAGTCTAAGCTGTCCAGTAGATTGTTCTCAGCACTATTTTAATTGCAAAAGGCCTAGTTGTAGGTTCTCAAAAATCACGAAAATTTTCAGAATTGATTATGAACATTTTAAGACTTTTTTTACCAAAAATTAGAGAATTTAAATGCCATTTAATAAATTTAATAAGCCAATAGTTTTAGGTACTAAAAGGTTTCTATGTTCTCGACCTAACCCTTTTGTGCTCTATGACCTTTACTCACTAATCAGACCCTAACTCACTCATATGGACTCAAAAATGGATGATTCTAGTGGCTTTGTAACCATAAGAAATATCTCTACAACTTTCCTGTTAACCATGTCTTCATATTCCTTATAGGTTAGTCCCAAAAATTTGAAGACAAAGCTATTCTTCACCAGCCTGAATTCCAAACCCGATTCTGACTTCTCATTACTCCTTGGATTATAACTCTCACATTTTAAGTCTGATTGATGTCATTCCAAATGCTATGGAAATCTAAGACATAGGGATACAACTTCCATGTTGAACATGTTTTCATATTTTAGGCAGAAAGTCATCCATGCAGAGCCTAAAATTAGCCTAATAAACTCTAAACCGGATTTTTATAAGAAGCCACACTTACCTTGTGTAAACCTACTCCTATGGCTCTCAATTTGCAGCTTGCTTCTCCTCTTGGATTCCTTTGCAACTCAACCACGTTTCTTGCACCAAATATGGGGTGAGCAAAGCTTCAAAACTCAACACTCACTCTTACTCTCATTGTCTTATGGTTAGGGAAAAAGAAGAAGAAGGAACTTTCACCATTTCTGGTTGATTTCTTTCTCTCTTCCTCCTCTCTCAGATTTTCTTCTTCTTCCTCGCTTCTCTCTCCTTCTTCCTTCCTTTTACCTCTTAAGTTTTTGACTACCTTCCCTCTCTCAGTTCTCCAATTGGCGTGAGGCAAGGCTAGTTTGTTTCTGTTGCACCATTTCTGAAATGCAAAGAGTTGGCTGCCATGGTTGCAGGGATTCCTTGGGTTCTACAAGGTAGGGAGGTAAGTTTCTTGCTGCTCCTCCATGTAAGTGCATGCATATGTGTTGTTGTTTTAATTAAAACTCGCAAGTGCACGAATCTATTGGAGTATAGATTTAGTGGTATGCAAGGTCGATCCCACAGAGATTGCCAATTGAGAGAAAATTCTAATATAGATCCGAAATAAATACTTCTAACCTAGTTCGCGATGTCTTGTTTTGTGAGAGGAATATTGAACAAATTAGACAAAGAACTAATATACTAAAATTAAATGAAGATGTATTCAAAGTAAAGAAGCATGCTAAGGTTAGGGGATCCACTATTGGTATATAGAATAAAGATAAATTTAACTCTTTTGTTACTCAATTAGAATCCTTACACGAATAAAGTTCTAATCGGATGATATGTTAATTTAAGCTCCACTTTGTTTATACATGAATTATATTTACCTCCTTACTAATAATCAAAACATTCTTGTAAAATGGATTCAAGTATATATTGTGCCAATTGTCATGTTGTCTACAATATATCAAGATTCACGCTTTACAAGATTAAAAATACAAAGATGCAAAAGATAACTTGTACTTAAAGTCGAACGTACATTTTGCCAATCATTATATTGTCTACAATAAATAAAGATTGATTCAAGCATTCATTGTGCCAAAGATTGCCTACAATGTATCAAGATTCAAAGTTTACAAGATTAGAATGAAAAGAGGTAAGAAGAAGAAACATAACAAGAGATAGGTGGCAAAGTCAACCATAAAAATAATAAGAGATAGGCGGTATGATAAAACCAGCCAATAAAATAACAAGAAATCGGCGATAAGATAAAACCAGCCATTAAGAAATAATCATGAGAAAAGAAATAAGAAGGTAAATACAATATCAAAGATAAACATTAAGATTAAGAGTTAGATAAATTATTATTCTCATACCAAGAGTTTCACCCTTTCACCTTAGCATTAGGAGATTAGTTCTCCATAATTAAAGCGAGAAAGTAAAATGATAGATGAAGGAACATGATAATATTACGGAAGAAAATGAAAAATACAAAATGTATAAAGAGAGAATAATATTACAAGTTCGTAGAATTCCAACAAAGCTTTCCCAAGCTCTCTCCAAAAGCTCCACCAAAGCTCTCCAAAGCTTTCTAAGTTACCCCTCAAGCCCTCTATTTATAGAAACAATTAGGTGTGGTAGGTGTGGTAATTGTCAAAATTGTTAGGTAGGAAGTTGTACAAAGTTGACAATTTGGATTCCATCATGTGCACCGAAATTGATCCTCGAATATCTTCTTCCAATCTACCAAATTGGCTGACTCCATCAACATGAAAGTTGTAGAACATTTCATTAGCTTTCCGTCAAGACAAATCTTGGATAATTTGGATACGTAATTTGTGACTTATGGTCAAAATATTATAGCAAGGTCGGGCTGGACTGCAACAGCAGATAGATTCTCTTCTAGCCCACTTTTGTCCCTTTTAGTTTCCGAATTTTCTAACAACTTGAACATGAAAGTTGTAGCCAATGGTGTCAGCTACCCACCTACAAAATTTCATACATATTGGATATGTATTCTCTGAGATACAGCCCAAGTACTATAGCAAGTTGGGTTGAACTGCAAACAACAAACATATTCTCAACATTGGGTGCTTTGTCTTGAATCTTTATGTTTTAGTTCTTTAGAAAATATTATCATAAATCAAGAATAAATTTGTGCATATATCCATTAGGATGCGTCTCAAGAGTTAATATGATACTGCTCTTACTCAACCATCCTTAATAAATTTGTTTAATATGCTTGATTTATAGACATCATTCCTAAATAACCACATTTTAGCTCTGATTCCTCCAATTGAGTCTATTTTTTACTCTTCTCTCTATCTATAAGAAATACACAAAATTAAAGACAAGTAAGGGCAATATATGCTTAATTATGGCAAAAAGATAAGACGAAAATATTTAATTTATGAGTATAAAACTCACTCATCAAATACCCCCTAACTTAATCTTTTGCTTGTCCTCAAGCAAAACACACAAACTTCAAAATTCAAAAGACGAGTGAGTGATGACTTGTTTTGACATACTAAGCATTCCTCAAGGATCTAAAATGTACAACCAAGGAAAATATCATAATCCCAAGGTTATGTGGAACTTTTATTCAAATGCAACATATGGTTTACTCTTGAATCCCAAGTGTTTGTGTGTAGTAGTCTTATGACATTAGACTTTTTGCATTCAAATAAATTTATGTAATCAAATATTTAAAATAGATCTCTAGATATATGCATTTGAGACTCCATAAGCTTGTTTTTCATGTCACTCTCCACTAATGTAGACTAATCAGAATATTTAAGATCATTAGGACTTTCATTAGGCTTGTAATGTATGGCATAGGTTAAAGGTGGATAAATGATATGAATGAAAGCTCAATTCACGCTTCAACATGCATGATCGTTTAAAGCCTCCTAAATACTTTTGATATTATATTGTGAATTCTATCTCCAACCTTTTCATCATCCTTACATTTAGGGAGTATTAACTTTCTTTTTCTCTCTTTTTTTTCTTTTTTAAACTTCTACCATCCACCCCTGAACCATAGCTTTTTAAATGAACATTCCTGTGAGTGAAAGGTAAGAGTTAGAAATATTTTTTTTAAAGGCTAGATAATAATATAGGTGTACAAAAAAAGGGATAAGTATAGGCTCAAAATGGGTTACTAAGGACGGTATAATGTATTGGTTGGTCTGAAAGGCTCAAACAATTTTAATAATGCCTAATTCATTTCTTAAATGGAGAGTAGTCTAGGATTTCGCCTCAAATGACAATTAAATAAGTTTTAGAGTCTTATGAGATCAATTAACATATCTGAATCACACAAATCTTTTCTGAATAAACAATCAGTCAAATGTAAAAGATTAAGTGCACAAGATATTAGGATTCTCAAATAAAACATAAGTTACATTAGAGTTCAAGTTCACACATAACACTCAAAACTCATCAATTTTTCAAAGGTTACAAGCATTTTAAACCATTTTCATCATTGGTGCTAGCTTTGCCTAATCCTAAAACATCACTCAAATTTTATTTTTTATTTTTTTGAAAGATGAAGAAACACAAAATAAACAATAAAGATTAAAAGAGATATTACCTGGAAGGAGATCTAAGAAAAGATGAACCTACAACAAACTAAACAGAAAATAAAAATTTATTCAAGCAAATAAAAGGTGTTACAAATGAAAATCCAAGTCCAGTTTGCGCTTTCTGCGTTGTTCTGTTGTCCAATCTATTTGAGCTATAATTGGATCAGGTATATGAACAAATGCTTGTAATGCATCAATTAGCTCATCAGCATTTGAGGCCGAGATGAGAATCCGACGTGCTGAGTGCGAGATAAACCTTTGTTCTACAGCATGATCAAGAAAAGACAACAAACCATCAAAGAAATTGTTAACATTCAACAAACCTATAGGTTTATGGTGCATGCTCAGTTGTGCCCAAGAGACGACTTGAAAATTTTCTTTCAAAGTACCAAAACCACCAGGTAAGGCAATGAAGGCGTCAGCGTTGCACATCATTTTAGCAATGCGTTCATGCATGGAGGTTACCCTACATTCTTCCCCAATTGTTTTTCTTATGATGTTTAATGCAGCTAGAGCTCTAGGAATAATACCTAGAACTTGGCATTCTCCTAGATATGCAGATCCAGACACACTTCCCATTAACCCTCGACAACCTCCACCATAAACTAAATGAATCTTTCTCCTGGCTAGTACCATACCCAAAGTTTGTACTGCTTTTACATACTCTCCATTTTTCCCAGGACTGGAACCACAAAAGACACAAATATTTCGAAAGTGACGAACTGCGGTTCCTTCCATATCTGCACTCACCTTAACTTTGAGTATGAAGATGAAGATAATGAGGTGTGCATTTATAAGACTCAGATAAGGGCATACTTGTAATAGCTATGTGAATAGGCCGGTGGCATAATTTCAAAAGCTATATGAGTAGGCCGGTGAATGTCAACTAAATTAAAGGTGAAAAATTCAAAAATAACGGCACACATGCATATGTACAGTAGTTGTGATTGTGACTCACATCTTCCTCTGGTTTTTCGTCTAGTAACGGCTTAAACACCCTCTATGGGTCGAAGATATGCTTCCCATCCAATTTTCTTATAAATTGGCAAACAGGGTCTTTTAACGTCAAATTCCCAAGACTGTACCATTTATGTTCTTTTTTGAAATGGGGCCATAAACCGACAATACCAATATGCACAGATCCACTAGGATGTGTCTTAAGAGACGTTGGATGAAAGTCATCATCCAATGACTCCTTACTCAAGCCATCCTTAATGAAATTAATTATGTCTTCCCGATTTACAGACACCCAACCCAAAGAACGGCAACAAAATACAAATACCACAATAACAAAAAAAATCACAAAATTATACAAACTCTTTTTTATTTCAAAGTGTTAGTAATAATGGGTAGTATTTAATCAGTAGACTCCCAGGAAAATATGGAGAAATCACAATGGTTGCACTTAAAACCCATACTCCTTAGGCACTTTTAGCCTTGTTGACTGAATCCAACAATTTTATACACCCAAATTACTACACCAATTTTTAAGAAACAATTCTAAAGAAAAATTTCTATGCACAGAATAAACAAATGTTCTAACTATAACTAGTGGAAGAAAAATACTTACCTAGATCTAAATAGGTTTTCTGTCGCAATCCCCAGCAACAGCGCCAAAAACTTGTTGTTGTTTTAATTAAAACTCGCAAGTGCACGAATCTATTAGAGTATAGATTTAGTGGTATGCAAGGTCGATCCCACAGAGATTGCCAATTGAAAGAAAATTCTAATATAGATCCGAAATAAATACTTCTAACCTAGTTCCCGATGTCTTGTTTTGTGAGAGGAATATTGAACAAATTAGACAAAGAACTAATATACTGAAATTAAATGAAGATGTATTCAAAGTAAAGAAGCATGCTAAGGTTAGGGGATCCACTCTTGGTATATAGAATAAAGATAAATTTAACTCTTTTGTTACTCAATTAGAATCCTTACACGAATAAAGTTCTAATCGGATGATATGTTAATTTAAGCTCAACTTTGTTTATACATGAATTATATTTACCTCCTTACTAATAATCAAAACATTCTTGTAAAATGGATTCAAGTATATATTGTGCCAATTGTTATGTTGTTTACAATATATCAAGATTCACGCTTCACAAGATTAAAAATACAAAGATGCAAAAGATAACTTGTACTTAAAGTCGAGCGTACATTGTGCCAATCATTATATTGTCTACAATAAATAAAGATTGATTCAAGCATTCATTGTGCCAAAGATTGTCTACAATGTATCAAGATTCAAAGTTTACAAGATTAGAATGAAAAGAGGTAAGAAGAAGAAACATAACAAGAGATAGGTGGTGAAGTCAACCATAAAAATAATAAGAGATAGGCGGTATGATAAAACCAGCCAATAAAATAACAAGAAATCGGTGGTAAGATAAAACCAGCCATTAAGAAATAATCATGAGAAAAGAAATAAGAAGGTAAATACAATATCAAAGATAAACATTAAGATTAAGAGTTAGATAAATTATTATTCTCATACTAAGAGTTTCACCCTTTCACCTTAGTATTAAGAGATTAGTTCTTCATAATTAAAGCGAGAAAGTAAAATGATAGATGAAGGAACATGATAATATTACGAAAGAAAATGAAAAATACAAAATGTATAAAGAGAGAATAACATTACAAGTACGTAGAATTCCAACAAAGTTTTCCCAAGCTCTCTCCAAAAGCACCTCCAAAGCACTCCAAAGCTTTCTAACTCACCCCTCAAGCCCTCTATTTATAGAAACAATTAGGTGTGGTAGGTGTGGTAATTGTCAAAATTGTTAGGTAGGAAGTTGTACAAAGTTGATAATTTGAATTCCATCATGTGCACCGAAATTGATCCTTGAATATCTTCTTCCAATTCGTCGAATTTGCTGACTCCATTAACTTGAAAGTTGTATAAAATTTCATTATTTGTCCGTCAAGATAAATCTTGGATAATTTGGATACGTAATTTGTGACTTATGGTCAAAATATTAGAGCAAGGTCGGGCTAGACTGCAACAGCAGATAGATTCTCTTCTAGCCCACTTTTGTCCCTTTTAGTGTCCGAATTTTCTAACAACTTGAACATGAAAGTTGTATCCAATGGTGTCAGCTACCCACCTACAAAATTTCATACATATTGGATATATATTCTCTAAGATACGGCCCAAGTACTATAGCAAGTTGGGCTGAACTGCAAACAACAAACATATTCTCAACATTGGGTGCTTTGCCTTGAATCTTTATGTTTTAGTTCTTTAGGAAATATTATCATAAATCAAGAATAAATTTGTGCATATATCCATTAGGATGCGTCTCAAGAGTTAATATGATATTGCTCCTTACTCAACCATCCTTAATGAATTTGTTTAATACGCTTGATTTATAGACATCATTCTCAAAGAACCACGTTTTAGCTCTGATTCCTCCAATTAAGTCTATTTTTTACTCTTCTCTCTATCTATAAGAAATACACAAAATTAAAGACAAGTAAGGGCGATATATGCTTAATTATGGAAAAAAGATAAGACAAAAATATTTAATTTATGAGTATAAAACTCACTCATCAATATGTATATATATTATAATATGCTCAGTGGGAGTGGGTGAAATTGTATACATGATGCGTAGGAAAACACATGTTGCCACATCACCTGCATGTAGGAATGTTTCTGCTTGTCTCACGTAGCATAGTGGCGTGATTCTTCTGTAGATGGGGGGTCATGATTTGCTGCTGTGTAGGGCAGGTTTTTGCTTGGTTTATGGAGCAAGGATGGGGGCATGTTTTTCTGCTTATCTTATGGAGCAAAGGTGGCATGAATTCAGCTGCCATGTGGGACGTTTTTTTGCTGGCTTTGTGGAGCAAAGATGGCATGATTTTTTGCTATCATGTGGGACCATTTTCTGATGGTTTTGGGGAGCAAGGACGCTGTGAATTCCTGCTGCCATGTGGGATGTTTTTCTACTGGTTTTGGGGAGTAAGGATGGCGTGAATATGCTGCCATGTGAGGGCGTGATTCTGCTTGGTTTATGAAGAAGGGGATGGCGTGAATATGCTGCCATGTGAGATGTTTTCTCTGGTTGCATGTGGCGCCGATTCTGTTGTCTAATAAAGCATGGTTTTGCTGGCTTTTTGGGGCAAGGTTGGACGTGAATCTTACTGGCTTTCCAGCACTTGTTCCAACTTGTATTCCAATGCTACATATGTGTTTTTAACCTACCAATCTGCTGGTGTTGGTTTTCAATCCTCACGTGCATGCATGGGTAGATATATATATATATATATATATATATATATATATATATATATATATATATATATATATATATATATATATATATATATATGATGCTATGCATGGTGTAAATGAGGAGAAATATATATATATATATATATATATATATATATATATATATACACACGTAATGCTTCTTCCTTTTGCATATGTAAATATATATATATATATATTAGAATATGCATGGTGGAAGTGGAGAAACTATATATATATACGTAATGCTTTTACTTTTGCATATGTAAATGTCTAATATAATATGCATCGTGGAGGTGAGAGAAAATGCATATATATATATATATATATATATATATATATATATATATATATATTGCATCCCATAATGCTTCTTCCTTCCTTATTATGTTGCTAATCCTAAATTAGTAGCATCCTAAGGAATATATTTGTATTTTATTCCTCTCGTTTATGCTCCAAAAATATTTTTTTTATATTACTTCTAACCATGAAATGGTACCACATATTTTATAAAGTCTTTATTGTCGAAAATTACACATTTTAATTCTTTTCCATATATGTCTTAATTTATTACTAATCCTAGATTAGTAAAGTCTAAAAAAAGTATTTATGTCCTCTCTCCATCCATTATGATCTTAAGAATTTTATTATATGCTTCAATATTAACTATGTCACATATTTTATACTTGCCTTATAATTAAGCATCTTAATCACTTGTCATATGTATTTTTTACTCATCCTTAAATTTATCTAACTTTATTAGAGGTTTAGGATGTTACATAGCATGTAACAACTCCATTTATGTAAATGTAAAACAATTTTTTTTTATATTTGTAAAATTCCATGAAGTTATTACTGCTTTAATTCTAACCACTTAATTCGTAATAATAATCACTTTAACCAAGCATAATTGTTATTAACAGTGATACAATACTGAGTTTCCATACACACCATTATTTTACAAACTACACACCATTATTTTACAAACATTTATACAAAGATACATATTAGCTTTAATCATCTACGTCGACTACTTTCGGGGACACCGGTGTGGGTGGTGGCACCTCCACCGGAATCTCAGTCACATCTACTACAGATATATCTGATATAACTGGTAGTTGCCCAAGATAGGGCACCTCAATCCAACGTACGGAAACAATAAGTGTCATGGAGAAAATCTGCATAATTATTCTTCTGAACATGATATGGAAATATAGTGAGAATTAAATCCCAGTAGGTTCAACAATAAATCATAATTTACCATCAATATAGTTCATCATGTCATGTCCATCTGTATAAACTACAGAAAATATCTTTAGGTCACATGAATGTACTTTATCCATGCACATGAAAATTGTACAATTATGACATGTATGGTATAAATACTATTTTTCAGAATATCATATGATGATTATCAATTTATTCTCATATCAAGCTACCCCGGTCAGGGTGAGTTTTTTTTACTCTCCGGTACGGGCTTTTCTCGCTCCATCTGACATGGCTTACTTTCTCTTTGTTTTCTTATTAACATGATCATAATCACAGTCGTTGGTAGGGCGTCCCTACAGTGCACCACATGGACCGCCATGTGACCGTGCTTGTCTCTTTACTTTTCACATTAATAGCCGAAAATATGATTTCAATAACAAATATGTTCATTATATTCTCATGCCATAATTTATCAAGACATAATCATTCTCAAAACTCATTGGTAAAAATGAAATTATGCCATGAACATAATCATTTTTGAATTTCACTTTATAAAATATTTTCATGTCAAAATTACACACTTAAGGTGGTACTAAGTTCATGCAATGGCAATAGCTAGGGCACACACTAGTTATTTATTATTTTCATTTATAAAATTCTTCTTCATTCTTAAATATTATTTTCATCTCTTCATTTTCTTTATGCTTGGCCTTTAGTCATTTTCTTCTTATTTATATCATTTCCAACATATGTTCTTACAAATTTATAGAACATTTTTCTCTAATTTGATTTCTACTATTACCCTATAGTTAAAGAGGTTCATCTAGGGTAGAAAAATGTTAAAAATAGGCTTCACTAGCTTTCAACACGGTTTGGCTATGTTCCAGGACATGGCCATACTTTAAAAAATACTTCAAATGTACTCAAAAACAGCCCTGAATACGACTAACCTGTGCTTGAAGCACCCAGAACATGGCATGGTCATGTTCTGTGATCTTTACTCACTAATCAGAGCATAACTACCTCATTTTAACTCCGATTGAGGTGATCTTGGTGTCTATGGAACACTAAGACAATTATCTAAAACTATTATGTTAATCATATCAGCCAAATAGTAATAAATCTTCGTGTTAATACTCTCTTAAATTCAATATTATTTCTTCTCAGGTAGGTTCTAACCTTTACTTACTAATCTGACTATATCTCCCACATTTGAAATCCAAATTGAGTGATTTCAGTTGATAAATATCTGTGAAACATATATCTATCTTTTTCATGTTAACCATTTATTTTAATTCCTTACCAATTCTTCCCAGAATTTTAAAAACAGAAGCTTACAGTTTTACCACCCATAGCCATACCTATGCAGAACTATCTAAACCAGCCTAAGTATTCAAACATACATCACATGCAAGATCAATATGTAACATGACAAAGCAACATCCATGACCAATCATCAAAGTTCTAAGATCAAATTCGCATATAAATATTATAAGTTTCAAAACTTTTCTTCAAAAAAAAATATTGTTAAACTTACCTAAGAATCTCCCTAGCTCACTTAGTGAATTGGTTTTCTTGTTTCCTCTTGAAAAAAGTAGCAAGATTCCTCCATTCCCTTAGCTTTTCTAGTAGCTTAGGTAAGAGAAGGAGGGTGAGTTTTTGAACCTCAAGGATGAAGAAAAAAAATGGATTCAAGTGGAGTTAATGTAACTTACCTTGAGTACGTAGCCTTCTAAACTTCTCCTTCTTCTTCCTTCCTTTCTTCTCCTCTCTTTCTCTCCTTTCCTCACTCTACCTTGCTTCTATTTCTCTCTCTTCCTCACTTGGACGAAATTAAAATGTTGTAGGGGTGGGTTTTGCATAAATAGACCACCAAATAATACACTTTTCATGATCATGGGTCTACCTTATCACAATTAGGATACACTTTGTTGAATTTTTGGAAAACAAACAACTTATGTTCTTGTCTTCCTCTTCCTTAGTCAAGATATGCATAGGAAAAGGAGATTTGTATTTTGAAAATTATGATGATATGTTCTTAAGATAAGGGACAAGGTCCCTTTGATTTAGGGATTCATTTCCATTTTCTTTTGTCTTAAACAAGTATGATAGGTTTGCCTTTTTAGGTGGCAAATTTCTAGCCCTTGAATCTCCATTATTTGGTTGATATTATTTGTGTGGGATAGGAATTTTTTGTCCTAATGCCATGTATTATCATACCACTTGCTAAAATTATGAGTGTAGGATATAGATGTTTTTATCCTAAAGCCTTGTATTATCATGCCACTTGCCAAAATTATGAATGTAGAATCACACCACTTGCTAAATTTTTGTCTTAATGCCATGTAACCTAATCTTTATTATTATTACATTATTATATCATCACCTAATTTATTTTATTTTATTTTTCCTCTTGGATTTGGGCTTATTCTTACCCATTATGGGCTTATTCCTACCCATTTTCTTTACTTTGGATAAAATTCTACCTTTCTTGGAGGGCTTGGTCACATTTTCATAACTTTTGGGCTATCGGTCCAAATACTATATCTTAGTCCAATTCTATGTCTTAATTCTTGCTTAGGTTATCCAACAGGCTTGCTAGAAACTTATGTGAAGTGGAAAAACTCTATATGAAGTTTCCATAGGTAAAAGCCCAGTGTATGGGTAAAGATTTTAAACTTAGTAACTCTAGTTCTTGAATTAGGAAAAATTACCCTAATCCAATGTTCTTGAAATTTTAAGACCTTTACTTGTTTCTAAAAATTTATCTTCCTTATCCAAGAATTTTGCATCTCTTTAGTATGTTATTTTTTTTCCTATTAGGTTTTCCCTCTTTATTTGTTCTCTTAATGTTAGAAACATTTTCTATGCATATACATAAGGTGAAGAATTTCTAATGATTATATTTCCTTAGATATCTAAAATATTGTCTAATAAATTTTATTTTCTTAATTAAATATTTATGTACTTTTATCAATAAAAGAAACAAAATTAGGGATGTTACATAGCATGCCACATTTCTCACAAAATTGCAGCCACCTTGCACCTACCAAAGCATGCCACATTGCCCTCAAAGTTGCAGCCACATAGCATGCCACATTGGTCACAAAATTTCAGCAACCTTACAGCCCACCTTGCACCTACCAAAGCATGCCACATAGCCACAAAAATTTCAGCCAAAATCAGCCAAGAAAAATGCCACCCTTTAGCAAGGAAATCCTGCCACATAGCCATAATTATTTCAGCAACATTCCAGCCAAGAAACAACCACCCACTTCAGCCATTTTTCTGCACACAATCAGAAAAATAATGCAAAGGATGCTGTCCCACTTCATGCCTCTACATTATCACGCCCTCCCTGCTGAAACCACAAGGGAATCCCTGCAAAACATAGCCTCCTTTTCCTCTTGAGTGGTAGAAACTAGCAACCAAAAATCATGTTGTCTAGGTATTATTTTGGGTAGCAAATTCAAACCTCATTCCTCATGCAATCAGCACCCAAGAAGAAGAGAAGACAGCCAAAACAATTATAGATAAAGGGGGAGAGAAACTAGCAAAAAAACATAGTTAAGTTACAAGGGAAACCAAGAGGAGAAGCAAGCTAAACTTTGAGAACCATAGGAACATTTCTGCACAAGGTAAGTTTCCCCTCTTGAGAAAAGTTGGTTTGTAGTGAGTAAAGCTCAATTTGGGTTCTACATGGGTGATTATTGAGCATGATATGCAATATGTTAAAGTTGAAAACATGGAACTCTAGTGGTAAGGAACAATCTTTGCCATCTAAGTAACAAACATGCTGAAGTACCACACATTTTGCACCTAAAATTTTTAGGCCCTGTGTTCTTGGACTATTTGATTGAGTAAATGGCCTTTAAATTTTCTAATATTTGGTGAGAAAAGTCTTGAAATATTGATAATAAATTATAGAATTTTTTTTTATTTTTGAGAACCTACAAATAGGACATTTACAATCAAAACAGTGTTGAGAACAATCTTCTAGACAACTTAGACTGTTGATGGAAATACTAAACATTGAAGGGGTTAGATGTTGAACTTTCGTATTAAAAGTTTATGAAATGTTTTATGGATCCTAATTAAGGACCCCACCAAATTTTAGAGAATTTTGGACAGTTTAAGGCATGTAATAAAATATGGAAATTCAGTGGGATAAGAAGTGAGTCAGAACAGACCAGAGTTGGGGACAACCATAAAAAGTGTGTTATTTGAGGGGTCAAATGAATTAATTATTACTTGAAATTTTTAGATGATTATATAACATATCTAGGATGCTCCATATCAAATATCACGAATTTTGAAGAAGTGTTACCCATCCACAGTAATGGAAAACAGAATAGAAATGGAACTAAAACCAATATGTACTGTTATGGATTATGGAGGTAGTTCATGGGGTAAATGAAATAGTTACGGGCTATGAGATACATGAAATAAAATAGACATGTAGAGGAACCTCCATGGAAAATTTTATAACTTTTAGAGGACTTTTGTCATATTTAATAATAACCTCAAATCTCAACTGAATCACAATTTTGTTTTGGGGAGTAGAAGCTCTTAAACTAGAGACTTATGATTTTAGGTGCTAATATGCATATATTAACCAAAATTTCTTATATGTTTTAGTTTGATTAACATTGGCAGCCTTGGAAAGGAAGCGATTGTGCCAAAATTGAGGTAGCTAGCTTTTCCTTAAAACACTATTTATGTTTATGAACTTGAATTTATCAATTTCACTGGTTGCCTGACTTTTATGCTATGATGAATGATGGTCTAAAGAAATGTTATGTATGCATTCTCGAGAATTAAGGGGGTACCCAAAGTGTGCCAAGTAAGCCCCATTTTCCCTATGTATTGGCCAATAATAGGAGATGCATAACCCTTTTGCAGGTATAGGACTGCATTGGTTAAGTAGATCAAAATGTTATGGGTCCCTAGTGTGACCAAGATGATATATGTATGTTTGGTCAGTGCTTATGTTTCAGTGAAATAAATTGAGATGTTTTAAGTAATGGAATGTGTACTGTTTTCTAAAATATTTGCTAGCTATTGAGATTGTCATCTCGTCTTTTTTTGTCCACATAATCACATTTCAGGTACTCCAGCAAGAAATGAACAACAGGGGTATCAAGGTTGATTCATCTGAATATGGATATGGATTGTATTTCTTTCTTGTTGTGTAATATATGTGAAATGACTTAGTAGAGTGCCAAGTCCCTTTTAGACAACTCGTAATGTGATGTAAAATAAGTTATGGATTGTACCATTTTCTTTTATGGCATGAGAGCCTTTTTTTGTAAGTAATGCATATCATGCCTAGTTAGTTACCTATAAGGAAATGAAATTTGAAAATGGTTGGAATAGCCTGAAGCACTTTTATGCTTATCCAAGAAAGATAGCAAACAATATAAGTGAATAGGTTAATTTATGGGCTAGGTAGACATTGCTAGAAATTTATAGATAAAAAAATGTATAATACTAAATTCTCTTAAGTGGAATATTCTATAATGTGGATGTATGAAATAAGATGCTAGTAGTAGGCGGTGACAAAAAACAAGGATATACATGAATATTCAGGTTATATATTACATATTTCATTATACCCAAAGGGTCAAAATGATCCAAAACCTACCCCACATAAATGGCTTCCCTCATTTCCCTTTTTTACATTTATGAGATATATGAATTTCACAAACCCACTTCCACCTTCATCAATGCATTCCCACAGCAACATGTACACCTTCACATACATATACATACATAGATATCAACAAATCATGCAAGATTCAATATGGGTTAGATGTTAAACTTACTATCTACCAAATTCTTTGATTTTTCCTTTCTTTGTGCTCTTGTCTTCTTTCTCCTTTCTACCTAAAAATCCTGCAAATTCCACCATCGAAACTGCCTTTATGGAGTTCTATCAAAAGAAAAAGCAAGATTACTCCTACACCTATGAGTAATCTTAAAGTCAGTTTGAGTACATTTTTTGTTGGTGCCAAAACTACAAATTGTGAGCCTAAATTCCCAAATTTAGTGCAAGCTTCAATACACCCTAAATTACTCCTACACCTATCAGGGGAGTCGTTTTGTTCTTATGCTTCTTAGCCTTTTTATTTTTTGAATATTGAAGACTATGTTCAATTTAAGTTTACAAGGGAATGATTCTATTCGCATTTGTTTTGTGATCAAATTCTTTTTAAAATTTTCTCTGTTTATCTTAAGTTTGGGGGAGAGATACTCCTTCTATGGTTTAAATGCTAGTTTTTTGCATTATTTCTTTTATTCATTTTGATTTGCTTAAAAAAATTTCTTGACTAGATTTTCATAACTTGTTCTTATTTAAAAACCTAGATATTTGTATTATTAACTAGTAAATAGTGAGATCTAGAATTATTAAGGGATCCAATTAAGGGATCACGTTCCAATTCAAATTTATAACAAGAAAATCAAAAATTACTTTGACCTATTTTTTATAAAGAGATAAGAACCAAATATATAAGAAAAGATTGTAGAAACTTCACTTAAAAAATGTGAAGATAAGTCTTGCTTGAATGCTACAAGAAACTGTTGATAAGTTCATAATAGTTTTTTCAAGGATCAAAGAGAAAATACTCTTTTGAAAATATAATTTTTTTCACCAAAATCTTATTTGTTCAAGAGTGTACATGCCTATTTATAGGTTAATTTCCTAAACAAACAAAGAAACTAAAATAGGAAACTCTCCTAGTCAAACAAGGAAAATAAGAATAGGAAACTTTTCTAGTCAAACAAGAAAATAAAAAACAGAAAACTTTTCTAGTTAAACAAAGAAAATAAAAAATAGGAAACTTTCCTAGTCAAAAAAGGAAACTAAAAATAGGAAACTAAAATAATTCAACCTTTTTTATTTTAGTTGAACATGCCTCTTGGTCTTAGTCTATATTTGGATTGGATTTGATGATGTGGACAAATCGTGACTCACCTTCAGCTGAACTTCCCAAATGAAGTCATTAAGTATTTTTTGAATCTTTTAGCTTGAGCTCTTATAATAAGTCCAAATGAAATTTGAAGTGAGTCTACATTCCATTTTCATTTGTTAGTTGTGCCCTCATCATTTCCCTCCTCTTAAAAAATATTTGTCCTCAAATCATCACCAACATCAGAGACATATTAGGAATATTGAAACTTGCACTAACATTATATTTATCAGGATTATCTAACTTGTAGATGTTGTCATTGATCCTTTTAATCACTTGAAATGGACCATCCCCTATTGGAAGTAGTTAAGAATACCTTTGAGTTGGAAACATTTGCTTTCTCATATGTAACCAAACCCAATCACTAGGCACAACTTTTTTGCAACCTTTATTAGCTTCGTTGACATATTTTTTAGTTTTTCTCTCAATATTTTGTTGGGCTTTCTCATGGATCTGCTTAACAAAATTAGTTTTTTTCTTTCTATCTACATTAACACACTCAACCATAAGTAAAAGAGTTAATGGATTAAAACTATACACAATTTCAAAAGGTGAAAACTTAGTTACAAAATGCACATTCCTAATATATGCAAACTTGATGTGCAGAAATTATTCTTCCCATTTTTTCTTGTTCTTTTGTATTATAGCATGCAACAAAGTAGAGAAAGTCTTATTAATTACTTCAGTTTAACCATAAGTTTATGGGTGAAAAATAGTAAACAATAAAAGTCTAGTCCCTAACTTACCCCCACAAAGTCTTTTAAAAATAGTTTAAGAATTTTGTATATCTATTAAACACAATACTCTTAAGTATGCCATACAATGTTACAATTTTAAAAAAAAAACAATTCAACAACATGTGATGCATAATTAGTTTTATGACTTGAAATAAAATATTCCATTTTAGAAAACCTATCAACAACCACAGATATTGAATCCTTACCCTGTAACATCCCTAATTTTATTTCTTTTATTAATAAAGGTACATAAATATTTAATTAAGGAAATAAAATTTTTTAGACAATTTTTTAGATATCTAAGGAAATATAAGTCTTAGAAATTCTTTACCTTATGTGTATGCATAGAAAATGTTTCTAACATTAAGGGAATAAGTAAAAAAAGAAAACCTAATAGGAAAAATTAGAAATAACATACTAAAGAGAGGTGAAATTGTTGGGTAAGGAAGATAAATTTTTGAGAAGTAAGTAAAGGTCTTAAAATTTCAAGAAGATTGAATTAGGTAATTTTTCCTAATTCAAGAGTTAGAGTTCCTAAGTTTAGCATCTCCACCCATACATTGGGTTTTCACCTACGGACACTTCATATAGAGTTTTTTCACTTCACATAAGTTTTTAGCAAGCCAATTGGATAGTCTAAGCAAGAAATAAAATATAGACTTGAACTATGATATAGAAGTTAGACCGATAGCCCAAAAATTATGAAAATGTGACCAAACCCTCCATAAAAAGTAAAATTTCAGCCAAAGCAAAGGAAATAAGTAAGAATGAGCCCAAATCTAAGAGAGAAAAATAAGAACCATGTGAGAAAATAGTAGTGTAATAATAATCAAGATTAGGTCACATGGCATTAGCACAAAACATCTATA
This sequence comes from Gleditsia sinensis, assembly GCA_037074535.1. Taxonomy (NCBI): domain Eukaryota; kingdom Viridiplantae; phylum Streptophyta; class Magnoliopsida; order Fabales; family Fabaceae; genus Gleditsia; species Gleditsia sinensis. The sequence continues at coordinate 32,384,422 of CM073473.1, read as the reverse complement.
TCCTACATTCATAATTTTAACAAGTAGGTAATAATACATGGCATTAAGACAAAACATCTATATCCTACATTCATAATTTCAACAAGTAGGTAATAATATATAGCATTATGACAAAATATCCTTATCCTACATAAATAATATCAGCCAAGTAAGGGCGACTCAAGGGCTAAAATTTTTTTACCTAAAAAAGCAAACCTATCATACTTGAGTGAGACAAAAAAGAGAGAAATGAATCTCTAAATCAAAGGGACCTTGTCCCTTGTCTTAAGAACATTTTATCATAATTTTCAAAATACAAATCTTTTTTTGCTATTCCTATCTTGACTAAGGGAGAGGAAGACAAGAATATGAATTGTCTTTCCCCAAAAAATAACAAAGTTCATCCTAACTGTGATAAGGTAGACCCATGATTATGAAAGTTGAACCACTTGATAATTTATTTAAGCAAAATCCAACCTAATAACATTATAATTTCGTCTAAGCAAAGGAGAGAAAAAACATAAGCAAGGTAGAGTGAGGAAAGGAGAGAAAAAGAGGAGAAGAATGGAAAGGGAGAAATCTTGCTACTTCCTTCAAGAGGAAACAAGAAAAAGAATTCACTAAGTGAGTTAGGAAGATATTTAGGTAGGTTTAACAATATCTCTTCTTTTTTAAAATTTTTTTTTGAAATTTGTAATATTTATATGAGATTTTGATGTTAGAACTTGATGAAATTTACAATATTTGATACTTTGATGATTGTTCATGGATGTTTCTATATCATGTTACATGTTGATCTTGCATGTGATGGATGTTTTGAATACTTTGGTTGGTATAGAAAGTTCTGCATAGATATGGCTATAGGTGGCAAAAAAAAATTTAGGACTTTTATGCTGCTATTATGTATAGTTGAATATGGTAAAAATGGATGGAAGATGGTTAGGTTGGTAAATTAAGCATGGCATTAAACACCTAGGGGAAAACCATGAGAAATTTCTATTGAAAAACACCCTTAGTGATGCATGATTTGATTCTATTTTTCTTTTGAAGTGGATGATGGAATATGTTAAATTAAGTAAAAAAAATATAATTAAATGATGAGATGAGTAATTCTATGGATAGGTGAAAATTCGGAAGATTAATTAATAAAAGGATGAACTAGAACTTTAGGAAAAACTAGATTTCGAAGTAATTAGGGAAGCTTCTGTTTTTGAAATTCTAGAAAGATTCGATTAATAATTAAAAGAAATAGTTAACATGAAAATTGTATATATATGTCTCACAGATTTTTAGCCACTAGAATCACCCAATTTGAAGTTCAAATTATGGAGATATGGTCTGATTAGTAAACAGTGGTTAGAAAATGGTTAACCAGGAAAGAATCTGTCAGGCAAGCTTCTGTGTTTGATTTTTTAGAAAAAATATATAGGGAACTAAAATAAATAGTTAACATAAAAAATATTTATATATGTCTCAAGAATTTTTATCCACTGGAATCATTCAATTTGAAATCCATATTAGGAAGATATGGCTAGATTAGTAAGCATTGGTCAGAAACTAGCTAACTAGGGAAGAATCTATTAAGTATACTTATGTGTTTGAATTTCTAGGCCACATCTATAGGGAATTAAATAAAATTTTTAACATAATAAATATAGATATATGTCTCAAGGATCTATTGGCTCTAAAATCACTTAGTTTGGAATCAATATGAGGGAGATATAGCTAATTAATTAGTAGAGGTCAGAATTAGTTAGAATCCTGGGTGGTAAATGTAATTTTTTTTTTTCAATTTTATGGGTATAATTAGTAAGGCATCTAGAGAAATGATAAACATAAAAGTTGTATGTAAGTGTCTTAGCATTTTATAGGCTTTAGAATTGCCTCAATTGGAGTTCGTATGAGGGAGATATGGTTGAATAAGTGAAGAAATGTCACAGAACATGGCTAGGCCGTGTTCTGGATTGCTTCAGCATGAGTAGGCTGTGTTTAGGGCTATTTTTTAGTATGTTTGAAGCATTTTTCAAGCATGCCCGTGTCCTAGAACATGATTAGGTCGTGTTGGGAGTTGGTAAAACTTATTTTTAACATTTTTCTACCCGAAATGAACATCACTGACTATAGGGTAATAATAGAAGCCAAATTGGAGAATAATTCCCTAAAAGAGATGTTTTATAATTAACCAAATTGGGACTTGGTTTATCTATAATTAATGCACTTCTCATATATCCATTCTACATGTTTTATATAAGGCCAAAAGAGATGCTCATGCAGAACATCTAAAGCAAGCTACACAATGAACATTTAGGCACAAACAATTTATTTTCCCGAAATAGAAATCTAGTATGCCTAAAGAACATGCCATAACCACTTTCTCACGTACATTGAATATGTTACCAAAACTAGAATCATTAGCATATAAGTCCTTAATGTATTCAAAACCAAGAAATTTTTTACCTAAGGTAGAAAGTAAAATGTACCTTCGAGACAATGCATTAGCCACAATTGTTTCCTTACCTTGCTTGTACTTAATTATATAAGAAGACATTTGTTTAGTTTATGTTGACCCTTTAATAAATGATTCACATGCTTGGATATCTCTTCAAGGAATGCTTCATTAATTAAAGTCTTGAAAACAAGAAACTACAACACTAAGCAAAGAAGAGGTAAGTTCATTAGTACAATTATAGACAAATTTGAAAACAAGCCTTTTTTTTATCCCACTCTCTCTTGCTTAAAAATTCACTTTTTTCTTACTTCACTAGCCAAAATTTCTTTTTCCTTTTCACTCTTTATTTATCTTCCTCTTGATTTAGCCCTTCTTTCTTTTGAAATATCTCTAATTTCTTTTACTTTACTATCTTTTTTTCCTTACTAGCCAAAATTTCTTTCTCTTTTTCACTCTTTCTTTCTCTTCCTATTGATTTAGCCTCTTTTTATTTTGAAATATCACAAATATTTTTATTTCACTCTTTTTAACCTAACTTGATCTTCAAACACTTGTCTTAAGGTTAAGGGTAAATGATTTTTCTTTTGTTGTGTACAAAGGAGTATCTATTGGTATAACCATCATGAAGTACATACCTATCAAATTGTTGTGGTCTTTCCAAAAGAATATGCCCTGCATTCATTGGTGCCACATCATATAAAACTTCATCTTTGTACATCCCAATGGAGAATGATACCAACATTCACCTTAATTTCTCCATAGTCATTCAACCATTGTAGCTTATACTACCTTACTTGATTTAAAGTGGCCAAATTCAATTCTTCAACCTAACTAGTGCTAGTCACATTAGTACAACTTCCTTCGTCAATAATCATGCTACATATCTTATTATTAACATTGCCTCTAATACGAAAGATATTGTCTCATTACATTTCTTCATCTTCCATCAACTAAGAACTCTTCTTGCAACCAAAAGCTCTCCAAAAATTTTTTCTTGAGTCGTGTTTATTAATCTACAAAACAAAGATAGGAAACCTCACAAGCACTCCCTCACATATTTCTCTTAATATTGATGGCACTCACATTTATGTTTACTCAAATTTGACTTTTATTCTCACTCACTTGTCGTTTTTCACTCTTTAGTCCCTTCTTTTAGTTCATTATTGAACTCAAATGAACTCAAACATAAGTTTTTCAACATTAATCCAACTCAATAGATCAATTCACAAGTATGAGAATGATTAAATGAAAAGAATAAAGGAAAATGAAAAAAATTTAAAAAGTAAAGAAAACAAAGCAATTGAAATAACAAAAAAATAGAAGACAAGAAAAGCAATTGAAATAGGAAAATAAAAGCAAGAAAATCAATTAGAATAGGAAAATTAAAGACAAGAAAGATAATTGATGCAATTAGAATTGGTTTTTTTCTTTTTAGACCAAATTGCAAGAACTAGGTGGAATACACAACTTCTATAAACAAAACTTGAATTTTAACAATATTGAATTCTAACTATTTTTTCAAAATTCTTTTTTTAATATAAAATTTTAAAATTATGCTCTTTTTTTAAAATTAGTACTAGAACTAAGAACACAGAAAATAAAAAAAGTTATGAATAATAGGAAATCCAAGAAAACAAACAAATAGGACAAATTAAACCTGATTTATAACTTTGGCTCTGATACCAAATGAGCAAAAGCCACCTTACTCCATCTCAAAGACTATCTCATAAGGGGAGGGTTGCAAACTATCTTGTATAACACCCAATACATTTCTCGCCAACTGATGTGGAACACATCAATTTATTTGGATTTAAGTGTTTTTTCCTATCCAATGAGGATATTAGATGTAAATTATCTAAGTCATTAGTAAAAGACTGATATATTTTAGTTGTGTTAAATTCTTTTGTAAATATCATTTTAAGAAGAGATTAGAAAACCATAACTACTAACCTAAACAGCCTAACATTAAGCACTAACCCCTAAACAAATAAACAATTTATCTCTTACAAAGAATTGCATGTTGATTTAGATAGTTACTTTCATGTAATTTGTAATTCAATCTTAAATCCTAGAATTTGTTTGATTCACTCTTGAGGAAAAATCCTAGACTATATTAGTTAAGGATATGATTTAGATGTTGTTGGATTGTTTAAACCTTTCAAGTCTACCTTTTCTGCATAAATTATCTCTAGTTACTCCATTTTTGCTTAATGTTTTATGCATCTTTCATTTTAATTGCCTAATTAAAGCCTTAGCCTAAATGAAATATCCATGAATAAACTTGACCTATTAGACATGTACGCTATTGAAAAGTCTAAGGAATTTGGCAATCAAAAGAAAAAAGAAAGAAAGAAAAGTCAGAAAAACAAAAATCAAAACATAGAAGAGGAAAAAAGAAGAATAAAATAAGGTGAACCCAAAAATGAGTGTATCTAGAAGGAGAAAGTGATTGGCTCCTTGGAAGTGAAAAAGAAAAGTGAAAGAAAGTGCTTAAGGTTAATTGAGACTAAATCATATCATTTATCACCTTCGCCCTAACCTTTAATTATAAGCCAATAAAGACCTAATGATCCTTAGTGAATTGTAGTTTACGTTAGTGAAGGATGATAAAAAACAAACCAATCAAATTTGGACATTATTTTTCATTTTGCATAAGCATACATTTATATGGATTGCATACAATGATTGGTTAAAAGAATGCGCACACACACTAAAAATCCATCCAAGAATGGTTTTTGCATTTGAATTGAATCACTACTTGAGTAATATTTTTGTTTTAATTTAAGTTTAGATATTGAAGCAATTTTAGAGGATTTTGGGAAAACTTATTCATTACACTCTTGATTCTTCAATCTAGGTGGATATTCACTTTGATCGGCCTAGTGTTGAATTCATCTTTATAGAGTTGTTGAGCTTCATTTTTCTTTAGTTCTTGAATTATTCTTCAATTACTCACCATTTTCGGGAGTTTGTCTTATGAATAATTACTTTCATCTATCATGAAAGGAGTTTATAACTAATTAAATGCTCATGTTAGTAACTCTAAATATTAAAATAAATAATGAGGAAGGGATAAGAGCATAGGTTTTTAGAGCAGACTAGTTATTAAACTAGTAAAGATACTGGATCACTGGTTTAACCGCTAAGTTACTGATTATACAAGTTATTCTAAAAATAAAATATAAGAAATATTTTTTATATATTACAAATTAAAATATAAAGTATGATTATAATTTTAACTATACATAAAATCTTAAAAATGATGTATTTAACTTCAAAAATAGTTAATTATAACAAAATTAACTAAATATATTCTTAAGTTTTTAATACATGAAATAGTAACATTTTCGACATAATATTTATTTTGCAATAAAAAATAATCTAAATAATTTAGTTATAATAATGTAATATTTATTTTTGAACAAATTTTTAGATTCAACTTAATTGTAAAACAAAAAATAAGAACTATTGATGTAATTATTAAAATGAAATGCAATATTAGTGTATGACCTTAGGCGTTCAACTCAACAACTTTCAACACTCTTTCATCCTTCAAGGCTAGAAGTTTAAGGAAAGTTTTTATTGTTTAATAAGGATGAAGTTTTATGGCCCTCATACCAATTTGATGACAAAAATTTAAGAGAAGGGCTACACTCAATGAAACTAATGCTTAGATTTTATTTAACCTCTTACAACATAAAATACATCTAAATAGTTTACAATTTCTAGAAGTTACAACCAACTATAAGCAATAACTTTAACATCAACATTCAAGATATATTTTCTTACAAATTTCTCTTTCACACTCTACAACTCTCATAAAGCAATAGAAAGAAAATGGAAGCATGTGGAAGATGCAGAAACAACTCAAACAACAATTTCAGTGAAGCCTTTTTATTGGGTATTTCTATTGACCAGAGAAAAATGACATATTTTGGTGCAAAGATTTCTAAAATGTAAGGATTTTTCTAGCTCTAATACTAATGATGGCAAAACTTTGAGAGAAGGGAGAGGAATTTCTATACTTAATGATATTGAAACTCAGATTTTATTCCATATCTTACAATGTAATTGTCACAACCCCTATTGGAGAAGCACGTGATTAGCATGGGATAGAGATTTTGATCCCCAGCTCATGAGCCTCAAAATCTAAATGGATAAACACCCAAACTTAATGAAACAAGCATGTAACATTATATTTGATATTCAACAAACTTTATCATAAACATATATAATTATAATCTCTGTCACCCATATTTTTCACAAGAGCGTTTATAATTACAAACCATAATTCTTAGCTACTAAACATATATATTAAACACACATAATAGAAGCCCTACCCATGACTATGCAACCACTCTAGAGTCTCAAAACATCATATATAGAATGAAAAAAGGGAGCTTTAGATGCAAAGTGAGCTCACCACAAGATGCTCTATCTACTGAGTTAGAAGAGTTAATTCAGGATCTTGATTGCTATATGAGATGTTATAAAAGAAAAAGTGAGTTTTGAAAATTTAGTGAATAGAAAATATATGCTATAGTACAATTTATAACATTTCAAAGTCATAATTTAAATCAGTATGGGATTACTCCCTTTATAAAGTATCAATCACCAAAAATTCAAATCAAACAATTTACTTAAAAGGTAGGAAGATTCTACAATCAGAATCAATCCAAATTCACAACATGAAATAAGGAGTGCAAATCACATTTCATGGTAGATAATAGGAGGCACTCTTCCATGTCTTTCATAATAGAATAGATCACGTGTGTTGGCCAACACACTTGGCTAGCATCAACTCTATTACCTGAGGTTTCAAGATTCACCAGAGTTACATATTTTATTGCTAACAGACAATGTTTCCAAATAAGTATCCTCCCAAAAAGAAATATAACATAACCATTCAAATTCAAAACATATACCATATTTCAATTCAATTATTTTTTTCCACTTACAAATCAAAAGCTTATTAGCAAAAACTTAGTCAAACATATGATATTCCATATTCAATATAATAGAATTTCATATACCTATTTTAATAGGTAAATTAGCATGAATTCATATATATTTTCAAAAATGTATCTCATTTAAGGAAAAGAGTTTGAAATATACTACAACATGTATTTTCTACTCACCTCTTAAAGGGTTCACGATGAATAACCCTTAAACATCAACTTTTGATGTCTTACACATTAAATGGACCCTAACTTTAGCCTTAGGAGGTTCCAAAACCTAATATGAAATCACTATTCACACCAGCCGAAAAGGCATCCTATGGCTGTGAAATGTTAAATCTTAGCATAACATTTTATCTTCTAACTATCTAAGGAAAAAATTTAGGAATTAAATGTTCCTAAACATGTCTAATGGAAACTCACCTCTTAGTGTTACTATTCATGATATTTTGGTAAAATTTCGATGACTTTCTAGCAAAATCAATTGGTGGAATTTGTAGCTCTCACTGCCACGAGTCCAACGGTATCTCTGGTGTCTCATTTGAAGGTCAATAGCAAAACTTAGGAAGATTGAAGTTAGAAGGAGAAAATCGCAATAGGAAGATAGAGAGACGGTCCTTAAAATGTAGTCTGCATCACGACCTAAGCATGTTGCAGTGCAATATAGGAATTTTTGCAGAATTTGCCAGAATACTTAATACCTTTTTCTTAGCTCCATAGCCACTTGAATCTCCTTAATTGGAGCTCATATGAGAAAATTATGCCTAAAATAGTATGGAAAGCTCAGCAAGGTCTGAAATACCCAAAAAATTTCAACTACTTTGCTTTAATTTGCCTTCATTTTACACCAAAGGCTCCCAATTTCTTTCTTAATCTAAATGTAAGATTGCTAAGCATATTTAGGCACAAATATCATAATAGATTAAGCATTAAGCAATAAAACCATAACATATCATAGCCACTTAGTAAGAAAAACTTTGTGGAAATAAATTTAGGGTCATTACAGTTTCTCCCTTTAAGAAATGTGATCCTCAAATTTTCAAAACAAAAAATTATTTTTTAAAATTATTAGAAAATGTTATTTATTATTGATAAATAACATAAAATAAATAGTATTTAAATTATTTTTTAAAATTATTAATATTTTTAATAAAAATTTTTTATTACTATTTAATTTTTTTTATATTATTTTAAAATAAATTTTTAAGTTAAAATAATATTATTTTAATATTATTATTTTTTAAGGATATTTTTGTATTTTTATTAACTTTCTATTCTATTCTTACATTATTTATGACATACCAAATGCACGAAAGCAATGGAGATTCCATTCCTTTCCATAACGTACCAAACATAATTTTTTTTATAGCATTCCATTCCATTCTCAATTCCTATTTCCATTCTTTTCTTTACCACCAACAAAACGACACCTAACATGTCCAACAATATGAGACAAATTTAGTTACATTCTTCTTCATGCCATTCCACTAATACAGTTCCTTTAAATCTTGATACATCTTTGTTATTCCCTAATAGATAGTATAAGCAGAGCAATATGCTTCTTGCAAAATCCTTTTTCTCAAATTATCCATATTTAGGACATATATCTGTTTACATCATCTAAATAATCCTTCAAATCTACCATAAATTCATATTTCTACTTACCCTTCACTTACTCTACTACTTGCACAATTGCACATCCTTGTCCTAAGCAGCCTTGATTTCCTCAATTAATAATAATGCAATTGAATGTCTGCCAACAATACTTTTGGTCATTTCAATTCAAATATGATTCCTGTGCTTTCCAACTCATGGATGTTCTTCAAAAACGACCTTCTTAGCTCAGCTATATGAGCTAAGCTATGCACAAATTTTCTACTCATAGTATTAGCAACCACAATGGCTTTTCCAAGGTGATATAGAATAGTGCAGTCATAATCTTTCAATAACTACATCCATCTCCTTTGTCTTAAATTTAAATCCTTTTACTAGAAAATGTATTTAAGAATTTTATGATCAATGTATATTTCATAAGTTGCACCATATATGTAGTGCCTCCATATCTTGAATGCAAAAATCATCCCTGCTATCTCCAAATCATGATTAGGGTAATTTTTTCATGCTTCTTCAACTTCCTTGATACATAAGCCACTGCCTTCCTGTACTGCATTAATACACAGCTTAACTATACTCTTGAAGCATCACAAAATACCGTGTAATGTTATGTGCTTGATGGTATAGTCAACACTAGTGTTATGGTCAATTATCTTTTTATCTTTTGGAAGCTAGCCTTACATGTGTCAGACCATTCAAATTTCATCTATTTTCTAGTCAGTTAGGTTAAGGGTGCAACGATCTTAGAGAAATCTCTTACAAATCTTTGGTAATAACTATCCATTCCCAAGAAACTTTGAACTTCTGCTACCGAAGTAGAACGAAGCCATCATTGTATTGCATTAACTTTGTTAGGGTCAACTTAAATACCCTCTTTGGACATTATTGTCCAAGAAAAGTCACACTTCTAAGTTAGAATTCACATTTTTACTATTTTGCAAACAACTGACATACTCTTAAGGTATTCAAGGCCTTCTTTAAATGTTGCTTATGCTCCTCTATACTCCATGAGTATACCAAGATGTCATGTATGGAAACGACAATGAATTGGTCCAAAAAGGGTTTAAACACGTAGCTAGCATCACCTCTGCTAACTGATATTTTAAGATGCACCAGAGTTAGCATATTCTACTGCTAACAGATAATGTTTTCGAATAAGTATCCTCTTAAATAGAAATATATCACAACTAGTTAGATTCAAAACAAATACCATATTTTAATTCAATTCTTTTTTTCCATCTTACAAATTAAAAGCCAATTAGCCAAAATTTAGTCATACATATGATATTCTAGATTCAATATAATAGAATTCCATATACCAATTTTAATTGACAAATTAGAATGAATTCAAATAAATTACAAAAATGCATTACATTTAGGGAAAAGAGTTTGAAATATACTATGATATGTATTTTCTACTCACCTCTTAAGGGGTTCACAATGAATAACCCCTAAACATCATACGCATCAAATGGACCTTAACTTTAGCCTTGGGTGGTTCCAAAACCTAACACAAAATCACAATTCATGTTGGCAAAAAATACTATTCATTCCAGTCGAAAAGGCATCCTATGGCTATGAAACATTGAATCTTAGAATGACATGTATTATTCTAGTTATCTATGGCAAAAATTTTAGAATTAAGGTTCATAAATATGTTGAATGGAAACTCACCTCTTAAGGTTACTGTTCATGATCTTTTGGTGAACTTTCAATGACTTTCTAGCAAAATCCATTGGTAGAAATTGTAGCTCTTGTCGCCACGAGTTTAACACTATGTCCAGTGCCTTAATCAGAGGTTTGTAGTAAAAATTATGGAAGATTATAGTTAGAAGGAGAAATATTGCAATTAGAAGAGGGAGAGACAAAGGTGAGGGTCCTTAAAAAGAGGTTTGCATCATGACTTGAGCATGTTGCATTGCAATGCTACAACTCTTATAGCGTAACATGGAAAGTTTTACAGAATTTGCCAAAATGGTTAGCAAAAAAGTTGTAACTTTTTGTCTTATCTTTCCATAGCCACTTGAATCACCTTATTCAGAGCTTGTATGGAAGAGTTATGCTTAAAAAAGTGAAGAAAGGTCAGCAAGGTCCGAAATTCCCAAAAAACAATTCTACTTCTTTCTTTAAATCTGCCTTCATTTTACTCCAAAGGCTCCCAATTTTTTCTTAATCTAAATGTAAGGTTGCTAAGCATATTTAGGAATAAATATAATAAAAGATAAGTATTAAGGGATAAAACTATAACATATCATAGTCGTTTAGTAAAGGAAACTTTATGTAAATAAAAGTAAGGTCATTACAGTAAAATATGTTGAAGAAATTTACAACCAACTATAAGAAATAAATTTGAAACATTAACTTTTCTAACTTCTGTGAGAAGCAATATGTGCACATAATTGCTTTTTTCACCTTGGAAAATGAGCAATAAATTTGCAAACAAGAAGTTGTCTACATATGTCTAGTTCAATATCTAACAAAACCTATCCCATAGATCTGTAAAAGAATGGTATGACTGAGAAGTGATATTTGGCATGGCATTTTGGATGCTATGAAGATGGCACAACAAAGACAACCATAATGATATTTTTTCTTCCCATCTCAGCCAAGTTGGTTGATAAAGAACTTTGTAACAACTATTATTAATAGTAATTTCACTATAGATAAACTCTAACAAGATGACTAATAGATATGGATTAAAGTGGCATAGAAACTGCTTTCCCAAGGGTGGTTTAAACTAAATATGGATAAAGCCTATAAAAGAGGATTTAAAGAAGTTGACTGTGGTAAGCTCTTGAGAGACTACAATAGAAGATGGATAAATGGCTTTTGTTATGACATTGATCAATGTACCTCAGTGAGAGCTATGTGCTAGGGTATGTTAACTATCCTAGAGATGTTGTGATGCGCATTCTTCATCTGGAAATTGTACGTGATTCCTTAGCATTGCTAGTTTTGAACAATAATAACATACTACAAGAATGAAGGAGACATGTGACTGCCTAAGGAGTCATAAAAGTGGTCACATAAGGTGTTGCGATCGCTTTTGTAACTATTCACAAAAATCCTGGTCATAAATTAACTTTTCATTGATTTTGTGACTAGATTTAATATTTAAATTTTTTTAAAATATAGAACATTAGCAGTCACAACAATTAAAGATTTTTAAAAAAAATTATTGCAAACACCAATTAAGTTCAAGCAATGCTTGAACTTAGACACTATAGTTGGCTTGGTCATCATATCTACTGCATTTTCAAAAGTGCCAACTTTTTTAATCATAATGACACCTTGAGATATAATCTCTCGGATATAATGAAATCTAACATCAATATGTTTGGTTCTTTCATGATACATTTTATTTTTTATTAAATGTATTGCGCTTTGGTTATCACAATAGACAACTGAAACATCTTGTCTTAAACCCAAATAGAAAACCAAATGTTGTAGCCAAATAGCTTCCTTCATTACTTCTATTGTTGCTATATACTCAACTTTAGTAGTTGAGAGTGCAATAGTAGATTGCATAGTTGTTTTTCAACTAATTGCATAACCAGAAAGCCTGAACACCTAACTAATTAAAGATATCCTTTTTATCTAAATTAGGTAAGAGATGAATTAATCCAGATTTCAACTCAAAATTAACATTGTCGTCAAAATTGGAAAAAGTAACCCATAAAGGTTGCTGATGCAAATCTGGAGCTGCAAGCTCCTTCAGAGTAGGGTGCCTCGCCATGATTACTTTCTTCTTTTCTTGATCAATGTCCTCTTAAAGTTTTCTTCTGTACCTGTATACAGATTTTCTAATTTCTAGATTGAACTGTAAATCTTGAGAATTCAAAGAACGAGTGACAGGCATAAATCAAAATAAAAACCACAAAAAGTAATAGACGCAGTCCCCGACAATGGCGCCAAAATTTGGTGCGTACTGTCGCAGGTACACCCAAATTAATACCTTACCTCTCAATTAACCTGTAGTAGTGGGAGTAAGGGTCGATCCCACAAAAACTAATATTACCTTATGTGATTAGAAAAAGGGGGGATTGATAATCGCAAATTAAGTAAAGTAAACAATAATTAAAATAATTAAGAGAGAAATTAATGAGAAAGGCGTTAGTTTCGATTGATATCCACCGTCAAGGGATTGTATTGATCATTGACAACATAATCAATCTGTAATTGAATATCTATCATTGGGTTTCTAACCCTGTTCCTCCTTAAGTCTAGTAAATTAATGACAATCGCACTAATTAAACCCTACAAACAATCCTTTAGCGCATCAGTAAAGCATAGCTTATTAACCGCATGAAGAACTAGAGAAACTGATAGAGCTAAACAAATATAAACACATCGGCTATATCTAATTTAGTTAATTATTCATCATAGGTTCAATGATTTATAATCCAAAATCCTCAAACCTATTTGCCTCATGAATCACAGAATTGAAGACTTTGTTCAAAACATAATTCAGTGGTAAATTAAGACAGACAATATACTAGTAAACCTCCCTAGTAATCATATGAATAATCATTGAGAAGAAGAGCAGATGAATAATCAATACTCAATTAAGATTGAAATAATAAAATCAAATCCAAATCTCACAATGCATGAAGATCCCTTGAGGTTTCAATCTACCTTTACCAACAAAAAAGAACTAGCTACACAAGGCCATAAGAAAATCTAAAAAAGAATTGAAGAATGTAATTAAGAACTTGGATGAATGATTAAATGACTTATCTACTTGCTTTCCTCCCTTTTTATAGATTTACTCCTCCTAATCGAAGTATGAGTGTTTCTATGTCAAATCTCAGCCCATCGAGCTTCAATTAGAGCTAAAAATACATCAAAATTGCTACTTCAGCATTTTGATGTGACGGCGGCGCCGCGGCGCTATGTAATCCTCCTGACGGGGCACCGTGGCACCCGTCCTAGTGCTACGGCGCTTCAAAATTTTGCCACCATGGCGCCACGGCGCTCTATGCCTAGCGCCACGGTGCCCGGTACTTCTGGGGTCTCCCCGCCACGGCGCTCCGAGTATGCGAAGATGCAACGCCGCGGTGCCTAGAAATCTCTGGAATTACCGAAGTGTTAAACATGAAAGTTGTATCTTTATGTATCTTCTTTCCATACCCGCTTAAATCACCTCAATTGAAGTTCAAATGAGTGAGATATGCCTCAAATAGTGACGAAGGATCAAAAATTAGCATTTTTCCATGATTTTATCTCTATTTTCCTCTTATTTTCTTCTTTATTCCTCCTACAACACAAAACACAAAACTCAATTAATTCATACCTATTTTCTACTTAAATTAAATAAAAAGCAACTTAAAACATGCTAAAGACATGCTTAATTTATAACATGTCAAATACCCCCACACTTACTCTTTTGCTTGTCCTCAAGCAAATTAATTTATGTGAACAATATTCAATATATGAGATAAGTGAAAGACTTACCAATAAATTGCCTCATAGTGAAAATTGTATGTTCTTAAAAAAGTTTCAAAAAAAAAATTAATAATTATGTCACGGCCCCAAATGATGGAACACATGACCGGCATGGCATAAGGGTTTCCCCCTAGCCGTAAGCCTAACACATAGCATGCACAAACATTCAGCACACAATCTAGAGTACATAATAAATATAACTGGCCACATATGCCACATCCAATATCAGAAAATACTGTATATATATATATATATATATATATATATATATATATATATATATATATATATATATATATATATCTCTCTCTCTCTCATGAATCCAACATCCGTGATTCAACTTGGCCCATGGCCTCATAATACAAACATAGTTGTAAAACATAAAAAAAAAAACCATTTTTCAAACAACACAAGAAGCGAGGATCCTGCCTGTAAGTTCATGGAGATACACTAGACATAAACTTAAACTATACAACTAATACAACGGAGTCTTGCCCAAACTGGGGCTCACAAATGCTATATTTAGCCTCCTATGGAGCTGTAACTGGATCAGTGTTTCTTTAACTATCTGTGGGGAGAAAACAAAAGAGGGGTGAGATTACCACATCTCAGTGAATGGGTAAATCATACTATAACAAAAACAGGGCAAACTAAGCACGAGTGTTTCGCAATGAATTAAATAATTGAAATTAAGGTATAGAAAACATTAAACATTTAACCGTAATTTATTGAAAGAATGCTAAACAGTTCAAATGATAAAACAGGATTAAATCAATAACTGTAAGCAAATCAATTATGCATGGTAAGTAATAAATGAAGATACTTATGCAATAACAATGATGAATGAGGTATTTTAGAAATATTTAATCTTTAAGAAAAATGCACTAGTTTATTGGAGTTCTTTCCTGACATATCTATCATTTTCCCCAAGCACATAGCAAGGGTAAGGTAATCACTGTAGGCATAGATATAAGTCCACCCTTATATTCCCCAAGCACATAGCAATGGGTATGGCAATCACTGTAGGCGTAGACATAAGTCCACCCTAAATTTTCTCCAAGCACATAGCAATGGGTATGGCAATCACTGTAGGCGTAGACATAAGTCCACCCTAAATTTTGTGTCTTAGGCAATCATATGCCTGTCACAATATCCTAGGCCGAAGCCTTAACATGATCATGGTGCACCAGGGCTAGCACTACCTGCGGCTAGCTAACAGTGATCTAAAAGGGTCCCTCCAATAGAAAACATTTGAAATATGCTATTCAGAGAGTTTAAAGTAAAACATTTCAATAACTTTACAATAAAGCTATAATTCTCCATCTAGCTCTTTTCATGCATAAAATTATATTCTAAAATATATCTCATCCATGAATTCCCATGGAGACCTTTAAAATCATAAACTTTCCCTTTTTAAACATAGATCGTCCGTAGACGTTACATAGATGCTTATCATGCATCAAATCACTTCATGGCTAACTTAGTTCATTTCTATGACTAAGTTCGCATTTCTATAAATCTAGCTCAAATGGAGAATTAATAGTCTAGATGTTTGCCCTGCATACCTAGGGTTCAACTAGGATTGAAATTTACAATTTCTAACATGGTTGGAACATATTGGTTTTCAAAGCGGTAAAACAATTTAACATACATTCCAACTAAAATCATACGAGAGAGTTATAAATCAAATTCCTAAAACATGCGCTATAGTATGAAAAACCCACTCACCTTACTAGGAGTCCAACAACGAGAATTTCACCTCGTGATGGCTCAACAACCTAGAAAACATAGACATAACATAAAAATTAGAAAACTCTAAAAGTCACTATTCACGCCAGAAAACACTATTCACTCACCGGAACACTATTCACGCCGAAACCTAAAAACCCTATATTCTAGTATATAAACTAATTCTAAGACTATCTATGGAAAGAAGTTCGGTAAAACGAAGCCTAAAACGCGATTAAACAGAGTTTTACCTTTGGAGGTACTATTCATGCAATTTTCTAGCGACCTTCCGGTGACTTTTCGGCGAAATTGATCGGTGGGATTTGTAGCTCTTCTTCCCATGAGTCCAATGGTACCTTACTTGCTCAAATCGGACGTCCGGATGATGAGATATCTTAGAGAGAAGTTTGAGAAAAATTTTAGAGAGAGAGAGTTAGGGTTCAGATGAAAGAGAAATGAAGAAAAAGGGGGGGTCCATAAAAAAAAGCTATCTGATGAATCTCGCCGCCGGCGAACTCATTCTCGCCGCGATTTTCGCCGCGGCCAGATTAGAAACCAGAAAACTTATGCTCTCGGGAAAATGCCGCATCATTCTCGCCGCCGGCGAAATATTCTCGCTGTGGCAAACTCATTTGGCCGAATTTGACAAAATGTCCAACATGAAAGTTGTAGCCCTTTCTCTTAACTTTCAGAAGCCACTTGAATCACCTAATTTGGAGTTCATATGAAGGAGTTATGCATAAAATAGTGAGCAAAGGTCCAGACCACACTACGCTTCGGTTGTTTTTCCTCTTCTCACTATCATATTCACGGAATTTGCAAAAGTTACCAACCTCAAAGTTGTAGATATATGTCTTATCTGTCACTAGAAATTTGAATCACTTAATTTAGATTTCATATGAGAGAGTTATGATTATATGAGTGACGAAAGGTCAGAAGAAAAGGTCGAAAACGCTCTAAAATTTTACATTGTTCTCAACTTTCTTTGTTTCAAATGATTTATACTTAACCTTCAAAGGTTTTATTAGTTGAGGATTATTACAAATTATGTGCAATATTTAACTCAAATGCAATTCATGATTTATTTTCTAGAGCCTTAAGTGTGTGTGTGTGTATCTTTGAGCTGTTCAACTATCTTTCACCCAAATGAGTTGATATATCTCAAGAAATTGGGGTATGGACCTCTTTTTAGGATTTTCATATGCTTATTTTTCATGCTACTCTCTACTAATATAGGCTAAAACTACTTTCTAGGAGCAAAAGGACTTTAATCAGCTTGTAATGTGGCTAAGTGATAAGGTAAGACAAAAGATATAAATTTAGACTTGATCGCCCAATACCACATGATTAATTATACTTCACTTGAGCTTTCTCAAGTTTGGAAAAATTTCCCCCTACACTCATTGTAACAACTCCATTTAAGTAAATGTAACAATTTTTTTTTTATATTTTAAAAAAAATATTCCATGAAGTTATTACTACTTTAATTCTAACCACTTAACTCGTAATAATAATCACTTTAACCAAGCATAATTGTTATTAACAGTGATACAATACTTATAATACAATACTTAGTTTCCATACACACCATTATTTTACAAACTACACACCATTATTTTACAAACATTTGTACAAAGATACATAGTAGCTCTAGTCATCTATGTCGACTACTTCCGGGGACACTGGTGCGGGTGGCACGTCCACCGGAATCTCAGTCACATCTACGACAGATACATCTGATATAGTTGGTAGTTGCCCGAGGTAGGGCACCTCGATCCAACGTACGGTAATAATAAGTGTCATAGAGAAAATCTGCATATTATTCTTCTGAACATGATATGGAAATATAGTGAGAATTAAATCTCAGTAAGTTCAACAATAAATCATAATTTACCATCAATATAGTTCATCATGTCATGTTCAGCTGTATAAACTACAAAAAATATCTTTAGTCACATGAATGCATTATATCTATGCACATAAGAATCATATAGTAATGATATGTATGACATGATTAACTATTTTCAGAATATCATATGATGACTATCAATTTATTCTCATATCAAGCTACCCCGGTCACGGTGAGTATTTTCTACTCTCCGGTACGGGCTTTTCTCACTCCGTCCGACATAGCCCACTTTCTCTTTCTTTTCTCATTAACATGATCATAACCGTTGGTAGGGCGTCCCCTACTGGTGCACCACACGGATTGCCATGTGACTGTGCTCATTTCTTTTCTTTTCACAATGATAGCCAAAAATATGCTTTCAATAACAAGTATGTTCATCAAAATATAATTATTACCAAAAATTATTGGTAATCATGCCATAAACATAACCATTTCAAATATCACTTTATAAAATATTTCCATGTCAAAATTTCACACTTAAGATGGTAAGAAGTTCATACAATGGCTATAGCTATACTAGTCATTTATTAAGATTCATCTTCTTTTTAAAATACTAATTTTATTTCTTTATTTTCTTAATGCAGGTTTTCATCCTATCTAACCTTCTCTTACTAATCAAAGCATAACTCCCTCAATTTAACTCTGCTGTAGGTGATCTTGGTGTCAATTTTAAGATAAAACAATTATCTAAAACTATTATGTTGAACATTGTAGCGACATATTAAGAAATCAAGGTGATATTACTCCCTAAATGTATAAGTTATTTCTTCCTGGATAGGTTCTGACATCTACCTACTAATCAGACCATACCTACCTCATATAAACTCCCACTTGAGTGATTCCAGTGGCTTAAAATCCATGACACACATAGATATAATTCTTATGTTAACCATTTATTTAAATTCCATACAGATAATTTTCAGAAATTAAAATACAAAAGCTGTCCTAACATATTCTTCCTTGATGAACCATTTTCTGACCTTTGACTACCAATCAGCTCATATGGACTCCAAATTGAATGATTCCAATGGCTACAAATCCGTGACACATATATATTTAACTCTTATGTTAACCAATTATTTTAATTCCCTACATATAATTCCCAAAAATTAAAACACCAAAGCTATCCTAACATATTCTTCCCTGATAAACCATTTTCTGACCTTTGCTTACTAATCGGAACATATCTACCACATATGGACTCCAAACGGAATGATTCCAGTGGTTAAATATCTGTGACACACATATCTACAATTCTTATGTTAACCATTTATTTTAATTCCATACAGATAATTCCCAAAAATTAACATACCGAAGCTATTCTAACATATTCTTCCCTGATGAACCATTTTCTGACCTTCGCTACCTAATTGGATAATATCTACATCATATGGACTCCAAATTGAATGATTCCAGTGGCTAAATATCCGTGACACACATATCTACATTTCGTATGTTAACCACTTATTTTAATTCCATACAAATAATTCCCAGAAATTAAAATACCAAAGCTATTCTAACATATTCTTCCCTGATGAACCATTTTCTGACCTTTGCTACCTAATCCGATCATATCTACATCATATGGACTCCAAATTGAATGATTCCAGTGGCTAAAAATCCGTGACACATATATATACAATTCTTATGTTAACCATTTATTTTAATTCCATACAGATAATTCTCAAAAATTAAAATATCGAAGCTATCCCAACATATTCTTCCCTAATGAACTATTTTCTGACATTTGCTAACTAATCGGACCATATCTACATCATATGGACTCCAATTGAATGAATCCAGTGGCTAAAAATTCGAGACACACATAGCTACAATACTTATGTTAACCATTTATTTTAATTCTGTATAGATAATTTCCAGAAATTAAAATATAAAAGCTGAAAATTTTGCCACCCATAGCCATACCTATGCAGAACTTTCTATACTGGCCTAAATATTCAAACATACATCACATGCAAGATCAATATGTAACATGACATAGCAACATCCATGACCAATCATCACAGTTCTAAGATCAAAATCTCATATAAATATTATAAGTTTCAAAAGTTTTCTTCAAAAAGAAATATTGTTAAACTTACCTAAGAATCTCCCTAGCTTACTTAGTGAATTGGTTTTCTTGTTTCCTCTTGAAAGAAGTAGCAAGATTCCTTCCTTCCTTTAACTTTTCTAGCAACTTAGGTGAGAGAAGGAGGGTGAATTTTTTGAACCTCAAGGATGAAGAAGAAAAAAAATGGACTCAAGTGGAGATTAAGGTAACTTACCTTGAGTACTTAGCCTTCTAAACTTCTCCTTCTTCTTCCTTCCTTTCTTCTCCTCTCTTTCTCTTCTTTCCTCACTCTACCTTGCTTCTATTTCTCTCTCTTCCTCACTTGGACGAAATTAAAATGTTGTAAGGGTGAGTTTTCTTATATAGACCACCAAATAATTCACCTTTCATGATCATGGGTCTACCTTATCACAATTAGGATACACTTTGTTGAATTTTTGGAAAACAAACAACTTATGTTCTTGTCTTCCTCTTCCTTAGTCAAGATATGCATAGGAAAAGGAGATTTGTATTTTAAAAATTATGATGATATGTTCTTAAGATAAGGGATAAGGTCCCTTTGATTTAGGGATTCATTTCCATTTTCTTTTGTCTTAAACAAGTATGATAGGTTTTTCTTTTTAGGTGGCAAATTTCTAGCCCTTGAATCTCCATTATTTGGTTGATATTATTTGTGTGGGATATGAATGTTTTGTCCTAATGCCATGTATTATCATACCACTTGCTAGAATTATGAGTGTAGGATATAGATGTTTTTGTCCTAAAGCCTTGTATTATCATGCCACTTGCCAAAATTATGAATGTAGAATCACACCACTTGCTAAATTTTTGTCTTAATGCCATGTAACCTAATCTTTATTATTATTACATTATTATATCATCACCTAATTTATTTTATTTTATTTTTCCTCTTGGATTTGGGCTTATTCCTACCCATTATGGGCTTATTCCTACCCATTTTCTTTGCTTTGGATAAAATTCTACCTTTCTTGGAGGGCTTGGTCACATTTTCATAATTTTTGGGTTATTGGTCCAATTACTATATCCTAGTCCAAGTCTATGTTTTATTTCTTGCTTAGGTTATCCAATGGGCTTGCTAGAAACTTATGTGAAGTGGAAAACTCTATATGAAGTGTCCATAGGTAAAAGCCCAATGTATGGGTAAAGATTTTAAACTTAGTAATTCTAGTTCTTGAATTAGGAAAAATTACCCTAATCCAATGTTCTTGAAATTTTAAGACCTTTACTTGTTTCTAAAAATTTATCTTCCTTATCCAAGAATTTTGCATCTCTTTAGTATGTTATTTCTAATTTCTTTCCTATTAGGTTTTTCCTCTTTATTTGTTTTTAATGTTAGAAATATTTTCTATGCATATACATAAGGTGAAGAATATCTAAGGATTATATTTCCTTAGATATCTAAAATATTGTCTAATAAATTTTATTTCCTTAATTACATATTTTTGTACTTTTATCAATAAAAGAAACGAAATTAGGGATGTTACACTCATTCCTTTATTTTACTGAATTCATCACCATCACATTTTTTTCACTGCTTAGACTTTCATCTGTATTTTGGGACTTTTTCTTTCTTTTGTCCTTGCTCCACCCTTCCACCCTTTTTTAAATATAGCTCTACAAAACAAGAATTTCAAAATTAGTCATGGGATGAGTGAATCAGGGAAAACAATTAAAGGGATTAAGCATAAAATTTGGTCTTGGCTCTACAGTGGGTATGAAAAAAACAGAATATATTAATTAAGCTCAAAATACAAGTGATAAAGAATTTTATTATTTGGTTTGACTTGAAAAGCTCAATCTCATCAAATAATTCCTAAATCATCTCCTAATTAATAGTATCAACCTAGCATTTCGCCTCAAGTAGCATCTAAATAAGTTCTATAAAATTGATGAGATCATAAAATATTTTGAGTTATATAAACTTTTTCTAAGTAAAAGATAAATTAAATACTCAAAGTTGTTGTGCAAAATAGTTTCAGGATTCTAAAAAATAGATAATAATAAATTGCAAGAAAATTAAAATTACACATAATCATAATTTTCCTACGTTTCTCAAGAGCTATTAGCAATTTAAACATTTATATCATTGGCTATTGGTTTGACTAACACAAACTCAAATATTGAAATAAGTTCACATACTCACCCCCTTCAATAACTGGAATTAAAAGTGCATAAATCATAGAAGTAGAGTAAATAGTGCATAAGTATATGAGTTATTATACAGTCATCCAGCTGAATCATAAAGTGACCCCCCACACTTAAGAGTTTACATTGTCCTCAATGTAGGATAGAAAAGCATGAAATAAGAGAGACAAGTAATAAAAGGAGGAGGGTTCAATGAAACTTCCCTGACTAGTTATCATCATCCATCTCATCCTGCTCAGGTGCAGGCCTAAAATGCAGCTTAGGAGGCACCGAGAATCCTATAGGAAGGTTCAGGGCATAGGCCAGCTGGCTGAAGCAAGCATTGTTGTGCTGTGCTATGGAGTATTGGTAGAGAGCTAAGTCATTCATCTGATGGGTGAGGACCTCTGTTCGCTCCCATAGATCTTTAATAGTGTGTTATGCTGGTGGTGGAGTTGAACTGCTACCAGGTTCCTTTGTAATTATAGGTTGAATGTCTAACTCCTCCTCTGCTGCTTCCTCTTACCCCTTATATTTCTGAATGTCTGCGTAGGAAATAGGTCTCATTGGTTGAATGAGAGCCTCAATAGAATCCCAGCTGACTCCAGCCTTCCCACATAGACCAGTGATTAAACTGGGGGCAAAGAAGGATTTGCTTCTGGAACAAATACAGCCAAGCATCTGTCTATGGATGAGTTTTCCCACGTCAATGGAAAAACCCTTCAGTATAGCAAAAATTAAAATGGCTATGTCCCTCCTGACCTAACTCATGTTCAAGTTGGGCATGAATCGTGCTGCCACGAAATAGTGTCAAGCTTTAGCCACTTTATTCGTGTCTGCCCTGGCAAAATACACTGGCTGCCCATTGCTATCCAACTTCCAAGAAGCCCCTATGTAGCAAAGAGTGGATATAATAACTTCAAAGTCTATGTCTGATTGAATGAAGGAAGAGTACTCATCATCTTTAATGTCAGGTATATAGTAGAATTCATTGATAGCATGAGGATTGAAATTCACCATCTTGCCTCTAACCCGTGCTTTGTGGCGTTCATGAACTGTAGCATTGGAGTAAAACTCCAGTACCACGGGAATGACCCCTAGTTCTGGGTTCCTGTAAAAAACTTCCCAATGCCTATGGAGGATATTGTCTCTATGAGGTAGCACAATGGTAACAACAAATCCTCGTTTTGGAACGATGGGTTTATGCACCACCACTTTAATATGGTGTTGATAAACCTCTTCAGTCATAAACGTCGTGCTATCAAATGTTGGGGAGTCCTATGCTCTATTCTTCCTCTTTGAGAGTACCAACTTTGAAGTTTTTAGAGCCATTGGACTTAGAAAATTCACTGGGGCGTTTTACTAAACACCTGGTGTGCGCTCTTAAAATGCAGGCAAAATGGGTGGTAGATTCCCCACTTGGAGTCCAAATTAAGTGCAACCAAGCAATAATTGAGTATGGAGATCAATCTATAGTAGAAAGATGAAGAAATTTGTACCTAATTAAGCTTGATTTGTGGCTAGAAAATGCAAGATCACACTTGCCTTAGAACCCTAGAAACTTTTCATTGAATCTGACCCAAATGTTAAAAGAGTTGTTTAATCCTACAAAAGAAGATGAAAAATTATTTAATTCAAGTAAGGAAACGTAATGGGAGGTTAGTGTAGTTGATTGGAGCTAGGAAATTGTATTCGGGGTTGAAGGGGATGCAAAAATAAGTATGGAGGAAGAAGAGACCCGCGGCCTCTTATAGAGAGCATCGCGGTGCTCACCCTTTCTGGGTTCCAAGCACCATGGCTCCGTTCTTGAGTGACGCAACGCTCTCCCGATCTGGGCGATGGGCCCCGCGGCGCTATGCGTCTGCAGGTTTTCCAATTTTTTTATATAAAAGAAAGTAAAAAGCAAAAAAGAAGAAGAAAAAATGTTGTTGGGTTGCCTCCCAACTAGCGCCTTTGTTTAATGTCGTTGGCTCAACAAAAATTCATGAGGAAGGATCGTGAAGAGTTATCCATTGTAGTTCCTCTTGCTGAAGTCCTTCATAAAATGGTTTAAACTTGTGCCCATTCCATCCTATTGCAAATTTGTACTTATGAATTGATTTCTCCTCCTAATTAGCTTCAAACTTGCTGGAAATTTTATCATTGGGTATTTCTACTTTCCCCAAACACATATTGGAGAGGATCGGGAAGGGGCTTTAATTCAGGAGTAGAAACCTACACAACAAAAGGTAAAAGAGTAGTATCAGTAAGTGGTAATTCTATGTAAGCAACCTTACCTGTTGGTGGCCCTACTGAGGAATCATTTAGTGCAGCCAAGTCCTCCTTTGTTTCTATATCCTGCTCTATCTCACCATCATCTTCCTCTATGAATTTACTCACAATCACTTCCAATTCATCCTTTCCATGTACTTCATGTGCCAAAGAATTAATGACATTGATAGAGTAAACAAGAATATCATCACTTGGGTGTTTCATGGTCTCACACATATTAAACTTTATTACTTCACCATCAAATTCCATAGTGAGTGTGCCATTGTGAACATCTATTTTAGTTTGAGAGGTTTTCAAAAATGGTCTCCCTAATAATATTGGAGAAGTAGGATCTCCATTTTCCATGTCAAGTACATAAAAATCTACAGGGAAAACCAAATCATCTACCTGTACTAAGACATTCTCAATTACTCCCTTAGGATATATATTGGACCTGTCTGCTAGTTGAATCATCAAATTTGTTGAGTTTAAGGGTCCCAATTTCAAAGAAGTATATACAGAATATGGCATGACATTTATGGACGCTCCTAAATCTAACATAGCCTGTTCAACATGAGTATTCCCAATTTTGCATGGAATAATAAACATACCTGGATCCTTGCATTTAGTGGGAAGTTTTGTTTGTATCATGGCAGATACATTCTGACTCATCTGAACATTTTCAAATCCCTTCAATTTTTGTCTTCTCTTTTGAGTACATAGTTCTTTTAAGAACTTTACATATCTTGACACCTGTTTAATACAATTTAGAAGGGGAATATTAACTTCACATTTTCTAAAGATTTCATACAAGTCAGAAGTCTTCTCATGTAGCCTATTCTCTTTAAGAGCTTCTGGAAATTGGGGCACTACTTCATAATTCAGAGTAGATAGATACTTACCTGTAGATGCTTCTTTCTCCTTATTTAATTTCTCATGCTTTTTAGGAGAAGAAAGGGATGGTGGACTTTCAATTTCCTTGCCATTCATTGAAAGAATTGCACTAACATTTTCTCTAGGATTTACCACAGTTTGAGAAGGTAGCTTACCTGAATCTTGAGCATCTAACCGATTGATTGTGGTTTCTATTTGTCCCATCTGAGTTGCAAGTTACGAATGCTAGCTCTTCTCTCTTGCTGAAATTGTTGAAAGTTGTGTGCAAGAGATTTGACAACATCTTCCAAGGAGTTACTTACCTGGTGATCCTGAGATGCATTTTCTCTAAGATAATAGGCTTGCTGATTTTACTGAAAATTTTGTCTTGTAGACCTATTTTGTGCATTCCCATATCTGAAATTGAAATGATCCTTCCATCCAGGATTGTATGTATTAGCATAAGGATCATACCTCTTTGGTTGGCCAGGAAAACCTCCTAGAGCATTCGCTTGTTCTGTGGATTCTTCTTGAAGTGTAGGACACATATTAGTTGGGTGCCCTGTGGCTAAACATATTCCACATACTTTAACTTGCTGTAGTATTTTGTAGCCATTTGGCACACAAGAGAAGTAAGTTCAGATATTTGATTCTGAAGAGAAGTGGTACTTACCTCATGAGCATGTCTTTAAGGATCATACCTAATGCCGAATTGTTAGGAGTTAACAGCCATATTTGATATTAGGACTCTGACTACTTTCAGGAGTCTTGTCTACTAGTACTCCTCCACTAGCTGCATCTATCATCCTCCTATCTCCTTGCAAAATACCTTTATAAAAATATTGGATTAGTAGCTGCTCACTAATTTGATGATGTGGGCAGCTTGCACAAAGCTTTTTAAATCTCTCCTAATATTCATAAAGTGTCTCTCCATGCAATTGTCTAATGTCGCATATTTCTTTCCTGATATTCGCGCACCTAGATGCAGGAAAATATCGTTCTAAAAATATTCTTTTCATCTCATTCCATGTGGTGATAGTGTCAGAGGGTAAATAATATAGCCATTCTTTGGCTGAATCTCTTAATGAAAAAGGAAAAGCCCTGAGTTTTATTTGTTCCTCAATTACTCTAGGGGGCTTCATGCTGGTATATACCACATGGAATTCCTTCAAATGTTTATACGAGTCTTCACCTGCAAGACCAAGAAAATTAGGTAAGAGATGAATTAATTCAAATTTCAACTCAAAATTAACATTATCGTCAAGATTGGAAAAAGTAATGCATAAAGGTTGCTAATGCAAATCTGGAGCTGCAAGCTCCTTCAGAGTGGGGTGCCTCGCCACTCCTTTTCTTGATCAATGTCCTCTTGAAGTTTTCTTCTGTGCATGTATACAGATTTTTAAATATCTGGATTGAATTGTAAATCTTGAGAATTAGAAGAACGAGTGACAGGCATAAATCAAAATAAAAACCACAAAAAGGAATAGACGCAGTCCCCAGCAACGATGCCAAAATTTGGTGCGTATTGTCGTAGATACGCCCAAATTAATACCTTACCTCTCAATTAACCTGTAGAAGTGGGAGTAAGGGTCGATCCCACAGAGACTGATTGTAACATCCCTAATTTCGTTTCTTTTATTGATAAAAGTACATAAATATTTAATTAAGGATATAAAATTTATTAGACAATATTTTAGATATCTAAGGAAATATAATTCTTAGAAATTCTTCACCTTATGTATATGCATAGAAAATGTTTCTAACATTAAGAGAACAAATAAAGAGGGAAAAACCTAATAGGAAAAACAATTAGAAATAACATACTAAAGAGAAGCAAAATTCTTGCATAAGGAAGATAAATGTTTAGAAACAAGTAAAGGTCATAAAATTTCAAGAACATTGGATTAGGGTAATTTTTCCTAATTCAAGAACTAGAGTTACTAAATTTAAAATCTTTACCCATACATTGGGCTTTTACCTATGGACACTTCATATAGAGTTTTTCCACTTCACATAAGTTTCTAGCAATCCCATTGGATAACCTAAGTAAGAAATAAAACATAGACTTGGACTAGGATATAGTAATTGGACCAATAGCCCAAAAATTATGAAAATGTGACCAAACCCTCCAAGAAAGGTAGAATTTTATCCAAAGCAAAGAAAATAGGTAGGAATAAACCCATAATGGGTAGGAATAAGCCCAAATCCAAGAGGAAAAATAAAATAAAATAAATTAGGTGATGATATAATAATGTAATAATAATAAAGATTAGGTTACATGGCATTAAGACAAAAATTTAGCAAGTGGTGTGATTCTACATTCATAATTTTGGCAAGTGGCATGATAATACAAGGCTTTAGGACAAAAACATCTATATCCTACACTCATAATTCTAGCAAGTGGTATGATAATACATGACATTAGGACAAAACATTCCTATCCCACACAAATAATATCAACCACATAATGGAGATTCAAGGGCTAGAAATTTGCCACCTAAAAAGGCAAACCTATCATACTTGTTTAAGACAAAAGAAAATGGAAATGAATCCCTAAATCAAAGGGACCTTGTCCCTTATCTTAAGAACATATCATCATAATTTTCAAAATACAAATCTCCTTTTCCTATGCATATCTTGACTAAGGAAGAGGAAGACAAGAACATAAGTTGTTTGTTTTTCAAAAATTCAACAAAGTGTATCCTAATTGTGATAAGGTAGACCCATGATCATGAAAGGTGTATTATTTGGTGGTCTATATAAGTAAAACCCACCCCTACAACATTTTAATTTCGTCCAAGTGAGGAAGAGAGAGAAATAGAAGCAAGGTAGAGTGAGGAAAGGAGAGAAAGAGAGGAGAAGAAAGAAAGGAAGAAGAAGGAAAAGTTTAGAAGGCTAAGTACTCAAGGTAAGTTACCTTAATCTCCACTTGAATCCATTTTTCTTCTTCATCCTTGAGGTTCAAAAATTCACCCTCCTTCTCTGACCTAAGCTGCTAGAAAAACTAAGGGAAGGGAGGAATCTTGCTACTTCTTTCAAGAGGAAACAAGAAAACAAATTCACTAAGTAAGTTAGGGAGATTCTTAGGTAAGTTTAACAATATTTCTTTTTGAAGAAAACCTTTGAAACTTATAATATTTATATGAGATTTTGATCTTAGAACTTTGATGATTGGTCATGGATGTTGCTATATCATGTTACATATTGACCTTGCATGTGATGTATGTTTGAATACTTAGGTTGGTGTAGATAGTTCTGCATGGGTATGGCTATGGTTGGCAGAATTTTAAGCTTCGGTGTAGTAATTTATGGGAACAATATATAAGGAATTAAAATAAATGGTTAGCATATGAATTATAGATATATGTATCACGGATTTTTAGCCACTAGAATCATTCAATTTAGAGTTCATATGAGGTAGATATATTCTGATTAGTAAACAAAGGTCAGAAAATGGTTAATCAGGGAAGAATATGTTAGGATAGCTTCGGTATTTTAATTTTTGGGAACAATCTATAAGGAATTAAAATAAATGGTTAACATATGAATTATAGATATATGTGTCACGGACTTTTAGCCACTGGAATAATTTAATTTAAAGTTTATATGAGATAGATATGTTCCGATTAGTAAACAAAGGTCAGAAAATGGTTAATCAGGGAAGAATATGTTAGGATAGCTTCAGTGTTTTAATTTCTGGGAACAATATATAATGAATTAAAATAAATAGTTAACATATGAATTACATATTTATGTGTCACGGATGTTTAGAAACTGGAATCACTTAATTTGGAATTCTTATGTGGGAGATATAGTCAGATTAGTAAGTAAATGTTAGAACCTACCTGAGAAGAAATAATATTGAATTTAAGGGAGTAATAACACCAAGATTTATTACTATTTTGCTGATATGATTAACATAATAGTTTTAGATAATTGTCTTAGCTTTCCAAAGACACCAAGATCACCTCAATCGGAGTTAAAATGAGGGAGTTATGCTCTGATTAGTGAGCAAAGGTCACAGAACACGGCCAGGCCGTGTTCTAGGTGCTTCAACCACGGGCTAGCCATGTTCGGGGCTATTTTTGAGTACATTTGAAGTATTTTTAAAGTATGGCCGTGTCCTGGAACATGGTCAAACCGTGTTGGAAGCTGGTTAAGCCTATTTTTAACATTTTTCTACCCTAGATGAACCTCTTTAACTATAGGGTAATAGTAGAAATCAAATTGGAGAACAATGCTCTATAAATTTGTAAAAACATGTGTTGGAAATGATATAAATAAGAAGAAAATTACTAAAGGCCAAGCATAAAGAGAAGGTTAGATATGATGAAAACCTGCATCAAGAAAATAAAGAAATAAAATTAATATTTAAAAAAAAAAAAGATGAATCTTATAAATGAAAATAATAAATAACTAGTATATGCCATAACCATTGCCATTGTATGAACTTCTTACCATCTTAAGTGTGAAATTCTGACATGGAAATATTTTATAAAGTGATATTTGAAATGGTTATGTTCATGGCATGATTACCAATTATTTATGGTAATAATTATATTTTGATGAACATACTTGTTATTGAAAGCATATTTTTGGCTATCATTGTGAAAAGAAAAGAAATGAGTACGGTCATATGGCAATCCGTGTGGTGCACCAGTAGGGGACGCCCTACCAACGGTTATAATCATGTTAATGAGAAAAGAAAGAGAAAGTGGGCCGTGTCGGACGGAGCAAGAAAAGCCCGTACTGGAGAGTAAAAGATACTCACCCTGACCAGGGTAGCTTGAAATGAGAATAAGTTAATAGCCATCATATGATATTCTGAAAATAATTAATCTTGTCATACATATCATTATTGTATCATTCTTATGTGCATAGATATAATACATTCATGTGACCAAAGATATTTTCTGTAGTTTATACAGCTGAACATGACATGATGAACTATATTGATGGTAAATTATGATTTATTGTTGAACTTACTGGGATTTAATTCTCACTATATTTTCATATCATGTTCAGAAAAATAAATATGCAAATTTTCTCTATGACACTTATTATTTCTATACGTTGGATCGAGGTGCCCTACCTTGGGCAACTTCTAGTTATTTCAAATATATTTGTCGTAGATGTGACTAAGATTTCGGTGGACGTGCCACCCGCACCAGTGTCCCCGGAAATAGTTGACATAAATTATTAGAGTTAATATGTATCTTTGTACAAATGTTTGTAAAATAATGGTGTGTAGTTTGTAAAATAATAGTGTGTATGGAAACTCAGTATTGTATCACTGTTAATAACAATTATGCTTGGTTAAAGTGATTATTATTACGAGTTAAGTGGTTAGAATTAAAGTAGTAATAACTTCATGGAATTTTACAAATATAAAAAAAAAATTTGTTACATTTACATGGAATTGTTACACTGATATTACCTTATGTGATTAGAAAAAGTGGTGATTGATAATCGCAAATTAAGTAAACAATAATGAAAATAATTAAGAGAAAAATTAATGAGAAAGGCGTTGGTTTCGGTTGATATCCACCGTCAAGGGATTGTATTAATCATTGACAACATAATCAATCTGTAATTGAATATCTATCATTGGGTTTCTAACCCTGTTCCTCCTTAAATCTAGTAAATTAATGACAATCGCACCAATTAAACCCTACAAACAATCTTTTAGCACATCGGTAAAGCATAACTTATTAACCGCATGAAGAACTAGAGAAACTGATAGAGCTAAACAAATATAAACACATCAGCTATATCTAATTTAGTTAATTATTCATCATAGGTTCAATGATTTATAATCCAAAATCCTCAAACCTATTTGCCTCATGAATCATAGAATTGAAGACTTTGTTCAAAACATAATTCAGCGGTAGATTAAGACAGACAATATACTAGTAGGCCTCCCTAGCAATTATATGAATAATCATTGAGAAAAAGAGCAAATGAATAATCAATACTCAATTAAGATTGAAATAATCAAATCAAATCCAAATCTCACAATGCATGAAGATCCCTTGAGGTTTCAATCTACCTCTACCAACTAAATAGAACTAGTCACGCAGGGCCATAAGAAAATCTAAAGAAGAATTGAAGAATGTAATTAAGAACTTGGATGAATGATTGAATGACTTCTCTACTTGCTTTCCTCCATTGTTATAGATTTACTCCTCCTAATCGAAGTAGGAGTGTTTCTAGGTCAAATCCCGGCCCATCGAGCTTCAATTGGAGCTAAAAATACTTCAAAATCGCGACTTATGAATGAGATATGTCTCAATTAGTGATGAAGGGTCAGAAATCAGCATTTTTCCATGATTTTATCTCTATTTTCCTCTTATTTTCTTCTTTATTCCTCCTACAACACAAAACACAAAACTCAATTAATTCATACAGATTTTCTACTTAAATTAAATAAAAAGAAACTTAAAACATGCTAAAGACATGCTTAATTTATAGCATGTCAAGCAACACTAGTTGCGTTGCTAATACTTGGAGCACCATCTGTGGTCTCCCTTTTCTTTTGAAGCTTTAGACATTTTGCTTTATAATACCCTTCCTTCTTGTAATCGCGACATCTACCTTTTTAGGATTTTGACTTTGATTTTGACTCGCCTCTATTCCCATTCGAACCTTTTCCTTTATTTCTATATCAAGCAATTAGATCCTCAATTTATGAGAGTTTAATAATGCTTTAACATCTTCCAAAGTATGGGTGTCTCTTCTATAGAGCATGGTGTCAACAAAATGCTCCACTGAAGAAGGCAAGGAACATAATAAGATTAAGGCTTAATCTTCATCATTAATTTTGGCATGAATATTTTTTAAATCCAAAATAATTATATTAAGCTTGTTAAGATGGTTTTTTATATATGTGTCTTCCTTCATCTGAAAAGTATAGAGTCACTTCTTTAAATAAAGTCGATTAATGAGGGACTTTGTTATATATAGAATTTCTGATTTAAGCTTAAGTTTGCCACTGATATTTCATTGCAACCTCTTGTACAACTTCATTTACAAGAGATAGCTAAATAATATTGAGTGTGCGTGCCAAGAAATCATCTTTTTCTTTAGTGGACAATGTAGCCGACAAAGCCTCATTTTCTTCTAATGCCTTTAGTAGCCCTTGTTGCACTAACAAGGCATGCATTTTCACTCACCAAAGGGTAAAATCATTATTGTCGTTGAATTTTTTGATCTCAAATTTTGCCTCCATTACAAAAGAATTGACTGCTCTGATACTAGTTTGTTGGATTTTAGAAGACCCAAATGTGAAATTAATGGGACAAAATAATAGGGAGATAAAATAATGGATACAAGAAATAATGTGATTTAGCTTTTAGCCTACATCCATAGACAAAGATGGCAAAAAAAATCTTTACTAAAAGAAACAAATAGAGAATATAAAAGCGATTTAAATACACTCACAAATAGGCCACACTCTGAATATACTAAAAAATATCTCTCAATATTTTTTTCTCAAGAGTGCATCACTCTTCCCACACTTGATCACTCACAAAACATTTACACACTTTGCCTCGCACCACTCAATTGGTGTTATGTGTAGTGTTCACAAAATGATGCTTGCAATTGCCTGAAGGAAAATATATAGGCATAACAAAAGTAATAGCTTGAATTGTCATGCATAAGTCATGCAATAAAATGGCTGAAGGGTGGCTCATTGTCTGCCCACGTTGAATTCTTGCATCTTCATTCCTTGCAATAAATGAATAAGCTTGCGTGATGAATAGTGAGAGTTAAAAAGTCAAACAAGTGTGGCTCATTAAAATTCAAGTAATTTTCAAAATAATTGGATGCCCAGAAATCAATTTTTGTTTCAAAATTGATTAGCAAGAAATTGATGTTTGGGCACCCAATCAAATCTATCCAGAAATGATATTTCTAGGCAACCATTTTGGTTGCCCATAAATTTGAGATCCCTGAGACACCCAAAAAAAAAAAAGGACACACTAGAAGTCCAAACGCAGGGAAGAGAAACAAATGAATTGGTCAAACTAAAATAAAACACCTAGGGACAAATGAGAAAAGTAAAGGTGAACTTCCTCGATCATGGATCATAGACCCTGTTCTTACTTCCATGCTTTCTGTAACCAACCAGTCAGTGCAAAAAAACAAAATAAAGAAAATATCAGCTATAGTATGCACAAAAAACAAAGATAAATAGAGAGGAGTTGGAAAAGTGGTTAGCTCAAATCCCACGAGATGTTAGACAAATATATTTTATCACTTATTTATATATAGACAGAAGAAGAAAAAACCAAGAAAAAAAAATGAGGGACATCAACTACACCTATTATTGACAAGAGAATTGCAAAAGAACATTCAGCTACCGAGAGGGAGAGAAGGGGGGAAGGGAGAAAAAAATACATTGCGGCAAAAAACCTGCAAAAATTAACCTTTTATTTAATTAATTTTTTACTAATGAAATAAATTTAATTAAATGGAATTTATTTAATTTAAAAATAAATTAAAATTTTATGATTTTATCGTTAAAAAATGAGAGTCCAAGTTGAATTAATAAAATAAAATATACATTAAAAGCATTTAACTCAAATTAGGATCATATCGAATTTTTCATCCTCTTTTTCATCGGTAATCTCTTCTTCGTTGTCAAGATCAATCTCTTCTAGTTGTCCTTCATTATCTCTCAAGGTACTGCATATGATGTCATCACCTATAGGAATGATGTGGGCCTTGTCATCTCGATACACGACCTCTAATGTATGTTGATCATCCGCTAGGTCTCTTGGTTTAGTCTTGATGACTACCCACCAATCTACTTTATATGGGGTCCTCACAAGGTGAACCTATACCACTTGTTTTATAAATACAAATTGAAATTTTCTATACCAAGAATGTTTAATTTCAATAATCCCATATCATGGGTATACTTTCATCCTATACCCATCATAAGATCAAACCAATCACAGGAAAATAAGACTAACTGCTTCACAAGTTCTCCTAGATGTTGTAACCGCACTATCTCCTCAAGAACATCAAATGCACGCATCACTATTGATTGTTTTCTTCCTAAGCTCCATGCATATGTGTGGAAGTTAAATCCATTGATGAAGTATATTGGACATGCATCTACTTGTCTTAGTAGACCCAAAGATAAGTCTTTCAAATATACATTGTTAACAAAATTACATTGTTTGAGGACTTGTTTGAGAAAAATAATTTAAATGTTAAGAAGGACATGAACTATATATATATAAACAATTTTAGACAAATTAAATGATGACGCCACTTACAAAATTTTTGTACCACAAGGCAAAATGTTTCTCAATCATAAAATCCACCTCCCCGGAGCCAATGTTGGGATTTGATGCTCTCAGATATTGCTCAAACAACCTAATGATGCAAAGTAATATGAATATTAGTAAACAACATAACAAATAATTTTAACAGAGACAAATTTGCTACTCAATATATGGTTTTACTTCATCACAAAATAATAAGATGTGAAGATGAGCTGCATGAAACTGTTTGTCAATTAAATAACAAGTTTTTCACTTTCTAGAGGTGCATCCAATTTGCTTGAATATTGGCAACGTTGGGATTTGGTTGCTTGTTCCTACTTGGTCCACGAAAATTTTTCTATCCAACTGTTGTTTGCATGAAATGTATATGTGATTCAAAATAGTATGAACAAAAGTAAGACATTTCTTCTGACAAATATGCTTCACATATGGTGGCTTTTTAGCATCTGGTTCAACATACAAATGAGCATCATTGTCATAGTCAAGTCCAACACGACATTCATCATCAAAAGCAAGCCCAGCCACATCATAAGCCATTCTTTTATATCTATTATCACGGTTAACTTGTATATTACTTGGAGGTGACATTTTTTGCTCAACCTTGCCATGGTAAGTCCAATACCAGTATCCTGGTTGAAATCCATTTTTATAAAGGTCAATCATGACTTCAATGGGAGTCAGATTTTTTAATTTTTATGCTTATAACACAAACATCTATTTTTTTTTTGTTTATAGGACTTCTTGATTACATGGAAAATCAATAAATTATCATACCCCTTATTCAAATTCATTTGTATAACATTTGTGATCAGGAGCGAGTCTATTGTACATCCTCTTACAATAATCATGAATTTTCATTCTCTGTACCAAATAATGAAACATTGCTTTTTAAAAAAACCACATAAACAACAACTAATTATTTTAAAGCATACAAATATAATATTGATGCATTATTTATACGAGACATTGGACAATCAAGGAAAATACCCGTATATCTTACATACACAAATATATTGTTATATAAAAAGTGCCAAAATTTTATTATAGTCCATTTATTTGTTAGAAAATACACAATTTCATTATTTAAAGTCTATTTCACTTAAATACTTTAAACCCAAAAAAAACAAATGTACTCATACTATCTATTTAGCCCAAACAAACTACTAAAAAATTAATGCACACCTGAGTATTCATTGTTTTGTTCCTAAGCTCCATGCTATGTGTGCAACTTAAATCCATTAATGATGCTAACTCGTGTAAATGAAGTCTAAATATTAATAAACAAAATAACTTAAATACAATTCAAAACCTATAATTAGTAAGACCAAATAAATACTTAGTTGGAGTAACGGACATAAAGTATGTAAACAGTATAATTACCTTAAAAATTGTTTGAGAAATTTGTGATTTTTTTTCTACAACCAAAGACAGTAGAGAACATGGATAAATGTAATTTTTTTTCTCACACTATACTTCGCAAGAGGAAACAAAAAACAAAAGAGAATGAAAGAAAAGAGAAGAAGAAAGAAAATTGAGCTAGGAAGAAGGGAAGAAATGAGATTCCAGAAAGAGAGCTCTTGTTAAAATAGCTCATAATCTTAAGCATGCTATCTTGAATTCGATTTCGGGCCGTGTGTATAGAAAATATTTTATTGGTAGAAGCAAAACTCATTTTAATTATCTCTACGTTTTGATAGAGGTGTACAAAATTGAATCAAACCAAACCATCAAAAAATCAAACAAAACGGATCTGGAGCAATTTGGATTGGTTTTTTTTAGAGTAAACTGAGCAGTTCAGTTCGGTTTTCAGTTAGGAAAATTTTTTAACCAAATCAGACCGAACCGACCGCCATATTGTCTATGTTCTTAATTTTTTTTGACCCATATGAGACCCAACCTGATTTCTTGAAGTCCAAAATGTGAAATGGACAAAATGAAACTGAAATGCGTAAAAAAAATGAAATGGACCAAAAATATTACTAAAATAAATAAATAAAATTGTTGAAATGAGTAAAAAAAATTATTGAAATAGACTTATAAAATTGAAAAATCAAATCAAATTGAACTTTTTTTAAGCGGTTCGATTTGGTTTGATTTTTTAAATTTAAATAAAACGATTAGGTCTAATTTTTTTTTAATTTTGTATGAACGATTCGGTTTAATTGAGTCTCTAAAATCAGATTGAATCGCACCACGAGCACCTCTATATTTTGAAAGAATTAATATTCGGCAGTCAACGGAAAAACAAAAAAAATAAATGTACCATAAATAAACTATTAGTGACACATTTTTCAATAAAAATATTTTAAAAAAACAGTCAATTGAGATTAAATTTAAAAAAAAAATGGTGATGTGACCGCGCCTCTTTGTTGTAGTGGTAAATCTAGACCAGGCCTTCATTTGGTTCGTTGAATTACTATGTAGATGACCCTTGACTAAGGTCTTTCTGATTCATATTTGTATGGAGGCTAATAAATACGTAGATTATTTAGCTAACATGAGCATCATTCACGGAAAGGGGCTATTGAGTTTTTTAACCTCTCCTTTTTTTTGTGAGTCAGCTTTTACCAGTCTTCATGGGTCATTTGTTATCTGATGATGTAAGGGGAGTGCTGTTCCCCAGATGTTCCTGTTTTTTGGTCTTTGGCCTTTTTTTTCAATAAAAAAATTAAACAAATACAAATTTAATAATTTTGTTATAAGAAAAATATTGAAAACAAAAATCACAACATTTGTATAACGTAGCACAAGAGAGTGCGCTATTGTATCATATAACTTTTTTTGGGTATAATAAAGGTGATTGGAACTTAGCCACCGTGAGCTATAATGGGCCTAATCCCGTGTCAACCATCATGGGCCCAAAAAACCAGCTTCTTCGCCCTAAAAAAAAATCTCTAACAGTTTTCTGTACCAAAAAATAGACAATTTTTTATTTAAAAAAAAAAAAAGCAATTCTCATTATTATTAGAAAAAAAAAAGAACAAGAGAAAAAAAAAAAAAAAAAAAAGAAGAAGAAGAAGCAGGGAGTCTCCTAGCTCGCCTAGAATGCCGAAAAGAGATTCTCCGCCCCAGGCCTCTGTTATCCTTCTCATCTGACTGAATATTAGAGAGAGAAAGAGGCCAACCAAAGATGAATGAGATCTACTTCTGCACGCTTTGTTTTTCTTGATTAATCTGCTCAGGTACGAATTTTAGAAATTTTATATTTATCATCTATATTTAAAAAAAAAAATTGGTTTTCCTTGTCTATATACTATGTAGTTTGCTATTGCTTATGCCTTTCTTTCTGGGCATGAACCCAGATGGGAATTGTTGATCCGCTGTAAATTTTTCTAATTTCTCGACGATATGATTGACCCTTTGGTATACGAGAAACAAAAACGTTTCATATTGGATCTTTTTCAGCAAATTTGGTGAAATTGAGCTGGTGTTTGATCAAATTTTTTTTTTTATTGATTGTTTAATTCTCTTAAACTGGGTGCTTCTCTTATTTCAATTGAGGATTACTCTGTGTAGGATCTGTTTATTCCTACCTTGGTGTATAAGGAATTAGTTAGTGTATAATTTTCAAACATACATTATACTAAATGAGTAGTGTTTGTTATTTGATAGGAAATACAAGTCTCTTGAGTATTAAAGCAATGAAGCGTGGTTACTGATGGTTAACGTCCTTCTATTCAATGCGTGCTTTTAGTGTATATTAGACATTGCAGAATCCGCGGTGGTGTTTTTGACATTGCAATCTGTATGTTAATATTTTTTTCCGTTTGAATTTAATGCATTATTTGTGGTCAAGGTTCCCTGTTTGTGTACTCTCATAGGTGCACGTGTAAACTGCTTGCAAACCAAAGGAAAAAAAATGAATATATCTTTAGGTGCGGGTGTCTGAAATTTAAATCTATTTACAGTGTGGTAGCTAATTTCAAGTTTCTCTTGTGAGGGGTGTTATGATTTTCTCACTTGCGTTTTATCTACATTGTTCTCGATATGCTAGTGGAAAAAGGTTTTGTTGTTGTTGTTGTTGTTCTCGGTCAAAGTTAATGACTCCAATTTAAACTTGAATAAGTTATGTGTACTACTGTACCCAATACTTTGTTATAGAGAAGCATCTGTGCTTGCACTTGGCACCAGAGTGGGACGGAGTTGCTCTGCATTGTTTACATTTTATGTTGACTTGATATGCTATGTAAATCATGCTTTCCTTGTGCCATAATATGTACTTGACCTATGAGTACTGCTTGCTTGAATTACTTCCATTCCTTAAAGTTCTAGAATTAATAGGATTTTGGCTTGTTGCCTAAGCCACATGGTTTTGCAGGAATTCTTAAACACTTAGCTTCTTAATCCAGTTAAACAAATCATCAGGCTCTAGAGGAGAATGGAAGAGACTATATCTAGCTTCTGGGGTCCAGTCACGTCCACTATAGAGTGTTGTGAAAAAAATTATGCATATTCATCTTATATTGCAGAATTTTATAACACAATATCCAACATTCCAACCGTCCTTTTGGCACTTGTTGGTCTTATAAATGCCTTAAGGCAACGGTTTGAGAAAAGATTTAGCGTTCTTCACATATCAAATATGACACTTGCCATTGGAAGCATGTTGTACCATGCCACACTGCAACGTGTGTAAGTATTAATCTCCTTCATTTATTTCAGTGATTTATACAAATTGATTTTTGGGTGTTTGAAAGGCTTTACAAAATTGAGCTTGCAGTATCTGAAATATGTTGAGCATGTTAGTTGGGTTACTTGTTGGTTGTCACATACTGGAAGAAACTCATACCCTAGATTTTTGGAAGGGATATTTCATACCCTAGGTACAAGTTGCTAGGAAGAAATATTGAACCTAAAATGTTGAATAATTTCTTTTTTTTGTGCCATTAGTGTGGGAACAAATCAAGAGCCTTCTAGACAGATATGCTGATTCAATTGTTTTTCTTCATATTTATCAACAATTAGCATTACTTTTTCTCACCTCACAAAGATCACATTTTTTGAATGATTTCTTTGTTTTATTGTTTGTACCATTAATGTGGGCTCAAATGAAGAGCCTTCTAGACAGATATGCTGACTCAATTGTTTTTCTTCATTTTTATCAACAATTATTACTTTTTCTCACCTCACAAAGATCACATTTTGTATCACTGGATCTTAGTCATGCACATATGTATGTACTTCTATATATGCACCATGCAACTAAGGTATATGATGTATCTTCTATGCTAAAGCTACCTAAAAATATTGGCGGATAATTCTTCATATTTGAACATACCCTTTTTTTCCTCTTATATGTGTTTATCTATATTTTGGTTGTTGGAGTACATTCTAACCTTTATTTTGTTGCTTGGAAAGGGTATACCTTTCAATAGAATTGCAAAGGGAGATGAATGTGAAGTTGTTGCTAGAAAATAACTGTATGATTCATTCGCATATAATGAGCCATTTTGGGACTTATGGGCTAGTTAACATTCTTGAGATAGTGACATTTCTTTATATACATGACAGTATCCTGACTAATAAATTTCTTAATGTAACTTGTTGCAGAAAAGATTAAGTTATTATAACTATTTCTGAGTTAGGTTTCCCTGATTGGGTTTGAAGGTGTTATATAGGCTTCTGGGATTGATCAAGCCCCTATTTAGTTCTGATTTTAGCTAGTGTACCAGTGATAGAGTGGGAACCTATTTTATTACAAAATTTACTAGTATATGGACTACGGAGGACCTAACGAATATTGCTTGTGCATATAAACATATGACTGCTCCCTAAGAACGAATCTTCTTTTTACTGCTTCTTATTTTTTGAATGAGCTCTCCTAGGTTGGTAGGTGTGTGTGCCCTATAGGAATGGTTTTTTTCTCAATAATATCAGAGGATGAGTCTGATTATTTAGTTTTTCAATCAATAATTCAATGTCTGTTTGTTTTGGATGACTATTTATTCTTCAGATTTTGCACTTTAATTTAGGCAACAGCAGAGTGATGAAACTCCTATGGTATGGGAGATGCTGCTGTACATGTACATACTCTACTCACCAGATTGGCATTACCGCAGTACAATGCCGATCTTCCTGTTCCTGTATGGTGCTGTTTTTGCCATCGTCCATTCAGTGGTCCAATTTGGTATTGGTTTCAAAGTACATTATATCATTCTGTGTCTCCTCTGTATTCCGAGAATGTACAAGTATTACATTTACACTCAAGATGAGTCTGCCAAGCGGCTTGCAAAGCTATATGTAGCTACTCTCGTACTAGGCAGTTTGTTTTGGATCTGCGATCGTGTTTTCTGCAAGGGGATATCTAGTTGGCCTATAAACCCTCAGGGTCATGCTTGGTGGCATGTCTTCATGGGTTTCAATTCCTACTTTGCAAACACATTCTTGATGTTTTGCCGTGCCCAACAGTGCGGGTGGTCTCCAAAAGTTGTTCGTTTACTGGGTGTTTTACCCTATGTGAAGATTGAGAAACCGAAAACCCAATGAGAGAAATTAAAATGAGAAGAGCAAAGCTTCTTAGTCATCATACATTTTGGCAGGATAACTTGTTAGCAAACAATCTGTTTTCTCACTTTTTTGGTTTTCAGTTGTTTTAGATTGGCTTAAATTATTTTGATTATTTACATATTTTGTCGTAAAAGTAGGCCATGTACCATATGTTTTCCATCATATATGGATATTTTCTTGAGCTTGGATTTTTCTTAGCTTTAAATTTCTTATGAAAACCAAAAAGATGTTATTGGACAAGGTTGAATTACTCCCTCCCTCAACATTTTGATGGTAATGTCTTGTGTAACCCTATGTAGATTTACTTTGGGAATTTTACTCCAACTTTAAGTTGTGGAGCCTTTTGAAATTCACAGTTTGATGTTGCTTTTGACCGGAAATTTTTTCTTCAGAAGGTTAGTAGATATGGTATTTGATAAAATTATATAGCTGTGCCTTTGAATTTTGGGCTATATTCTTTTCATTTCTTAGTAAAACTTAAGAGTTCCTTAATAAACTTTGGTGGTAAATAATCGCTAACGGCCTTTATCGGTTGGGCTACTTTATAACTGCTGTTTTTAGTGTTAGTGTTTAATGATTCTTAGTGTAGCTTTAATGTTAATTGAAAAAAAAAAAGCTTTTGTAATATTGATACGGACTTGGGAGAAAACACAAGACAGGTAAATTATAAGTCCTATGCAGTCCCAATGGGAATTCCAACTCGCTTTTCTATGATGGAGCATAATTCCTTTATCTGCAACTTGAAGGATAATCCTTTTCCTCTAATACAACGCAACCTTTGATCTTTTACTAACATAGGAGGTATGTGATTAAATGTCATACATATGGAATAAGTAAACGCAATGAGTTCGAAAGAGAGTAAACAGAAATACGTGATGAAAAATTACTGTAATGAAATGACAGATCTTATCGAATAAATTTTTTTAAATAAAAATATTTTGTATTAATATTTTTTTAATTAACACGGTAAAATTTTAATAATGTTTAATTGTACTGTTTCCTTTCACATCTGATAGTTCAATAAGATATCAAAGAGCTATTATAGTAAATTCGTGTTTGGTACAAAGATACTTTAATTTTTCAAATATTTGAAAATATATTTTCAAAATATTTGAATATAATATAAAAAATATTAAAATTTATATATTATATATGATCTAAATAATATAAAAAAATTATTTATCTCATATTCAATTTTTATATGTAGGTTTCTAGGTATAGAAACAAAATTAAAATATTCATTTACCAAACACGAGTTCTTTAAATACACAGTGCACTAGAGCATACAATCGTATTTGACCATTAATTTGACAATACTGAATGATTGGATTAAAAATTAAAAATTAAAAATGTCAAATTTTCAAATTCTAATTAACCTGATGCACAACTCTAGTGGTTAACTATATGTCAAGGGATTGAACCATGATGTTGACTTTCTGCTTAAGCAAGCGATAAATAGAGGGAGAGCTTGCAACTAAGCAAAAGGAAGGATAGGCAGACCTTGAGAATAGAATAGGATGTGGTCAAGATATACTACTATATACATTCTGATAGCTGCCTTTTTCTTCAATTCATATCTCTTAATTAGGACAAGCATGTACAGAGTTATCCTTTTCATCCTCCCTTCATAAATGAAACCACACAGTAGGAAGTGAGTGGTTAATGCACCTTGACAGAATCTAAGACTGCCGTTGGATACTCTCGCAGCATCTGCCCGAGCCTCATATACAGATCTCTTTGTTCTTCGAATGTCAGGTTCATCAATATCTGAAGCAAGCACCGGCAATAAATTTTTTTCCAAATATTAATTTGATTGAAATACAAAGATGCATAATAAAATAAACAAAATACCTGGTCTAAGATCATTTCAACTGATAAACTTGGGGGTACAACAAATGATTGATGATAAATATATGCAAAAACGGCCATTACCATCTGCGAATCAAAAAAACAAAAGGTCAAATCTCATTCAACCGATATATTAAAATGAGATACTAGGATCATTTTAACTTCAAGTGCCAGCCTTAATGAACTGAACAGGGCTAAGATACAAGCAGTAGAAATTTCAGGCAGCGAGGGTACTTTATGAACGATTTTGGCAATTTATTATTCCTTTGAAAGAGGAAGGAGGCAGTTATGAACCTATTTTGCTAATGTACATATTTATTACAACAACAATAACAATTAAGTCTTTTTCTCATTAGGTGAGGTCGGCTATATAAATCAAACAGCACCACAGTAGTCTATTATGAATCAGATCAATATATAAGTTATTAACTATTAAATCATTCTTAATCGTTTCACTTATTGTTTTCTTTACTCTCCCTTTACCTCTAACTATTGGACTATTCTCCATCTGATCTATTCTTCTCATTAGAATTTCTGTAGGTCTTCTCCACACATGACCAAACCACCTTAAACGAGATTTAACCATTTTCTCCACAATAGGTGCTACTCTAACCTTCTCTCTAATGCACTCATTTCTAATCATATCTCTTCTGGTGTATCCATACATTCAGCGCAACATTCTCATCTCTGCAACATTGAGTTTATCCTCATGTTATCTATTAGACCCACCAAAAATACAAGTAGAGTGACATACATCCAACTGAAATACTTATTTAACTATAACAAGCAACTATACTAATATTCAAGACAGTATGCATCTAATGTCCTGTTCACTTGACTGGACCATTATAAAGACATACCAACCACACATGTTCATCTATCATTGAAGGATCCTTGAACGTTATTTAGTGTCCCAAGTCACCCAAAGGGAAAGGGGAGAAACCAGGGTGTACTAAATCTTGTTTACAAATTATTAGGATAAAAAAGTTTAATATAAGGAAAACTAGCGATTAAAGT
This sequence comes from Gleditsia sinensis, assembly GCA_037074535.1. NCBI lineage: Eukaryota > Viridiplantae > Streptophyta > Magnoliopsida > Fabales > Fabaceae > Gleditsia > Gleditsia sinensis. The sequence goes on along the minus strand of CM073473.1, from coordinate 32,340,333 downwards.
TCTACAGAAGTGAATATGTTACCAATTTAATATAATTTTTGCCAGATTCGAACATCATGAGTCTACCTGACAGTCCATTCTGTCTGTAATTCCACCATGTCCCGGAATACTATCACCAAAGTCCTGCAGAAATGGGGAATACAGAGTAAAACAGTCAATACCGGCAACATAAATGGATGATGATATTTTCTCATTTGCTGAGTACCAAGTTCAGAGTTCAGACCTTTATTTTAAAAGCTCTTTTGAAACCACTTGCAAAGAAACCTCCAAAAGGTGCAATAATTGAAGCAAACAAGCCAAGGCATAGAGCATGCCATTGAACCGGTAGGATTGATATCTCTTTCCAAGGAAACTGCACAAGAGAAGATATAATGTCAAAGCAATCAAAATGGTTACGGTGGTTATGATATCTCTAGTGGCTAAATGGTTATGGTGGTTTCCTTTAAAGCCTAACTCTTCGTGGCACAAGTGACTAGAGGTAAATTTGATATGCATCAAAATGGCTGGGATGCTAATTCTGAGATTGGTGCTACTCATGCAAGCCCTTGGAAATTCATTTCTCAAGTATTTCCTTCCTTTTCCTCTCATTTGTCTTATCATGTTGGTCTTGGTAATCAGTTAAGGTTTGGAAGGACCATTGGATTAGTGACACCTCTTTTTATCAGCTTTTTCCTAGACTTTACCAATTATCCTCTTTGCGTCAAGCTTTGGTTTCAGAATTTTTAATGCTACAAACATCTGGGTTTTCTTGGAATTTTCATTTTTCTAGGCATCTTGATGGTAGAGTTGTTGATGATCATGCCATGTTGTTGGATATCCTTGATCTTTTTCATCCTTCTTCACTGCCTAATACAAGGGTTTGGAGTTTAGATTGTTTGAATCCATACACTTGTTGCTCTTTTTCAAATTTTTAATTCAAACTCCAAGTTCTCAAAATGTTTCTTTGTCAAAATCTTTTTGAAAGGTTAAGGTTCCATCTAAGGTGAAGGATTTTGTTTGGAATGTGGTTCTTAATAGGAAAAATAAAAAAGATTTGATTTGGACACATAGACCTAATAAGGCAATTTCTCTGGATGTTTGTGTCATGTATTATCACAATTCCGAGACAAATAGTCATTTGTTCTTACATTGTGAAGTGGTATGCAATTGTGGAATAAGCTTTTTGGTATCTTAGGTGAGGCAAGAGCCCAGCCTCTTTCGAGCGATTTTTAGTTATCAATGTTTATGGTTTTAGGACAGGGAAGGAACATAAGTTTTTGTGGAAGTGTGCTGTTTTTGTTGTGGTATGGTGTACCATCATTTCTTCTTTGGGAGAGAGTTACCTTTTTGCCTCTTTATGGGTTATTGTTAATGGGTATTTTAAGGGAGTTTCCCTAGTTGATATACAAAGGGATTGGTAAGCTCTTTTCAGCTATTAATTGTAGTTTTTTTCCTGATTCTGCGAGGACTGCTGATCCTCTATTCTTGTAATGCTCTTCTATTCCCCTCAGTAAGGTTTCTTTTTCTATCCAATAAAAAATGTCAAGGCCAATCAAGGATTCTTAATTAGCAAATCCTGATTACAATATATTCATCAATTTTATAAGGTGAACTGGCATGTAGCAATCAACCTTCTAACCTATCGAAGTTGGTAGATCAAGATGCATAATTGTGGCTTGGCACCAAAAAACCCAGAAAAAAAAAATCAGGACTCAGTCTAATAATTACAGCAGTAATATGCTTCCACTCATGACAATCTTTATGTTATTCCTAGCTCAAGATTCAACTTCAACAAGAACTTCCATTTTATTGGGCATGGGCGCTGCATATATCACTTAAAATCTACACCAAATGCAAAAATAACAAAGGATATAACTTTTTTCAAGAAAATGCACTTCTAAGGTTATAGGGTCCCAGTACTTACTGTCTAAAGTATGGGTCTTGTAAGGAAAAAAAAGACCATATTGCAGCCAAACTAAATGATTTTTTATTCGTACAACAGTGTATATAACTCAATATTTGACCTATGGTGTAGCGTAAAGCAGAAATGAAAGGAGGTGACAAGGATTTCAAATTCAAGCTGATTGTCAAGTGACTTACCCAGTGAGGAATAGATACTGGTAAGGCATAAGACTCTGGCTTAAAGAGCGGACCATGATCACAGTAAAGCCAACCAGTTAATAAATCCTGCATGTTGTTCCCAAGGAGATATGAACATAAGTTACTTGAATGTTGGATGATGCCTTATCAGATATCAATTAGTTATGGTCTGTTTAATAGCTACCTTCCTTGGACATGTTAGCCACTGAAAACGACCCATGATGTTTGCTAGCTGCATAAAGAGTTTTGTACAATGATATTAACACTCGATTCTTAAAAGCTTGATTGCTGTATAAGACACATCAAGACAAAATTAAAGAAATGCTAATAGATAAAGGATAGTCAATGGGTATTTTTTCTTCTATAATCACATTCACACAAAGAAACAATATATGTATATATATATATATATATATGCACTCAAAAGCAGCAAAACAGACCATTTACTGGGGATCCCTATTAGGGGTGTACATCGGTTCAATTCGGTCGGTTTTCAGACTTCAACCAAATCGAACCGATTACAAAAAAATTTAAAAAATATGAACCTGTCGGTTTGGTTCAAATTTATAGAATCAAACCAAACAGAAATCGGTTTGACTCGATTTGGTGCATCGGTTTTTTCTTTTCTTTTTTTTGCATTTGGCCAACAACATTCTCATGATTTAGTTATATCCTATTGAGAGATCCATTATCTATTAGCATCACATGATTTTCATTTTTTTCAATGTCTTGTGTAAACTTCAACTAGAGTTTGAAAATTACATATATATAAGTCTGATAAAATTTTAAAATTATTCCACTGTTCAAAATAAGATCCCATATATTATATTATGGCATCACCAAACATGACAAAATTTGTATTTTCAAATTTTACTTATATTCTAAATTTATAAGATATGAAAGAAATTTATTCTTTATTTTTTATGATAGAAATAAAATATATTGATTTTTACAATGTGTAGTACACAACCTATTTAAATACAAGATTGCAAGACTAATAGATACTTATATTTAGAATAAAATAATTATGCTAAAAACATTATTTTAGTATCAATCATTTTCTATTGTTATTATCAATCATACTAATATTAATAAATATTTATAAATTTTTTGGTGAAAAAAATATTTATTAAATTTATTACTAACATATTATAAATGCAATCAGTATAAACTATCACACTCCATTATAAGATATTAAATAGAAATTTCACATAAATTAATTAATTAATGAAATCCAATTGCTTAATGAATTAAAAAAAAAGTTGCATTGTGCTTAAAAATTTAGATACATTATTTTAATATTTAGAAGTTACATGAATCTTATAAGATTAAAAATTTGAACTCTTAATTAATCTCTTCTTAATAAAAAATTATTATCTTAAATAAATAAATATTAAATATAATCGGTTGGTTAGGTAGAAATTATTTTCCAACCAACCAAACCGGTCGGTTTTCAATTTTGAAAAACCAATTTAAACCGATTAAAATCGATTTTCTTTGGTTTTGAGTCGGTTTGATTTGGTTTGAATCAGTTTTGTTCTATAAGATTAAAAATTTGAACTCTTAATTAATCTCTTCTTAATAAAAAATTATTATCTTAAATAAATAAATATTAAATATAATCGGTTGGTTAGGTAGAAATTATTTTCCAACCGACTGAACCGGTCGGTTTTCAATTTTGAAAAACCAATTTAAACCGATTAAAATCGATTTTCTTTGGTTTTGAGTCAGTTTGATTTGGTTTGAATAGTTTTGTTCGGTTTTGTACACCCCTAATCCCCATGCACTCTCTATGGTGATGTCACATCATGTGACTCACAAAAGTAACTAAGATGCTAACCCAAAATCCTGGAATTACAATTAGATCCAAAGTCCTCCAAAATAATTGAGTAAATTTATATGCATATCTCAGGTAATATGTGTAAATATAATATATATATATAGACACACACACACACACACACACACATAAGGGAAGTTTAAAATGGAAGTTTGCAAATTACTTGAACTTATAAAAACAGTTCAGTTTAGACCATGAAGAATTTAATTTGGTCTACAGTATTCTTAATATTATTTTGAAATAAATTATAAACAGATAAATTGCCTATTCAACAGAAGCTTGAAGAATGCTTTATTAGGAAAAAAAATCTAGGAGTAAAGAATTGGGAAAACTTTGTGCCAACCAAAGACCCACTCGGTAAAAATGTGTCATGACCTTTTCCCCAAACATTATCAATGTCAGCAAGCACTTAATTTCCGTATCATGACCAAATTGAAAGTCAATCTCACCAGAAATGCAGAGATGATGGTTGTAATGGATGCCCCAATAAAACCCTCCCAAGTTTTCTTTGGAGATAACTTGATCAAAGGGGTTCTTCCAAAGAAGAAACCAAAGAAATAAGCAGCAATGTCATTAATGACAATAAGTGTTGCTGGAAGAAGAAACCTGCACAGTGAGTCCATGTGTTTGAAAAAACAAGAAAAACATTAACATCCAGTAAGTATTTGTAAATTCCAACTGCAGAATTCTTGAAGCCACAAAAGAACAATGGTGGCATACTATATTTATGCATGCCTAGAATATCACTTGAAGTACAGGAATTTCAACAAGGAGCCAATGTTATCAGTAAACAACAAAAAATTTTCAAGGAGAAAGAACAGATATACCACCCCTCAAAGAACCAACACAAACAAAAGAAAAGAAGCAAAATGGGTGACATTATAAAGAATAATCCTATGCAAACAATAGAGGAAAAACCAGCATTGACAATTCACTGCCCAACTATAAGCTTTCATCTTTAACAAGAACATTAACATTTAATATTTAACCTGGCTTCATTTTCACCTAACCACAAGCCCAACTACAAAATTTAAATACCGTAGAATATGTGATGATATCTCAGTTATTTGACTGCCAAAGCTAGAATACCAACTAATACATTCATTCATTCATTGGTTATGTATGTTTACAAAAACTGATACACAAAATAATTTCTATAGATCATAGCCTACACATGAAACACTGAAACTCTCATTTTTGGCAGTTACCTATCCAAAAACAGAAATTTGATACAAGCACACCAATATGCAACTGCAGCCTGAGATACATGTATGCTCTCCCCCTTGCTATCTGCCTATATATCCAAATAAATGTAAAGACCTTTAACCTCTCAATCCAATATACTAGCAGATTGGTTCTTCAAATTTCAAACTCAAGAAACTTTCTAAAATACAAGGCACTAAAGATTGGGCATTCTTCATACAACAAAGAGAAGTCTAGACCTAGAGATATGAGCTCAATCTCCCATCTAAATTCTTTCTTTGCTCACATTGGCTCTCTAGCTTATGCTTATAGATGCACATAAAAGATCTAAAGGACGAACTTTCAAGACTATGATAAAGGATTACACAATTGAACTGAAAAACCAATTCCCTAGTGTGCTGTCAAAAGTTGGCTAAGAAGTCCTATTTTAAGCATAAAAGTTTAATTAATTATCCTATAATTCTCTATGATGAGAATATACTTATCAAAATGCCTCCAAGGACAGTAGAATTATTGTCACTTTTAGCTCTATCCCTGATTTTTTTTTCTCTCTTTCCTATCCTATGGCCGAAATTCCAACTTTTGGGCTAGAACAGATAGTTAATATGTATAGTTCAGCAAACAAGCCCATAAGTAATTACTACCACATCAAAAACTTGTCAAATAATTAATGAAAGAAATAATCAAAATTATTATACAAAAATCAAACAACATTCATTAAATTCAGCCTAAAAAGTTGTCCATAAGGATAGCGAAGGGTATCAATAAATAGACATCATGAAAAGGTTACTTGTCAAAATCTAGTAAAGAAAATTTCTTAACACAATTCTAGAATAATCTTTCTTTCCCTTCATAGGTCATATTACCAGAAAATTCCTTCAAAAATGTTTGCTACAGTGAAGGAAGACTGCATAAACACAACAATCAGAATCATGTGCGTCCAAGCATACTGGCCAAATTGATACTTGTACATCTTCTTCTTTAATGTCAGAATAAACCACATAAACCCTGAGCCAATGAAGAAAAGGGAAGAAAATTAAAGTATCAGTATCCGCAGAATAGTTTAAAGTAGCAATGAAAACCACAATAAAAAATATCAACTAGGAAGAAATTGGTCATGCATCTGGTAGAGATATTGCACAAGCACCAGTAATGAACATTAAAGGACAAAAATGATATGCACAAGTCACCTGCAATGTATAAAGAGTAGCAGATAACCATATGATACTTTATAAGGCTGCTCACAAGCTTATATAAAACCTTGTCTGAAGTTACTGTGTTAACAAGGCGTTGACTCAGGATACGTCCATATACAAATAACATCGCAGTGAAGAAGAAATGCCTGAGATAGTACCAAAATGAATAAATAACATTATATAAAGAGTGATACAACTAGCCATTTAGTAATTATCAAAAGAAATTTTGCTTCTGGCTGTTTGATTACTAGCTTATCTTGACAAGAACATGTAGAACTGCTAGGTGGAGGAGTGGAGAACATAGAATTTGAGACTAATACCAATTTAGTAGCCTAAATCCTGGCAATTGCCTATCTTCATGAGCTCTCCTGAGTAGATTGAAAAGCTCTCTTGCCATAAAGATTTGAATAACAACAACCATGGCAGTAATATAGAGGTGACCCATATAGATGATTAAAGCAAAACCCCCAATCATCCAAATGGATGAGTATGCGCGAATCAACATGGACTTGTATTTGTTCTTGTCATCAACAAGCAAATGGCTTCCATTTGCTTTGCTAACCTCTGGAATGGCCTAGGAAAAAGTTGTCATCAAATAAATCACTTTCAGACAGTTTACAGTACCTTTTCCAGACAGATAGTGGTACTTATTTCCCAAATCAGTAAACTTATCATTACTTTGATTTCATCTATGGAGACAATAACATTAAGGAAGCTAATATTAGAGGGAGGAAATTATGATCTCCCATTATTGCTTTCTTCAATTGGAATAATTAGACAATATTTCAAGTTCCATTCAAATTCTAGGATTACCCATAAGTGCAGGTAGAACTAATCTTAACATGAATTGCACTTATATAAATTAATAAATAAGTTAAAGAGACAAATCCAAAATTTAAACAACTAACCTCACTTGAGCGTTTTCGGTGCCTAATTCGACCAGTGGGAGTTGATGGGGCATTGGCACTAGTATCCTTCTGCATAGCTCGTCAATCAGATTTTAGCCAATTGGAAGGCAATAAAAAAGGACATGTGAAGCCACAAGGTATAAACCTGCGAAAAAGATGACAAAATATATAGTACTTGAAATATATGAAGCATAATTCAAAGCACTATCACATATATTTTGGGAAAGAGACCTGCTGAATTGGTCAACTTCACTTGGAAAAAGAACAGAGGACAAAAAAGTCAAATCATATTGCACATTCAAAGGTAACTAAATGCACTTAACTGTTGAGGAGGTTAAAAAGTAAGCAAGAAATCAGATCCCAAAATTTAGGTTGGCTAATTGAATTTTTTTAAATGAGGCTTCTTTTTCCATTAATTCCAACAAAGAGCTAGATCCTCCACCATAACTCTTGCATCCATAGCTATCTTTGTTATTTTACTCATTCCCCTTATTTTAGCCATAGTTAATTTAATCCTATATTTGCCCAAGCATTTTGATACTTTCAGAAGTATAAATATTGATATAAATTTAGTCTAATTTTCAACATTTAAACCACTCATCCACTGTATGAACCACAACTCCGCTGCATTACTAGTCAATAAGAAAACCTCCTGATCCTGAACCATAAAGGATAATCTTACATACAGTAAATGTCTAGTATACCTTTAAATTCAAGGGCATCCTCAATCACAGGAGAAGTTCTCCTTAATCATTGCATGCAATACACATTGAAGCTCCAACCACAAAAGCCTAAGAAGATAAACTTTAACATGGAATACACATTGAACCTCACATTTATCATCTTATTGTACTGAAATTGGTGAAAAGATAAAACCATTATCCTCATCATTGCATGATCCCATAGTGATTTATAAACCTATAGGCACAACAGAAAAGAAAGGAAAATCTTCATAATATTGCAATAATGGCACAAGTTGGCTATAGACATAACGTGGGGGTGCTTGCCATGAATTATATGTTTTCAATTTTAATGTTAAAAGAATAAGATCATAAATTGACGGAAAAACTCCTGAGTTATCTTCAGTTTATCTATGACTTCATAATTTTGAAGATTACAACAGTTCCAGTAAACCTTGACCCCTAATCAGAAAGTCCACTATCGATTAGATAAACTTACTACCGCCAAAACTTCTTCCTAGCAATGAATGGACATTTCCAGTATACAACCACTCCTGCATTACTCCACGTAATTCAGATTCAGACCTGAACTTCTATAAAGTCAATATCTTCCTAGTCCCCATGTGCCACTCCTACCCCTCATTCTAAGTTCCCAAATTAAACGAAGCTCAATACTTTTCAAGATGCTAACGAGAATAAGCCTCCAGTTATGCCTCAATAAAATGCGTACGATAGAAAAAGAGAAAACAAAAACCTTTTCCACTGACGAATTTTAGAGAAGAAACGACAAGGAAAAGAAGGAAACTAGATTCAAAATCAAAAACAGTTCTTCCCAGTTAAATTTCAATCAGAGCAGAAAAACTTGAACCGTAGGATCAAACAAACCATAGAAGTGCAAACGGGAACATTCACAAAAGAGATATCTAACAGAAAAGCAAAACAAAGAGATTGTGAAAGTACAAAACCTGGTTTCGTCCTGCCACAGAGAAGATGAACAGGCAGAGAGAGAGTCGAAGAAGAAGAAGGAGGAAACGAATACGAACAATAATAGAGGGTGTGGAAGAAGCAAAGCAAAAGGGAGAAAGGCTTCTTCGTTACTAGAATTTTTTTTTTTTTTGTTTTATACAGTAATATTAGAATAGAATAATTAATTATTATTACTTTATTACGACTATTTAATTTTCACTTAAATTTTTCCCCCTTTTTGGGTTGAGTTTTGGGGCAGAAAGAGAATTTCTTTTTATTTTTTGGTCGCGAAACATATTAGCTCCGTTGCTTGTGGAAGCCTAATAGTGCGTGGAGAAATTCTTGTTTACTAAAGTGATATTCTGATAAATGAATATTTTAATTTTTTATATATTTAAAAATTTATAAAAAAAAATTGATTATGAAGGAAATTAAATATATTTTTTTATATTATTTAGATCATGACTTCAAAATGAAAAAAAAAATACTCATAGAAAAAAATAATTTCAATACTCCCAACAAAATTAATTTTATATTTAAAAGATATAAAAATATTTGTATAAAGCCAAAACATCATATATATCACAAATTTTAAATTTTTATATTTACTTTTTTCAAATTTTTAAGTATTTAAAAAATTAAAATCTTCTTATATCAAACACCACCTAAAACATTATTAATTTAAGAGTTTTAATATGAAGAAGTCTATATCAATTAATTTAAGTTTCACTTATTAAACTTTTAAGACTTAATACAAATGAAAGAACTTGGAACTTCATGTCAAATGTTTTGTATTTTTTTTTTAAATTAATTTTGTGTGTCTCAATAATTCTTTTATCGTTTAAAACTTTTATGAAATTTACAAGTAGTCACTAAAACTCAAGGTAGTTTCCTTATTTCAGCCGCCTCCGAGATCACAAAGCATGTATTTACTACCCATAATTTTCATGCTCACATTTTAAGAAGAATGAATATGAAAGGCCTTGAACTTTAAGGATTTGGAAACTCACTGGAATCTAAGTGGAAACTGAATTGGATGAAGTTCAATGTTGAAAGTTATAAGGTGGGTTTAGACAGCTATTCTTTATCATTGGCCTATATGGTATAATTAGTTGGGACAACAGAGATTTTTCTTTTGGATGGTGATTATGTTGAATTCAAAAAGAATGAGGTACCTTTTACTTGGAATAACGGGCGAAAAAATTCATGAAGTTTTTTTATAGACTCTTGACAAACATTGAAGGCTAGAACTGGATTGGTAATTGAGTTGTGACTCATCTTGATAGAATAGTATCAAGTCATTCTACTAGTTTCCTTCATCCTTTTAGTTCAGAATCTCAGCCTAAAAGAAGCTTCAAATTTGATGGACGGTGGAAGAATAATGCTCAAGGAAAAAAATATTATTAAGGGTGTTTAGTGCAAGAAGGAATTGATGCATCCAAGATGTTTCTGCTAGGAAATTTTTTTTGGTGAAAACCATAACCCAAAACACAAAATCATTCAAGCTGGATCACCAAGAAACAAAAAATGAATATGTGAAAGCGTAACTAAATCTATAATGACCAATTGCTTTCTAGAGTCATTCAGTTAGCTTCTAGATCAATACATTTTCTCTATATAACTATTTTATTTTCTTTGTGTCCTATTTTTGATGATGGGATGTTAGAGATAGAAAACTAAAATGTAGGTGTAATATAGGAACCATAATCACTTTATAGATAACTTTCTGGTTATCTTTTTGTATTTCTATTTTAACCCATCATAAAAGTAGAAATTACCCTTTAAGTTTTTACACATTAAAAGCCTATATCCTATTTAATATAGTAAAGCACAAATTACCCAAAACTAAGTAAATCACATTTGATTACACTTTACCTTATTTGACAGTTTGCAATACACGTAATTATTCACATATAAATTCAACATTGTATTAATGATCTAACAATCTCCCACTTAAGCTATAGGTGTAACCTTATAATTATGTTTTGCAAAAAAATCAAACAAGCTCAATTTTACTGTCATTACTATCATTATAAAATGTTCTTCATTTCAGCTATCATAACTCAACCCATCAATGGTCATGTATGCCAATACAATTGACATGACATGGATCATGAATTGAAATAACTAAAAATATCTATAAATTGAAATAACTAAAAAATATCTACATCATAAAAGCATCTAAAATTACATACTCTCACTAAGTTGAATATCATTAATTGACATGACACCTATACAAGTAATGTGCTAATGAAACTATTTGAGTGGCAATCCCTTAGTAAGTGGATCCACAATCATGGAGTTTTACTCCTATGTTTTTTATAGACAACTATTCATTCCGAACTCTTTCTTTAAAAATTAAGAACTTGACATCTTTATGCTTTGACTTCATCAAGCTCTCGTTGTTATTGGAATATAGAACTACTGACTTATTGTCATACAATAACTTGAGTGGTCTTCCCTTAGTAAGTGGATCCACAATCATGGAATTTTAACGACGGTTAGAAAAAATCGTCGCCAAGCCCGTCTTTAGCGACGGTTTAAAGAAACTCGTCGTTAAATAGAGACGGTCCACACTGAACCGTCGTAAAATGTCTCGGGTTTAGGATAATAAAAAAAATTTATGAAATTTGACAACAGTTTTTACAATACCGTCGCGGAGTTTCTAACGTTCGAAATTCGAACTGTTACTCGTGATGTGTATGATTTAACGACAGTTTTAATGAAAATCGTCGTTAAACCTACAATTAACGACGGTTTTCATTGTAACCGTCGTTAAACCCACTTAACGACAGTTTATGGTTGGTTTAACGATGGTTAATAATCGTCGTTAAACCACGCGATCATCTATAAATTCGCCCCCCCTCTTCATTTTCATTATGAACACTTTCAGTTACATTTTTTTCATATAAAATACATCAACTAAAATTTTTTATTGTGATTTACGAGTTGTGGTATTATGGTCTACTTTGTAACTTGTTTTTATTTTTCTCAAGGTATGTCATTTAATTTTATAATTATATTTGACTATTTTTTTATATATTGTATGTTTAAAATATTTTGTTATATTAATTTTTGTATTCTTTTGTGAAGATCTTGTGGCAACACTCCGATTTCTGTGCGTTATTTATTTGGAATCATTTTGAAGGTATGCAATTTAATTATTTTTATTTTAAATAAATTTATTTTAAATTATTGTATGTTAAAATGCGATAATATTAGATATTTTATGTACTTCATATTTATTTTAAAAATATAGTTTACATTGTAATGTACATGTATGAATAAATTTTAAAATTTTGTTACTTTTTCAATATTTATGATGTTTAATATTATAATATATTATGTCCGTTGAAAATATGTAGGAGGTAATTTATTTTTTAATAATACTGAAATATTAGATTTAATTATTTTTGAAGTAAAATATTTGTATTTAATATTAGAAAGAACTTATAAAAATAAAAAATAGAGATCTTGAAGCGGTGTTGATGGAATAATATGAAAAAATTATTAAATACACATAGTTAAAAATAAAATTTGTTAATAAAAATTACAAGTAGGTTTTAAAAAATGAAAACAAATATATATAATAACATAAATGTAGTAGATGAATTTAATAAAATTTTGCAATGTGACACTACTTTAAAAATATACGTATGTTTTAATATAAGTTTAACATATATATATAATATTATAAATTTAGTATAAAATGATAGTGAATTCAGTTTTAAATATAAGTTATTTAGTGTTTAAAAAATATAATTAAAATTGATGCAAATAAATCGAAAATAGTTATTATATTGATAAACGTGTTTAAATAATATACATAAATTAGTAATAGTCAAATTTTGTTACAGTTGTTTCTAAAATATTAAAATATTTGTTCAGGTGATGAAGTAAAATAATAAATGTTAGTAAATAGACGAAATTAGTATTAGAAATTGGTTTAAAAAAATTAAAATACTAATTTAAAAATACACGTAGTTTTTAAAAAATGAAAACAAATATATATAATAACATAATTTTAATAAAAAATAATAGTGCAGAAAGTTTTAATGCATTATGTTCTTACACTAAATTCTCTATTAAGTAACTAGCAATATCTTAGGTGTAATTAAATAGAATTATTCTTGAATATATGGCCCTTATATGGGGCACTGCTTTTAGTTTTTCAGATAGGGAATTGAAATTTTAATTTCCTATATGAGTTCATTAGAAATTTTACCATGTAAATACTATAATTCAAATCGTAGCGGCAGATACAAAATTATAATTCAATTTTTTGCTACTAGTGGCTGTTCTTCCCAAAAAATTCATATTCGTAGATATTCGATCATGAAACTCATCCTTTAAATTAATGACATTAGGAGATTGAAATAAAATTGGCACATGACCAAAGACTTTATCAATGACATTGTTTCAAAAGTTAGAATTTTTGTTTTTGGATTCGTAGAGATATTTCAAGTGTTTTATTTCATATTATGCAAGCCAATGGCATTATTTATCCTACTTTCATAAGGTGCAGCAAGTCTTGTCAATGAAATCAATAAATTTCATGCATCTAAGTTTGCATCATAAGTTTCTTAAGATCAAATAGGTATTTTATTTCTCTATTTTTCACTCTCTCTTAAATATCTCTCTTAAACTCTTTAGGATCAAGATTCTTTATTTATAGCGAACCAATGCCGAGAATTTTTTATTCAGTGCTTCATTAAATGTCAATTATAATCGAATTTGTTAAATATTTTTTACACGTAAAGCATTTTAAACCTCTTCAAAATGTGTTGTGTTTTATGCACAATTAATTGCAAATACCTTCCCATGTAAAATAGTCATGTTTTCTTTCAGTTTAGAGTCAGAGTTATTTAAGTTAATTGTTATCTAAATTCATAATTAGTTCAAATATGGATAAATCTTGGATCAATAAACCTCGACAATCAATAGAGTACCTGAATGGTTTAGACGAATTTTTAGAATTTGCAAATGCCAACTCTGGTGTCGAAGGTAGAATAATATGCCCATGCCCAAAGTGTAGATTCAAGAAATGGCAACTCATCGAGGTCGTGCGCCAACACTTGATCGTCAAACCATTTCCAGAGGGATACAATTTTTTGGAGTTTGCACGGAGAAATGATTACAGAAGAACCTGCTGTAGGACATGCAATAATGCCAATTGAGGTCCCATAACCCATAGTTCGAGATGACCTTGTGCAGAACATAGTCCGTGATGCATTCGAAATTCACCCCGAAAATGAGAGCATCAATTATGTGGATATGCTAGTTCCACAGTCAGCAGAAAGGATGGATGATAATGTTAAAGATTTTTATGAGTTACTGAAAGATGGTCAACAACCACTCTATGAAGGGTGTGAAAAGTATTCCAAATTATCTTTTTTGGTGAAGTTGTATCACATCAAGTGTTTGTGCGGGCTAAGCGACAAAGCAATGTCGATGGTACTTGAATTGCTTATCGATGTATTCTCAGATGCCAAGATTCTGCCTTCATTTTATGAAGCTAAAAAAGTCATTAATAAGTTGGGGTTGCACTACAAAAAAATTCATGCATATCAGAATGATTGTATATTATACTGGGGTGAGCATGAAAGTAGAGAAATTTGTAGTAAGTGCTTCACACCAAGGTGAAAACCGAAACAGAAGGGGGAGAAGCGAAAAAAGATGCCTAATAAAATTCTTAGATACTTTCCAGTTAAGCCAAGATTGCAGAGATTGTTCATGTCTTCTAAACTGCTGAATTTATGATATGGCATTATGAAGACAAAATTTCTGATGGCATCATGAGGCATCCAAAGGATTTTGAGACATGGAAGAGATTTGATCTTCTGAATCCTTAATTTGCATCAGATCTGAGAAATGTTCGTTTGGGCCTTGTAACAGATGGTTTCAATCCATTTGGAAACTTATCTACAAGTTATAGTATATGGCCAGTTGTGCTGATTCCGTATAATCTTCCTCTTTGGATGTCTATGAAATAGAGTTCATTCATATTGTTAATGATAATTCTAGGGAGAAAAACACTGAGGAATGATATAGATGTATTTTTACAACCACTAATTGAGGAGTTGAAAGAGTTATGGGCTGAAGGTGTTAAGACGTACAATGCCTTTAGCAAAGAAATGTTCAATATGCATGCAGCTCTTTTGTGGACAATCAGTTATTTTTCTGACCTTGGATGTTTATCAGGCTAGAATACTCATACTGGATTAGCCTGTCCGTACTGTAACTTTGACTCCACTCCAGTCCGTCTCCCTCACAGTCTTAAGTGGTGTTTTATGGGACATTGCCGTTTTCTATCTCCGGGTCATAAATTTAGGATGGCCCGCAATAGGTTTAACGAAAAAGAGGAAAGAAGAAACCCTTCTCCGCAACTGAGTGGCATAGATATTTTAAGACAAGTCGATGATATTGAAGTTGTCTTCGGAAAAAATGTGGAAACTAATACTGGGACTCAACAACGGCGATCCCGAGGTCAAGGTTTGGTTGATGCTGGGACTCAACAATGGCGTAAGAAAAGTATATTTTTCAAACTTCTATATTGGATGAATAATATGTTGCGTCATAATCTTGACATCATGTACATTGAAAAAATCTCTGCGACAACATCATTTACACTTTACTTAATGATTCTGGCCGTTCACAGGATCACGTAAATGTGCAAAAAGACTTAAAGGAGTTTGGTGTGAGGTCTGAGTTGTGGCCAGATGATGACGGTAAATATCTACCTGCTTTGTTCACATTGACAAATGCAAGCAAGGAAGTCTTTCTCAAAACACTTAAGAATGTATCTGTACTTGACGATTATTCCAGTAATATCTCCAGATGTATTGACGTAAGATAGCGTAAGATCGGAGGACTAAAAAGTCACAACTGTCACATTCTTATAAGAAAAGCACTTCCCAAGTCGGTATCTACAGTTATAATCGAGTTCTGTTCATTCTTCCGACAACTTTGTTCTAGAGTTTTGAATGTTAATAAACTTGATCAACTTCAAAATCGTATCATTATGACGCTGTGCCATCTTGAAATGTTATTCCTGCCATCTTTCTTTACATTCATGGTGCACTTAACTGTACATTTGATCATGGAAGCGAAGTTAAAAGGACCAATCCAATATCGTTGGATGTATTCCATCGAAAGGTAAAAAATGAAAAACACATAATTCAGATTTTTTACATTATTATTAATCCAATTTTATTCATTTAATCTATGTTGTCTAGATACTTAAGTAAACTTAAATCTTTCGTGTGGAATAGAGCAAAGCTAGAAGGCTCAATAGAAGAGTCGTACGTTGCAAGAGAAATTTTATTATTCTGTTCCAGGTACATAGATGGTGTTGACACTGTCTTTATTCGTCCTCCTCATGTGGATGATCGACCCGATATTGAGACGTCTGACAGGGGTTTGTTCCCACCAATAGGAAGACCAGTTGGTGGGTTTGAATATTTCACGCTTTCTCCCCGAGAAAAATTGTAGGCCCATCGGCATGTCTTAACAAACTGCAAAGAAGTTGATCCTTACTTACAATAAGTTAACTCATACTTAGCTACATTTGCATACAATTTTTTGTCTTGTGTAGCATTAAGTGTATAGACAATGTTTACTCAACAGGGAATTTAGAGACTATGTATAGCATAGTTTAAGAAGTCGGACGCGAACATCTACCGAGATAGATAAAAAAGTCCACAGGGAAATTGTTTCTTGGTTTTCGCATCGTGTAAGTATTTCAACATGGTTACATTTCATTCATATGTCAAATATGAGTACAACTCATCCTTTATTCGTTTTACAGATCGCAATTGATGACGATGGATCGCAGTGTACTGATTTAAATTTTCTTGCACTTGGTTCACTAGATAGAGCACGTCAATACAGTTCTTACAATGTAAATGGATTCAAATTTTGAACTTTAGAGCAAGACCAAGGGATGACATCTCAAAATAGTAGAGTTTACGGTACTTTCAAGACGAGGAGTTATGCAAGTAGTAGTGACAGGAACATGTAATTTGGTGGCGTCTTGTATTACGGAAAACTATTGGACATTATTGAGTTAAACTACCATGGCCATTTTACAGTCATATTATTTAAGTGTATGTGGGCCAACACAACTATAACGAGAGGAATTGCAATTGATGAATTCAGGGTAACATCGGTTGATTTTTCTCGGTTGATTCATACTGGTGAAAATGATGATGACGAGCCATACATCCAGGCATCTGAGGCTCATCAAGTGTATTATGTACAAGATGAGCTGGACAAGAACTGAAGTATAGTGATGCATTTGAAACCTCGTGACTTATACGAGATGGGCGATGAAGATGAAAATCTTATATATAAGAGCAATCTGTTACACACGCAAAATTTAGAAAGATTGTTTCCAGAAGGAGAAGTTAATTTATGCTTGTTACGATATTAGTTTTACTATTGCAGCCTATTTACATATATTTTGGACTACTTACAATTACTGTACTATTTTATTTATTTTCATAACTTTTATTAGGCAAAGTTCATTTTGTAATTGTTTTATGCGGTGACTAATCTTATTAATTTCATTTTGGTAGGAGTGGTGACGATGAAGAAGGTTAGATCACTCTACACGGGCATGGCAGGCATGTCCAACTCTCACACTCCCACGCCCTGCGTGGCGATCAATGAGGGCGGACAGCCGACTATGGAGTCTGACACTGTTCTCTCTTGGGGAAGAGAGTCAGAGGCTGTCGCGTCATCAGTCCCTCGTAGCGACTCCCGTCCACTAGATTCACAGGGCATCCCTTGTACACTCCTCCCACCCGACGCTTAAGCACCAGACAACGATTATGCCTTCGATTTTGATGCGATTTTTGCCGGTGTGGAGGAAGAGCATAAGCCCGGTGAGCAGGAGCGCAGACGCAGGAGGAGTTGGACAATTGATGTAGTCGGTGAGTTTTGTAAACACTTTATGCGCTTAATAATTTTGTCATAGTAACATAATATATAATTGTCTATATTATGACAGACGAAACTGAGCAGGTGACGTCCAGACAGTTGACTGTCCATGACGTATGGGCCCTACCTCAGGGGTCAAAGGTGGTTGTCTAGTTCAACGACAACTACCAGCCTATCGGAGACAGTGGCGGTTTGCTCGGTGTCTTTCTCGGCACCATCGGGGATAACTTTCAGTTATTCCCGATCTCCTATAAAGACTGGAGGAGCATTCTTCAGCAGACGAAGACGAATGTCTTCGTAAACAATGTTCAGGTATGAAAACATATATGTTTTGTAATTAATTATATTTATTTATAATTTATGTACAATTGATGTGTAACTAATTTTTTACTTTCGTTTGCAGACACATTTTAATGTGACGGGTCTACACAAAAAACTGATCATGCAGTCGCTAGGAGTAAAGTGGAGAGCCACATGGTACAATTTATTCCACCTGGCGTATGATGGTACAAAGACCAGAGATCAGTTACGGAGTGAAATCCCAACAGGCATCCCACCTGATCAGTGGGCAACTTTCATAAACTATTGCCTTGATGCGAAGTCTAGGGTAAATTGTGTATATTAATATATTTATAAAATTTAACTTTTAAATATTGTGACTGATTAATTTTTCTATGTGATTAATTAGGATGTGGCTGCGAAGAATAAATAGAATAGAAGACAACTAATAATGCCATACACCACTGAATCCAAGAGCTTTGCGCGTAAAAAGGCGGAGATGGTAAGTTTAAATCCATAAATATCTTTTTTTAAATGTTAAGAAGACTATAATTTATATAATCATAAATTGATTAATTATTTTAAATTTCAGTAAGCTGATCTTGGCGGTCCAGTGACTCATGGTGATGTATGGACGGCAGCTCATAAAAGAGCTGACGGATCATACATTAACGATGAAGCTCGGACTGTTGCGGTAAGTAATAAAATTTTATCAACCGTACGTGGGTAATTATTTAATTTTTAGATAATGTTTAATATTATTAATTGTCTATTATTGGATGTTAGGAAAAAATTGCTTCGATCCAGCAGAAGGACAGCTCGTCCCAAAAGCTCTCAACGACTGATTCACTTGCGAGAGCTCTTGGCACTAGGGAGCACTCCGGCCGCGTTCGAGGATTTGGGTTGGGTGTTTGTCCAACTCAAGTCTTCGGTCGTGGCTCGCCTGGGTCAAGCTCACAGTCTGGGCTGTCATACCACGACTTACAGAATGAGGTGGAGCACCTGAAGGCAACTATGCATGAGCGGGATATCAAGCAGTAGTGACGAGACGCTGAGCTCGCAGCACGGCAGGCACAAATGGAAACTGCTATGGCGTTCCTTCTACAAAAATTTCAGGGTCAACTGCCACCTGAAATTGTAGGATTTCATAGTCCCGGACACAAGGTAATCTTTTAATACATAAAAATTGTTGGTATAATTTTGTTTACTTTGAAAACACTAAAAATTCTGACAAATTTTTTTTATTTTTCAAGACCCTAGTGACCATGGTAGTGGGTATCAGCGTGATCAGCATCTGTAGGATCCGGGAACATGATTTAGTTATTATAGTCTGTATATGTAATTTTGTTATACTCGTGACTATTAATTTTTGTGTACATATTTTTTATTTATATATAGATTCATTATAATTCAATAATTTATGTATATTTAGTATGTAGTTAAATATTAATAAATTATAAAATAAGTTTTAAAATTATTAAGTAATTCACACGTTTAATTATTATATAATAGATAAAAATGTATCTAAATTAATTTATAGAATATTAAAAATATAAATTAATTTTTATTATGCATAATAATTTAATAAAAAAAATTAATCATAATTAGTATTTATGAATAACAAAAAAAATTACATTTTAAATTAAAAATAAAATTTTGTTATAAAAAAATAAATAAATTTTATTAATTAGAAAATTTTAAAAAAAAATTATCAATTTAACGACGGTTTATAAACCATCGTAAAACCAGTCATTACGACAATTGTTCCCACGGTTGACTAAAACCGTCGCTATACTCAAGGATCTATGATGGTTTTAAAACCGTCGTTAAATGGCTTAACGACGGTCAAAACCGTCGTTATGCCCACTTAAAAACTGCCGTAAAATCCCGCTTTTCTTGTAGTGTACCATTGTCAAGATACTTGTATACATTCATAGATGGATTTCTTAAGTTTTCAAACCATATTATTTAGATAAATATTTCTAGTTTCACCATATAGATCAACTCATCAATGCTGCCTTTAAAAAAATGTTGTTTTCATATTCATCCGATGTAACTCAAGATTGAAATGTGCCACTAATTCCACTAGAATACTGAAAGAGTCTTTCAAAGAAATCATAGGGAAAGTTTCTTTATATTTGATGCCTCCTTTTTGTGTAAAACCGTTTTTGACAAGACAAGACTTGTACCTCTCTACATCACTTTTTGAATCTCTCTTAGTCTTAAATATCTATTTACAACCAATGGGTTTTGCACCTTCTTGCAATGGGATAAGATCCCATATGTCATTGTCCTTCTTGGACTTAAGATCCTCATTAATGGCATTAATACACTTCTAAGTATGAGAACTTTTCATGGCTTGATGAAAGTTGATTATATCATCTTTCATCACCCTAATACTACTTTATGTTCTTATAGAAATATAATATAGTCATCTAACATTGGACTTCTCCTCTTTCTAGTAAATTTCTTTAATAGCATAGGTTCTTTAAATGCTAGAGTTTGTTCTTCTAAAATAATTTATTAAATGGGAAGTTCTTCTATAATGTCTTGATTTGTTGTGGGATCATAAAACTTGTAGCCCCTGGATTTTTTAAAATATCCTATGAAATATCAACTCACCATCCTTGAATCCAGTTTCTTCTCATTAGGCTCCTTACCTTAACCAGACATCCTCAAACATGCAAGTGCTTTGGACTAAGCTTCTTACCTGTTCAAAGTTCATAAGGGTTTTGGCAGTTGTTTTAGTAAAACTCTATTATGGATATATGCTGTAGTCTTAAGTACTTCTCTCTAGAGTGTTTTTTGTAAGATAAAATAACTAATCATACTGCTCACCATGTCCTTTAAGTTTCATGTTTTGTCTTTCAGTAACCCTATTCATAGTAGGTAAGTTGAGCATCATGTACTGTGGGATGATATCACATTCCTTTAAGAACTTATCAAATAGTCTTGGACGTTGTTCACTTGATCCATCATATTTGTTAAAGTACTCAACACTATGGATAAA
Organism: Gleditsia sinensis; assembly: GCA_037074535.1. Taxonomy (NCBI): domain Eukaryota; kingdom Viridiplantae; phylum Streptophyta; class Magnoliopsida; order Fabales; family Fabaceae; genus Gleditsia; species Gleditsia sinensis. The sequence goes on along the minus strand of CM073473.1, from coordinate 32,319,232 downwards.
TCTTACCTTTTTTTTTTATCATTTTTCTTAGTTGCTTCTCAACTTCAGCCTTATAATTTTTGAACACATCTAGTGATTGTGACTTTTCATGAATGAGATATATATAACTATATTTGAAAAATCCATTTATGAATGTCATAAAGTATTTTTGAATATCTAAGCAATTATAGGAAATGGCCCATAAATATCTGTATGTATAACTTCTAAGACATTCTAAGTCCTGTTGGTTTCAAATCTCCTTTTATTAGTCTGTTTTTCCTTTATACAGTTAACATAAATATCAAAATCTATGAAATGTAAGGGATCTAGAATTTCATTTAACATAAGTCTCTTTATTCCCTGTCTAGATACATAACCTAATCTTTTATGCATAACGTAGTTGAATTCTCACTGGTTAATTTCTTTTACTTATACTTGTGTACTTAAATGTAGGGATTCATTAAATTAAGTAATTGTATCAATTAAGTAAAGATTATCATAACCTAACAAATAATCAAAACCAACTAATTTTGAGTCGTGAAACAAACTAAAATTTCCATTCCCAATGAACAGGACTAACTAGATTTATCTAAAGTAGAAATAGAAATCAAATTCTGTTTAAAGGATGGTACAATAAATGTCTCATTAAGATCTAAATAAAATTTAGTTTTTAACAATAATCTAAATTTTTCTATTGCCTCAGCTTGCATTGTCTTTCCATCACCCACGTAGATGTGTCTTTTAGCATCATTCATCTTTCAAAAACCCAATGATGTGAGCACGACTAGCGAATAAAAATAGAATGCAGACCTACTTGAAGTCTCAATTGGACTTGTCATAAGAGCTCGGGTTAAAATATTCAAAGAAGAGTTAAGATTGGTCCATATCATTAAAATCTACTTAAATATAGGCTAAGATCAAACAATTTAAATATAAACTTAAAGTACAAGAAAAATGAAGGCTAAAGACTAAATATAGACCCAAAATCAAGAAGTTATTTAGTGGCCTAATGTGGGCTACGTTTTTTTCTCTTTTTATTTTAGTTTATTTAACTAAAAAGGTTTCCTATTTTATAGCTTCCTTGTCTAACTAGAAATGTTTCATATTTTCAATTTTTCTTGCTATGTAGGAATTTCTTATTTAATTTTCCTTGTTTTCTTAGGTAATTGACATATAAATAGGCATGTATACTCTTGAACAATTCAGATTAATATAGATAATTATCAATAGTATTGAGAGTGTTTTCTCTTTGGTTCTTCAAAGAACTTTTGTTGCACTTATCAAGATTTTTTTGTGACGTTCAAGCAAAACTTATTTCGTTATAGATAATGGGTCAAGATTATTTTCTTTTATTTATTTTTGTTATGAATTTGAATTAAAACACCATTTTTCAAATTAAATCCCATATTGATTTCGAGTCTCACTACTCTTAGTGAGGTTTATATTAGGGGTTCACATCATTATGATATGAGGGAAATGCTTCAGGGATGCTTATCCCTAAAAGCTAGGCTGTTGGAATAAGGGTGCCTAAGGTCTTATAAACCCCTCACCTAGTGATATTCTAACTAATGTGGAACTTTGCTGATAGTCACTTAATAATCACCCTCAATATTGCATATTTCACATCATTCGCCCACTCTTTAGGCTTGCATGTTCTTTGGCTATTGGGGTGAGGGTGCCTAAGGTCTTATAAACCCCCTTCACCTAGTGTTATTCTAGTCAATGTAGGACTTTGACGATAGTCACTCGATAATCACCTTCACCATTGCACAATTCACATGACCCAAGTAACCCTACATAGACCCACTTATGTAAATTGTTGCACTAGAATCTATCCACCATGTGTGTTTAGGCATCAAAGTTAAATTAACTTCAGAACAAATTAAATTAAAAAGTATATCTTTCTTAGCACACTATGCGTAAAAGTTGGTGCATTGCTTCTTTTTATGCCTTTAAGCTCAATAGAAGAAATAACTAGCCCTTCCAATTTATTTGGTTTCTTTTTTTGTTTCTTTTGAGGTGTTGTATTTACAACTTCCTTATCTTTCTTCCTTTCTTTTCCCTTGTCCTTAGAGGTTGAGGCTAAGTAACCACTCTCTACCTTATCTTGCTTAAGCTAGCCTTTCCTCTTATTGAATTTAGTGTGAGATGAGTTCATTCCAAGCCCAAGTCTCCTTTTGATAGTTGTACTTCACCTCAATTTGGCTAAAATGTGCCATAACGGATATTAAAACTAGATGCACCAATAAGTCCTCAAAGAGTTCAAGCTTAAGTTCTTTTAACTTGGAAGCAAGATAAGACATCTCCAGTACATACTCCTTTATATTACCTTTGCCCTTATACCTCATTGAAATTAAACTTGTCAATAGTATATCTATTTTAGCATTTTTATTCTTGAAAAACCTTTTTTCAATATCCACAAGGAACTCTTTAGATGTAGTGATCTTTTCAAACATTGTGCCCTTGAATGCTTCTAGAATGGCCTACTTCATGATCATTATACATATGCAATCTGACTTCTTCCACATTTACATATATCTCTTATAATCAAAGGTACTCTTAACTGTAAGAGGTGGGGGAGAATCAACCCTTAATACGAGGTCAAGATGCATGACTTTGAGAACTATTAAGAGGTTCTATTGCCATAACTTGAAATTAGAGCCATTTAGCATAGGTATTAAATTGATGTTGGTAGAAAAATTTGCAGGAGTTATAACTTAACAGAGAACAACAAACAAACAAAATAAGCTCATATACGTCTCAAAACAAAAATAAATTGAAATATAGGAAAACTCCATCTCAAGATATTGGGCACTCCATTAATATTTTGTCTTTGGACAAATATATTAACTTGTAAGTGATATCTTGGTGTAGTAATCAAACACTAATAATAAGAACACATTGAACAATAAATCTTACTTTGAATCAATTTATTTTTCACCTATAAAATTGAATAATCATCACGTATTTATTGTTACAAGTGTGCATGTAATTCTATTAAATATTGATATTCCTTTGAATTGATGAACATTCACATAAGTTACGAGTACACAACCATTTATATTTCAAAACCAAATTAGTTCCACAAGAAAGATCACTTTCATGACATGTTTGAATTCATTCATCTCAATACACACACACACATACCAATATTTGAATTTAAAATTGCACCGAAATTGGTCCCTTAAAATTTTTTGGTCAAAGTCAACAGTTGACCATTGTCACGGCCCCAAATGATGGAACACATGATCGGCACGGCATAAGGGTTTTCCCCTAACCGCAAGTCTAACGCATAGCACATACAAACATCTAGCACACAATCCAGAGTATATAATAAATATAACTGGCCACATATGCCACATCCAATATAAGAAAATGCTGTATATATATATATATATATATATATATATATATATATATATATATATATATATCTCATGAATCCAACATTCGTGATTCAACTTGGCCCATGGCCTCATAATACAAACATCGTTGTAAAACATAAAACCGTTTGCCAATCAACACATCAAAATACGCAAGAAGCGATGATCCTACCTGTAAATTCATGGAGATACACTAGACATAAACTAAACTAGACAACCAGTACAAAAGAGCCTTGCTCAAACTGGGGCTCACCAATGCTATATTCAGTCTCCTACGGAGCTGTAGCTGGATCAAAGTCTCTTTGACTATCTGTGGGAAGGAAACAGAAGAGGGGTGAGACCACATCTCAGTGAATAGGTAAATCATACTATAACTGAAACAGGGCAAACCAAGCATGAGTGTTTCGCAATGGGTTTAATAATTGAAATCCAAGTGTAAAGATAATAATAGAAACATTTAAGCATTTAACCATAATTTATTGAAAGAAAAGCTAAACAGTTCAAATGTATATTCAAAAGATAAATCTGGATTTAAATCAGTAACCGTAAAGCAAATCAATTATGCATGGTAAGTAATAAATGAAGTTATTTATGCAATAACAATGATGAATGAGCTTGTTTAGAAATATTTAATCTTTAAGAAAAATGCATCAGTTTATTGGAGTTCTTTCCTGACAGATCATCATCTTCCCCAAGCACATAGCAAGGAAAGGGTAATCATTGTAGGCGTAGACATAAGTCCACCCTAAATTCCCCCAAGCACACAGCAAGGGTATGGCAATCACTGTAGGCGTAGACATAAGTCCATCCTAAATCCCTGTGTCTTAGGTAGTCATATGCTCGTCACAGTATCCTAGGCTGAAGCCTTCGCATGAAATCCTGTGTCTTAGGCAGTCATATGCCCGTCACAATACCCTAGGCTGAAGCCTTCGCATGATCTAACAGTGATCTAAAAGGGTTCCTCCAATAGAAAATATTTGAAAATATGCTATTCAAAGAGTTTAAAGTAAAACATTTCAATAACTTTACAATAAAGCTATAATTCTCCATCTAATTCTTTTCATGCATAAAATTCTGTTCTAAAATATGTTTCATCCATGTATTCCCATGGAGACCTTTATCATCATAAACTTTTCCTTTAAACATATCGTCCGTAGACGTCGCATAGATGTTCGCATGCATCAAATCATTTCATGGCTAACTTAGTTCATTTCTATCACTAAGTTCGCATTTCTATAAATCTAGCTCAAATGGAGAATTATCAGTCTAGATGCTTGCCCTGCATACCTAGGGTTCAACTAGGATTGAAATTTACAATTTCTAACATGGTTGGAACATATTGGTTTTCAAAGCGGTAAAACAATTTAGCATACATTCCAACTAGTTAAAATCATACGAGAGAGTTATAAACCGAATTCGTAAAACATGCGCTATAGTATGAAAAACCCACTCACCTTACTAGGAGTCCAACAACGAGAATTTCACCTCGTGATGGTTCAACAACTTAGAAAACATAGACACAACATGAGAAATTGATAAACTCTAAACGTCACTGTTCACGCCGACCGGAAACACTGTTCACGTCGACCGAAAAACTAACCCTAAACCTAAAAACCTTATATTCTAGCATAGAAACTAATTCTAAGACTATATATGGAAAGAATTTCGGAAGAACGAAGCTTAAAACACGATTGGACGAAGTTTTACCTTGGAGGTTACTGTTCATGCGATTTTCTGATGACTTTCCGGCGGTTTTCCAGCGAAACTGATCAGTAGGGTTTGTAGTTCTCCTTCCCCCGAGTCCAACGGTACCTTGCTTGCTCAAATCGGATGTCTGGATGATGAGATATCTTAGAGAGAAGGTGGTGAAAATTCTAGAGAGAGAGAGGAAGGTTCAGCTATGGAGAAAATGAAGGAAAAAAAACGAGAAGGCTGTAGGAAAAAGAGTTATCTAACGAATGTCACCGCCGGTGAACTAATTCTCGCCGCGGCGAGATTTCTGGTCCGCGATTTTCGCCGGCAGCGAACCTAATTTCGCCGCGGCCAGATTCGAAACCAGAAAAATCATGCTCTCGGGAAAATGCTGCAGCATTCTCGCCACCGGCGAACCAATTCTCGCCGCGGTGAACTCATCTAGCCGAATTTGACAACATTTCCAACATGAAATTTGTAGTCGTTTCTCTTAGCTTTCAGTAGCCACTTGAATCACCTAATTTGGAGTTCATATGAAGGAGTTATGCATAAAATAGTGAGCAAAGGTCCAGACCATACTATGCTGCGATTTTTGCCTCTTATCACTATAATATTCATGGAATTAGCAAATGTTCCCAACATCAAAGTTGTAGATATATGTCTTATCTTTCAACAGAAATTGGAATCAGGTAATTTAGATTTCATATGAGAGAGTTATGCTTATATGAGTGAAGAAAGGTCATAAGAAAAGGTCAGAAACACTCTAAAATTTTACATTGTTCTCAACTTCCTTGTTTCAAATGATTTGTACTTAACCTTCAAAGGTTTAGGTTATTACAACCATTGGCCATTGACTAGACTTTTCTTGACTAGTTTGGGGCTAGACTGAGTTAGGTCGACCTAACCAGGATCCTATACCAGCCCTAGTCTTGAATCTACCTTTTTTTTTGTTAATTAGTCACTGTTGTTTCTGAATCTTTAGTTTTTATTGACACTTACGTAGAGACCATAGTCACCACTATTCCTGTATATCTCAAAACCATGATGATTAAGTACAAAACACCATATTTATTGAATCCAAGCATATTGCACCCAATTGCATATCAATAAGCAAATAATTTTTTCTTCGGTGAAAACCATCACCCAAAACACAGAATCGTTCATGTTGGATTACCAAGAAACAAAATATGAAAGTGTACATCAATCCATAATGACTAATTGCTATTTAGATCAACACATTTTCTCCATATAACCTTTTTGTTTTCTTGGTGCCCTATTTCTAATGATGTGATGTTAGAGATAGAAAACTAGAACATACATGTGATATGGGGATTATAACCACCTTATAGGTAACTTCCCTGTTATATTTTTGGTATTTTTATTTTAGTCCATCATAAAAAAAATTACCCTTTATGTCTTAAAGGCTCATATCCTATCAAATATATTAAAGCTTAAATTACCCAAAACTTAGTATATCACTTTGATTGGCTTAATGTAAAATCCTCAATTTCTAATTATAAAAAGGTATGCTAATATCTTCCCAAAATAGTGAATAGGGGAAAAATAATTAAAATTTAGAAATAATGTTAAAGGAAAATGCACTAAAAGTTTTCTGGTAAAATACATAAGTGCTAAAAAAATCCAAACGGCTAGAAAAAAAGGAAAAGAAGGGGCAAAGGCAATCTTCATGAACTAGAACGAGATGTGTTGCCCTTTATATCCTTAAGAACTTGTTCTTAAAGAAAGAACACAAAAGTTTCATATTTTTAGAAAAAACTAGAAGGGTAAAAAAGGAACTTCAGAGTACTTGAGTGTAAAACTATGAGTAAATGGTTGAACTATAGGAATGGCCCTAAATAGTAACCTAAAATTTATTATTATCATCCTAATAAATAATTAAAGAGAATGAAGAAATTTAGAATCATGCAAACAAGCCATAAGAAAAGGATAAGGGACATGGATGGAATTAGGGAAAAAGGTACCTGGAAAAGGTAGGAATTAAGTAGATTATTATAACACAATAAAATATCTTACCCCTAACTAATGAAGGTGGTGGAGGCTAATTAAAGGGGGGAAGACGTTGTCCAAGAAGGGAGAGAAGAACTAAGGGCCGAGATGCACAAAGAAGAAAGAAGGAAAAGGAAGAATAAAGGAAAAGAAAGAAAGTTCCAAGGCAAGTCATCTCCTCTCAACCTCTATAACTCCTTTTTCTCTTCATTCCTAGTATCCTTAATCCCTTATTTTTGCCATGAGGAAGTGCATAAATAGTGAAGAAAAGGAGGAAGGGAGTGACACTAAGTAGAAGGAGATCAAAGGGAGGCAAAGGAAACTAACATAGAAAGATATAGAGAAATGGTTTTAGGTAGGTTTAACAGTAATATTTGATTGAAAAATCTTGTGATTTTACAAGTCTTGAAATGAGTTTTATTCTTATAGTTTGATGATTTGTGAGGCTAAAATATGCTTGAGTGTTGTTAGCCATGAAGAGTGGTTGAATAAGTGCATGTATGATGCATGTATAGTGTTTGAATTATGTCTTGAATGTGTGAGAATATTGCTTGGAATGGCCGGTCTCTAGGCTATTTTTGGGTCATTGAATTGATGTTTTATGTTTAATTAGTGATAAGGTTTATTGACAAGTGTAAGACATGGATTTGGCAATTAGAAATTTGGAAAAATGAAGGAAAGGGTAAAATTAGGTTTTTTTGGCATTTTGGATGGTGTTAGCCAAACCCTACCCTTTCACTTTGTCAAGTTGACATTGTGTCATAAAATGGTACTTAAAGAGATGATGACCAAATAAAGAGTGAAATGTTTAGAGTATACTTATGTAACCTAGGCCAAATAGGAGAAGGAAGAGAATAGCTAACTACAAAATTGACCTTAACCTTTGGTCATGCAAGAGTGAATATAAGAAATGGCTAAGAATGAATAGGTAAATGAGAATTTAGATCAAGACCTAAGGAAAGTAAAGAGGTTAACATGAAAATTTATGATTTATAGAACAAGTGAAGGGTGAAAATCTATTATGATGTAAATGCAAAGTTTAAGTTAAACCATTATTCACTTGCTAAAGAAAGTAGCCTAATTTGATGTTAATAATTAGAAATAAGATAAACTAAATAGAAAAGAGAAATTATGATATCAAAAGGGGAACTTAGCTGCAAGGAAACCTAAGTGGAAATATTAATTTTATTAAGCATCGTACCAAGCAACATTGAAATAAGTAAATGTAAATGCAATTAGTAATATACCATGTCAAGATTAAAAAGAAGAAATAGTAAATACCTAGAGGCTAGTCTAAAGTTAATGTATAAAAAAAGGAAATTAATTTAGTTAAGTACATTAGTAGCTAATAATAAGGAAAATGATATTAATAGATTAAAATTGATAAGCATAACTAGTAGTATCATAAATGGAGAATAAAAGGAGAAAAATTGTGGAAATTAGGAATTATGGCCGAATATAAATTGTATTAATTAGGTCAATAGATATTAGATTTAAAAAATTAGAATTCAAAAGGGTTATCATTCCATAGTAACAGTTCTCCTCATTCAATGCATATGGCATATTGTGATCATATGGATGCATATGTATGTTAAAAATGATTGATATGCTTTCCAATGGCATTATGGTTGTATTGATGTATGCAAGAAATGAGTAAATGATATTGAGTTGATTATTTAAACTTAATAATATTAGTGACAACATGTTTTTAGCATATTTATGCTGCTAAATGCTAGTTGTGGAAAGTGATATCATGCTTGGTTGTTCATGTAATTAAAGAAATGTAAGATGTAACAACTCCATTTAAGTATCAATTTTTTTTTAAATACCATGAAGTTATTACTTCGTTACAACTTAACTCAATATAACATTTATTTAATTTATACAGTACAGAGTTCACATACATGTCATTAATCAAAACATACGTACAATATATCAAACACATAAAAATCTACATCTTTATTATTCTGGTAGACCAATTCCGGAGATACAGGTGCGGGTGGTTGCACCTTCACCGGGATCTAAGCCAACTCGACCATAAACATTTTATTTGCTTCTGGGATCTGCCCAACATAAAGTACTCGATCTAACGTGCACTAAAAGCCAGAGCTATAGAAAAATCTGCATAACTAATTTTCTGAACATGATATGGAAATATAGTGAGAATTAAATCCCAGTAAGTTTAACAATAAATCATCATCAATATAGCTCATCACATCATATTCAGCTATATAAACTACAGAAAATATCTTTGGTCACATGAATGCATTATATCTACGCACATAAGAATCATACAATAATGATATGTATGACAGGATTAATTATTTTCAGAATAACATATGATGGCCATTAACTTATTCTCATTTCAAGCTACCCCGGTCAGGGTGAGTATCTTCTACTCTCCGGTACGGGCTTTTCTCGTTCCGTCCGACATGGCCCACTTTCTCTTTCTTTTCTCATTAACATGATCATAACCGTTGGTAAGGCGTCCCCTACTGGTGCACCACACGGATTGCCATGTGACCGTGCTCATTTCTTTTCTTTTTACAATGATAGCCAAAAATATGCTTTCAATAACAAGTATGTTCATCAAAATATAATTATTACCAAAAATCATTGGTAATCATGCCATGAACATAACCATTTCAAATATCACTTTATAAAATATTTTCATGTCAAAATTTCACACTTAAGATGGTGAGAAGTTCATACAATGGCAATGGCTATGGCTATACTAGTCATTTATTAAGATTCATCTTCTTTTTTAAATACTAATTTTATTTCTTTATTTTCTTGATGCAGGTTTTCATCCTATCTAACATTCTCTTACTAATCAGAGCATAACTCCCTCAATTTAACTCTGATGTAAGTGATCTTGGTGTCAATTTTAAGATAAAACAATTATCTAAAACTATTATGTTGAACATTATAGCGAAATATTAAGAAATCAAGGTGATATTACTCCCTAAATGTATAGGTTATTTCTTCTCGGATAGGTTCTGACCTCTACCTACTAATCAGACCATATCTGCCTCATATGGACTCCAACTTGAGTGATTCCAGTGGCTAAAAATCCGTGATACACATATCTATAATTCTTATGTTAACCATTTATTTTAATTACATACAAATAATTCCCAGAAATTAAAATACAGAAGCTGTCCTAACATATTCTTCCCTGATGAACTATTTTCTGACATTTGACTACTACTAAGCTCATATCGTCCTCATATGGACTCCAAATTGAATGATTCCAGTGGCTAAAAATCCATGACACACGTAGCTATAATTCTTATGTTAACCATTTATTTTAATTCCATACAAATAATTTCTAGAAATTAAAATACAGAAGCTATCCTAACATAATCTTCCCTGATGAATCATTTTCTGACCTTTGACTACTAATCAGCTCATATCTTCCTCATATGGACTCCAAATTGAATGCTTCCAGTGGCTTAAAATCCATGACACACATAGCTATAATTCTTATGTTAACTATTTATTTTAATTCCATACAGATAATTCCCAGAAATTAAAATACAGAAGCTGTTCTAACATATTCTTTCCTGATGAACCATTTTCTGACCTTTGACTACTAATCAGACCATATCTACCTCATATGGACTCCAAATTGAATGATTCCAGTGGCTACAAATCCGTGACACATATATCTTTAATTATTATGTTAACCATTTATTTTAATTCCATACAGATAATTCCCAAAAATTAAAACACAGAAGTTATCCTAACATATTCTTCCCTGATGAACCATTTTCTGACCTTTGCTTACTAATCGAACCATATCTACCACATATGGACTCCAAATTGAATGATTCCAGTGGCTAAAAATCCATGACACACATAGCTATAATTATTATGTTAACTATTTATTTTATTTCCATACATATAATTCCCAGAAATTAAAATACAGAAGCTTTCCTAACATATTCTTCCCTGATGAACCATTTTCTGACCTTTGCTTACTAATCGGACCATATCTACCATATATGGACTCCAAATTGAATTATTCCAGTGTCTACAAATCCATGACACACATAACTATAATTCTTATGTTAACCATGTATTTTAATTCCATACAGATAATTCCCAGAAATTAAAATACAGAAGCTGTCCTAACATATTCTTCAAAAAGAAATATTGTTAAACTTACCTGGAGCACTTAGTCCCCTAGACTTCTCCTTCCTCTTTCTTCCTTTCTTCCTCTCATTTCCTCACTCTACCTTGCTTCTATTTTTCCTCTCCCTCACTTGGACGAAATTATAAAGTTGTAAGGGTGTGTTTTCTTATATAGACCACCAAATCATTCACATTTCATGATCATGGGTCTACCTTATCATAATTAGGATACACTTTGTTGAATTTTTCAAAAACAAACAACTTATGTTCTTGTCTTCCTCTTCCTTAGTCAAGATATGCATAGGAAAAGGAGATTTGTAATTTGAAAATTATGATGATATGTTCTTAAGATAAGGGACAAGGTCCCTTTGATTTAGGGATTCTTTTCTATTTTCTTTTGTCTTAAACAAGTATGATAGGTTTTCCTTTTTAGGTGGCAAATTTCTAGCCCTTGAATCTCCATTATTTAGTTGATATTATTTGTGTGGGATAGGAATGTTTTGTCCTAATGCCATGTATTATCATACCACTTGCTAGAATTATGAGTGTAGGATATAGATGTTTTTGTCCTAAAGCCTTGTATTATCATGCCACTTGCCAAAATGATGAATGTAGAATCACACCACTTGCTAAATTTTTGTCTTAATGCCATGTAACCTAATCTTTATTATTACATTATTATATCATCACCTAATATATTTTATTTTATTTTTTCTCTTGGATTTGGGCTTATTCCTACCCATTTTCTTTGCTTTGGATAAAATTCTACCTTTCTTGGAGGGCTTGGTCACATTTTCATAATTTTTGGGCTATTGGTCCAATTACTATATTTTAGTCCAAGTCTATGTTTTATTTCTTGCTTAGGTTATCCAATGGCTTGCTAGAAACTTATGTGAAGTGGAAAAACTCTATATGAAGTGTCCATAGGTAAAAGCCCAATGTATGGGTAAAGATTTTAAACTTAGTAACTCTAGTTCTTGAATTAGGAAAAATTACCCTAATTCAATGTTCTTGAAATTTTAAGACCTTTACTTGTTTCTAAAAATTTATCTTCCTTATCCAAGAATTTTGTATCTCTTTAGTATGTTATTTCTAATTTCTTTCCTATTAGGTTTTCCCTCTTTATTTGTTCTCTTAATGTTAGAAACATTTTCTATGCATATACATAAGGTGAAGAATTTCTAAGGATTATATTTCCTTAGATATCTAAAATATTGTCTAATAAATTTTATTTTCTTAATTAAATTTTTATGTACTTTTATCAATAAAAGAAACGAAATTAGGGATGTTACATAAGAAGGAAGGAAAATTGAGAAAGGTCACATGGCTTCCATGGTGGTACCAAATAGAGGACGCGCTATTCATGAATATAATAAAACATTATATGAGAATTTGGCCATGCCTAAATAGAACGATGCTCATTCATGAGTGAGTAGGGAAAGACTCACATTGACCTTGTTACAGAGGGAGTGAGTAAGGGGAAGCTCACATTGACCTTGTGATAGTGAGAATCATATAGAAAGTAAACAGTCATAATTTGAAAGTGTTTGATATGAAATGCAATGAGTAAGTGAAACATGTTGTCTATGTGATTTAGTGACACAGCCAAATATAACATTTAACAAATTTTATATGCATGCATGCCATAATTGTATTGTGATATGTACATTATATGTGCATATAATCCACATGACTAGATAAATTCTATAGCTAATATAGCTGAACATAACATAACATGTATTACATCTGTGATTATTATTAAGCATATTGGGAACCTTAGTTCTCATTACTATTTTATGTTGTGTTTAGGCAAAGACAAGTAAAATGACAATCCTTCTCTTGACCTTACTGATTGATATACATTGGGTAAAGTTACCATACTTGGGGTACATCCCCGTTGTATAAGATCTGATAGTAGTTGATCTAGAGTAAATACTAGTATACATGCCACCTCCTCCACCTGTTGAATTTGAGAGGTTGTATGCTAACGAATAACTTTATATGGTATTTCGTATAAAGCTAATGACAAACTGATGTAATGACTAGTTCTTTTTGGAAGGCAACTGGGTACCCTCTTGATTTTTGTACTATAGATAGTACCAGAGTTACTCATGTAAATTTTATTGTCACTGATGTAAAACCATAGACTAATATCAATGACAAGCTTTGTAGTTTTGGATATATATATATATATATATATATATATATATATATATATATATATATATATATATATATATATATATATATATGGTGTGCAAGGTATAATTCTATTTATTTAATTACTAATAGTCAAGTGCTACTAAGATAAATTAAGAAAAATAAAATGAAAAGATAATGACTTTAGAATAGGTAAGTTATAAGTAAACTGAGGTCATTACATTTAACCTTATTTGACAGTCTACAACACACGTAATTATTCACCTACGAGCTCATTGTTGGATTAATAATCTAACTGATTTAAGTAGCTTCAAAACTAAAATCTTGTTGCCATGTTTGTAGGATAGAATAGAGCCTAATCTTGTAACTGTAGTTGTCACATTACTACTCTAAAAGCATCATTAATCAAGTTGAATCTGAGTTTCCCTATTGATACAGGTAGAGTTAAAGAATTGGAAAATGAATTAAATATTGCATTAAGGGATGATGAGATATTTTGGAAGAAGAAATTCCATGTTAAATAGCTTAAAGTAGTGGATAAGAATATGGTTGATTTCCATGCCTATACTAAAATATGAAATGCTAATAAATTGCTTCTAAAATTGAAGAATAGTTATGGGAGTTGGAAGGAAGATAGATTGCTTTAGTGGCTATTAGTTATTTTAAAACTCTTTTCAACTCTTCCATTTCTAGTGACATTTCTAACAGTCTTTAAGGGCTTCCTCAGAAGGAAACAAGGTGTATTAATAGATGGCTCTTAAGGCCAATAACTCAAGAAGAAGTAAAATGGGCTACTCTTTCCATTGATCCTTCTTGTGCCTTAGGTAGTGATAGTTTTACAAGCTTATTTTTTCCCTCTATTGGAACATAGTAGGATATGATATTTTCATTGCCATAAGAAATTGTTTTTAATTGCAAAAGGTTACCTAAGAGCATTAATCATACCACAACTTTACTTCTCCCTAAATACTCTCAACCTCAAGACATGTCCCAACTATGTCCCATTAGTTTATGCATGGTTTTCTACAAAATCATTTCTAAAGTTCTTTTTGCTTAGAATGCAAGGCATTTTTGGTAAAATCATTAGCCAAACTTATTGTACATTTTTAAAAGGGAGACTTATATATGACAATATACTAATTACACATAAGATTATACACCATTTGAATTTTTTTTTGGTACAGGAAAAGAGTCAAAGACTACAAATTACACCACCGCGGTGTGGTACCCCCTTTCATGTCATCCACTAACAAAAGACCAAGACCTGCAGGAGGTTTCTCCCATACATGTAATCCTATGTTCATGTGATGAGCTTTTCTGGCCATCCAGTCTGCCACTCTATTGCCTTCCCTGTAGCTAAACTGTATCTTGGCTTCCCAATCTTTGTCAAGAATATTCCTAATTTGAGAGATCAGGTCATAGTGGGGGTGATAGCTGTTGTAACCCTTTGTACAAAGTTCAACTGCTGTGTTCGAATATGATTCCACTATTATATCCCTGATATTCATATCCCATGCAATGGTGAGAGCTGTAGCTATTCCCCATAATTTCGCCTTGGTGATTCAGTAAAAGCCTAAATTCCTTGTAAAGCCTCTTAACCAGCCATCTATTGTGTTTCTAAGAACCCCCCCGCATGAAGCCTCTCTGGAGTTGAAAGCTGATCCATCCACGTTGAATTTAAGTTGTTGGTTCAAAGGTGGTGTCCATCCTATGTGTTGTAACTTCACGGTTCTTTCTTGTAGTTTGCCTTTTTCATACATCCAATGAGCACACTCCCTGGCTTTGGCTAGGCATGGGATTAAAAGGTCTGATGTCGGGCACGTGTTGGGTTGGAAGATTTTCTCACATCTCCTTATCCAGATGTTCCATGCTGTTATCTCGAAGATCGTTTGCCAGTCAATGCTTCCTTCTCCTCCTTTGTTAAGATTCTGTGTGAGATTTATGGACAACCACTCTTGTAAATTCCTTGTGAAGGAGTTTTCTCATTTGCTAATATGGACTAGCCTTAGCCATAAATTCTTGGCCCAATTGCAATCTCTTATGTAATGGAGTACAGTTTCTTGTCTTTCCCCGCAGATTTGACAGAGCCCAGATTCTTCGATGTGCCTATCGAATCTGAGCTTGTTGGTGAGCAGATTGTTATGACCCATTAGCCACAAAAAGGTCCTTATCTTCTGCGGTCCTGGCTACCTCCATATCTTCCTCCATAAGGCATTTGGATGTTGATCTCTTCGGGCTCTTATGGTGTAGGCTAAGCTAACCAAGAACTCACCATTCGGGCTGTGTTTTCACGTGATGGTGTCTTGGCCCCTTGCTTCATCTAGGGGTGCCATTACTGCCAGATGTTTTTTTGTGTCCTCTGGAATGAGATGTTCAAACTTTGGCCAATCTCATTCCCTAGTGGTGAAGACCATGTCTCTAACTTTGTTGTACCTTTGGTTTCCCTAGATGGTCTCGGTGGCTAGATCCTCTAACTTGCCAACTCCTGGGATCCAATTGTCAGACTAGAAAAATGGACTGCTCCCATTGCTAAGATTCCACCCTATCCCTTTTACCACTACTGACCAGATACGTGAAACTCCTCTCCATAGGTTGGACACAGAGGTGTATTTGGCCTTCAGAGTTGGTATTTTATCATTGTTACATTTATATTTAGACCTCAGTACTTTAGTGCAGAGGGATTCAGGCTTTTGGATTATGCCCCATGCAACTTTCATCAGAAAAGCATCATTCATTTCCTTTAACTTCCTTACGCCTAAGCCACCTGTCTCCTTTGAGCTACATATGTTATCCCAACTGATCAAGTGAATTTTTTTTGTTTCTCCATTGGCACCCCAGATGAAATTCTTGCTTGCCTTTTCTAACTCTTTGCATAACCCACTAGGTAGATATGCTGTTTGCATGGAATAATACGGGAGGTTGTTGAGGACGCTAGTTGTGAGTGTAGTTCTTCTTGCCATATTCAGGACTCTTGCCTTCCAGCTACTTAATCTCTTCTTGACCTTCTCGGCTATGTAGTGGCTATTAGTTATTTCAAAACTCTTTTCAACTCTTCCATTTCTAGTGACATTTCTAATAGTCTTCAAGGGCTCCCTCAGAAGGAAACAATGTCTATTAATATATGGCTCTTAAGGCCAATAACTCAAGAGGAAGTAAAATGGGCTACTCTTTCCATTAATCCTTCTTGTGCCTTAGGTAGTGATAGTTTTACAAGCTTATTTTTTTTCCCTCTATTGGAACATAGTAGGATATGATATTTTCATTGCCATAAGAAATTGTTTTTAATTGCAAAAGGTTACCGAAGAGCATTAATCATACCACAACTTTACTTCTCCCTAAATGCTCTCAACCTCAAGACATGCCCCAACTATGTCCCATTAGTTTATGCATGATTTTGTACAAAATCCTTTCTAAAGTTCTTGTGCTTAGAATGCAAAGCATTATGGGTAAAATCATTAGCCAAACTTATTGTACATTTTTAAAAGGGAGACTTATATATGACAATATACTAATTGCACATAAGATTATGCACCATTTGAAAACAAAGAAGAAAGGGAGAAATTTTGAGATAGCACTAAAGTTAAACATAAGTAAGGCTTATGACAAATGGGAATGGCCTTTTCTCTAAGAAATCATGTTGAGGTTGGGCTTTAAATCAAACTAGATTAAGGTAATTATGCAATGCATCAGCATAGTTCTTATTTAATTTCAATAGAAGGTTGGTTTTTTAACCCATCAAGAGGTATCCATCAAAGGAGATCGTCTATCTTTATATCTCTTCCTCTATGACCCAAAGGCTTAACCTTTTTGCTTCAGTCAATGTTTACTAATGAGATTTCAAGAATCAAGGTGACTATATATAGCCCTATAGTTTCATTTTTTTTTTGTTAATGATGCTATTATTTTTTCAAAGGCTAGCTATCATACCTACTAACTAGCTTCCTATGTAACAAATTACCACTGGCGAAAACGACGGAATATTTCAATTTTTATTTGTACATTTCTAGTATTATTCGTATAACTTGGAAATATAGATATATATTTATATATATTTCTTTTCTTTTTGGAACTTATAACCATTTCAAATGAGCCACAAAGTTGTGTGCCTTATCTCTAACTTGTTGAGGCTCCACCATAACTTTCTCAAAGCCCAAACTCATACACAACATAACATAAATCTAAAAAATTTATGGGAGGATTAATTTGTCCAATGAAAGAAATATTGCACCATTCAATTAATTAAAAGCATATTGTTCTCATTCATTAACGTTTCAACTCTTCTAGAATTGAGGCTTAATTAGTGGAGGATGAGAATACAAAATTGCTAGGCTATTCTAAAAATTTCCACAAATATACATCCTTAGGACTAGGAAAGAGAATCCAATTATACAAATATAAGTTCCATTATTTACAACCAAAGGCCTTCTTGCCATATATAGATATATACACACCCATAATCCATTTTCCATCAGAATATACAATGCCCCATAGGGATTTTGCACTCAACGAAGCCATCCCACATATGTATACAATCACAAAATGCTTATTCATAAGTATACATAGGTTTTAAGTCACCCTTGGAGACCTTATCTCTCACTTCTTGTTGGAACACCTAGAATGTGAATATGTGGAAACAAAAAGATGATATGACAATCTCAATAACTAGCAAAATTTTCATAAAACAACATATATTATAGTCCTTAAAATAACTTAATCATTTCCATTGAAACATAGGCATTGACCACACATGCATATATTATCTTAGTCACACTAGGAACTCATAGTATTTTGGTCACATTGGAGACCAATAAAATTTTGGTCTACTCACCCTAATGCAGTCTCTTACCTGGAAATAATTATATATCTCTTATTATTGGACAATACATAAGAAAAATGAGGCTTACTAGGCACACTTGGGCACCCCTTAAATTTCCAAGAATGCATACATAACATAGCTTTAGACTATCATTCATTATAGCATAAACAATCAGGCAACAATGAAATTCATACATTCATGATAATAAGCATAAAGAGTGTTTTAAGGAAAGCTAACTACCTCATTTTCTAGTACAATCACTTCTTTTCCAAAAAGATTACAACCAACCACTCAATCTAAAACATACAAATAGGCACTTATAATCTTTAGGTTTTTAGTTTAAGAATTCCCTCCTTTAATTGCCCTTTTATTCTGATCTGTTTTGGGGTTATTAATAAAAATATCAAGAGCTCTCTAAAATTTCTAATATTTTTTAAGGAGGTGACTTTGGATGTCTATTTTATTCAGCAAACATCCCAACACTCAAGTCCTAAGCATACCCCTAGAAATACCTCTATTACTCGGAATAGTGTAATTTGGTTCCTGTTCAAATTAAGTTCTGGTTTTATTTGTTTGAATGAGCAAAACCTCTAAACAATTCATAAAATTTGTTATGGAGTATCCTAGATATGTCAGGTAACCACCAAAGAAATTTTAAGTCAAAAATAATTCGTTTGGCCTCTCAACTAATCCAATTTACATGACTGCCACAATTTTGGTTTGCTTTAGTTAAAATCCTGGACAACAAATATTTTCAAATTTTATTAGGTGAAATAAACTGACTAGAATACCCTTAAATTTGGTGGAGACCTTACTCCAAATGTCTAGAACATAGAATAAAAATTTCATATAAAATTTTAACATCTAACCCCTTCAATTTCAAAAATTTCCATTAACAACCAAAAATTGTCCTGCATATTTTTCTCAACATTGTTTGATTCTAAATGGCCTAGTTGCAAGTTTTCAAAAATCACAAAAATTTATATAATTGTTTATTAACATATCAAGACTTTATACACTACAAATTAAAGTGTTTAAGACCATTTACTCAATCAAACAGTCCAAGGAACTATTGTATATTGAACACACTAAACACCAGATAAATCCATGTTGTCTATTTAAATGGCAGAAATTGTTGCTTAACACTAAAGTTTTGCATTTTCAAGCTTAAGCCCTTACATCCTACACTCAAGAGTCAACCATGCAGAACCAAAATTCAACATATAAAACTCCAAACTAGATTCTACTAGAGCGGAAACTTACCTTGTGCAGAAACACACCTATCCCTATCAATTTTCAGCTTGCTTCTTCCCTTGGTTTCTCTTGCACACTCATCTCTATTCTTTCCCAAGATAAGTAGAGCAAAGATTTGATTTTCAGAACTCAAACTCTCACTCTCATGTCCACAAGTTAGAAAGAAGGAAGGAAAAAAGAATTCCCTCACTCTATTGGCCTTTTCTCTCTCTCGCTTCTCAAGTTTACTGGGTACTCTCCCTTTTTGGTTAGCTTTCATGCATCAAAGGAAATGGTGATATGCAAAAGCAAGGGAGGGCGTGATTCTACTAGCTTGATGCTCAAGTGCATGTTTATAATATAATATTGTATGGTGGGGTTAGGTGGCATCTTGCATTATGGTGATACTTGGTAGCTTCATTTAGATATTTAGGTTTGGTTTAGTTTGCTAACACAAGGTTATTAATGTCCTTAAAAATGTATTTGTATCCTCTTCCTATCAATTATGCTCCTCAAAATTTTATTTATAGTATTTATACCCATAAAATATACCAACATCTTTTATAAAGCCTTTAGATTATTGTTTAGGAACTAAACATTTTAATTTTGTTCATATGTGTCTTCTACTTATTCTTAAATATATCTAAGACTAATGGAGACATAGGATGCTACACTAGCGATGATGTTTATTTTTCCATATTATATATTTTATAAAAATATAAGGCTATAGGCGATCAAAAGGTTAATTTGTCAAAATCGTCCTCATTCTTATCTTGTAATACCCCAGAGCCATTCAAGTTATGCCTGCTCTAAAACTAAATGTGGACAGGATTGGATCTTAAGATAAATAGCTTGGGCTCTCCTCTTTTGTGAACAAATCCAAGAGAGAAACTTTTGGTTTTATCAAGTTGTGTATTCAACTTAGATTAGCTTCCTGGAAAGGTAGGTTTCTCTCTTTAGTCTTGAAAAAATAATTTTAAATGCCCTATCTTTTTTTTTCAATGAGTTGCTTTAAATTGCCTATCACTCTCTATTGTGACATTAACTAGTTGATTAGGGACTTTTGGTGGAGTGACAAAGATTCTACTAATGAAATACATTAGGTTCATTAGCATAACTTTGTCTAAGTAAAAAAGAAAGGAGGATTGGGCCTTTGTAATATACAAGCAGTTAATCTTACCTTTCTTGGTGAAATGGCTTAGAAATTAGACACTGATCACTCAACTTTTTTATGTAGATTTTTCAAATCCATGTACTTCCCTCACAACCATTTCCTTGATGCTAAACTTCCGTTAAATCCTTATTCGGCTTAGCACAACTTCTTAGTAGAAAAAGGAATTATCAAGCTTGAAGCTTACTAGAAACCAGGCTCAGCTTCTACTCTCAACACTTACAAACCATCTATTTATGGTTCTAGCTCCAAAACACCATTTGTAGGCCATAAATGTTGTTAGGAAACTTGTAAATGTTAAAATAAGATATTGGAATGAAAGTTTTGTAAACGAATTATTTGATAATAGTTTGATTTAAAATATCCAGCACATTCAGTTTTGTTCAATTAAGGATAATCATTTTTGGCATTTTCATAAAAATAGTAACTATATTGTAGCCTCCAAGTATAAGTTTGATCTCCATTTATTGCACCTCAAGTTGCATGTGGATGGGAGCAGAGAAGAAACGAGACTTTGGAATACAATTTGGCATTTGCAAGTCTCCAAAAAACTTAAAATTTTCCTTTAAAAACTATGCATAATAATTTGGCAATAAAATCTAATTTGCTCGGAAGAGGCATTTCATTAGAGAACCACAACTGCCCATCATGTTTTCGAGAAAGGGAGTCCATTATTCACATATTGGTAAGGCGTCCAATTGTGTCTTTAACATGGTTTATTTCCCCTTGGAATTTGTGATCAAGTAACATTCCTACTTCTAACATCAAGGAGTGGTAGTATTCTCTTATAATTTTATGGCATTTTTGGAAGAGTCATAATGAGTTAGTCTTCAACCAATAGAGACAATTTCCATTTAACATTTTACATAAATTAGTTGAGGCATGAAATTAGTTCCACATCACTCTCTCTATGTCACAGGTTTCTTCTTCTCTATCATAATCAAATCATTTTCTTTTTATATTGGTTGTGTTTTGGCCAGTCATCTTTTCTAAAATTTGTTCCTTCTGTTTCATGGTTGTTTTATTTGGGTCTTTATGAAGCTCTCTCCTTTGAAATTAGGGCAAGTTTCTCCTATTTTTATTTTTATGAAATAAAATATCTTTATAAAAAAAAAAAATCTGGGCGTACGAGATAGTAGCTTCCCCACAATGGATCAAGTTTGCGTTTGAGTATATTACTTTTACTTCTAAATTTTTAAAAACTATACTCACAACCCATGAAGTATTCAAAAAATTACATTAACCTCTCTATTTTAAGTTTTTATAATTATTAATTTGACCTTTTAATGATATGTATTTTATTGAATTAAATTATTTATGAGTTTCTAGAAAAAAAATGCATATTGTATAAACTTCATTAACAATTTTTTGAATGGAAGAGATTTTTTGTATACATTGCAATTAGAAAGTATGCAAGTGTAAGTTTCAAAAAATCAAAGAAAATGAATTTAATTTACTCTTTGCTTTTCTTTAATTTGTGAACTTTTTCTTCAACATAAAAATTATGATTTCAAACATTTGAAATTTGTTTAGTGACTTTTTTTTTCTTACTAAGAGATAGCTTTATATATTCAGAGAACAAAAATAGGAGAAAAAAACTCCCACAACACAAAAGGAAAGGTGAACACAATGCCACTCAAATGTCACACTCAACTATAAATGACAACTAGGAACTAAAGGAAATAAACTGAAAGGACAAAAAGAAAATTACAATCAAGAGATTCATTTTATGAAACGAGGCTTTTTAGCCTTCATATCTTTGTGCTCAACTCTACCATGATTGGGGAGGCCACCATCTGTATTCATGTTTATCTCCTTTAGAGCTTTATGTTGATCCATCTATTCCATCTCCCCATTCTTGTTGGCACTAACTTTTTTCCTGGCAATTTTTTTGAGGTTTCCTTTACCTTTGACTACTGATGTATTCACAATGGAAGTGAAATAAACCCTTCTTGCTCACCAAACCCACAAGAATATACATCTTGAGTCTGCTTATCTTCCTTATCTTGTTTTGACTTGTCACTTAACATAGGAAGTTCCTATTATATTCATGACACATAGTAGCAGGAGGAGTATTTTCCTAATCAGCAAACATGATTTCATTTGTTTTTGTGGGGATTTATATACCTTTTAAAACAATAATTTCCTTGGAAGATCCATTCCCTATTATGATAGTGTTATCATTTGAGATGTCAATGAGCCTAGGTTTTGTTGGACTTAGCTTCCATATCTAGTTAGTCAAGAAAAATGGCCACCAACCCTTAGTCAAGAAATGTGGCCACCATGTTTTTCTCATATTCACATTCACTTGTCACAGATTGCAACAAATTAGGTACATCTTTTGTTGATAATTTGGCTCTTGAATATGTGACTATGGTTCATTCATAAATGCTATAAAAAGGGGGCATTTGGAATGAAGTAAGCATCCCATCTCATTTATTCTCTTTTATTCTATAGCTTCTCTATAAAGTAATTGAGATGTTTTGTTCCTATTGTTAGAGAGAGTAATTTAAGTGTTTTCTCCTTTCAATTTGAGAGTTGTTGTAATTACCCAATTCTTTATAGTATTATCCTTCTTTCACTTGACCGTGGATGTAGCCTACATTGGATGAACCACATTAAATCTCTGTGTTCGTTTTATCTTAAATTTTCTCATTTCAATTTTAGTTACGGTTCTTGACTTCCTAATAGTGGTATCAGAACCTTGATTTTCATAAATCTTAGTATACTCTGTGGTTGCAGCTATTGACCAATCTTCCACATCAAAAAAGATTTTTTAAGGTCGTGGTCTGTACTACAGTATTGTTCATAGTCCATAGTGAAACAGTTGTATTGTACAGAGATGGCAACAAAGTTCGAAATAAAACAGTTCGATATAAATAATTTCTCGTTATAGAAGATGAAAATGATGACGATCTTGACAAAAGAAGATTGTGTGGAGGTAATAGGAGAAAGACCAGTGAAGATCGTTGATGACAGAATATGGAACAAAATGAATGCCAACGCTGTCGCCAATCTTCACGTAGGCCTATCAAATGAAGTCCTATCAAGCATAAAGGAGAAGAAGACCGCAAAAAAGATTTGGAATACTCTCACAAAGTTGTACAAAGCCAAGTCGCTACACAACAAAATCTTTTTAAAAAGAAGACTATACACTCTTCAGATGTTATAATTTGTTTCAGCGACAAATCATATCAACACCCTCAATACACTATTTTCCAAGCTCTCAAAGTTGGGTTATAAAATAAGTGTAAATGAGTATGCAGAAATTCTACTTTAAAGTCTACCAGATTCGTATTATCAACTCGTCATCAATTTGACCAATAATATTCTCATAGACTATCTAGTCTTTGAGGATGTTGTAGCTTCTATTCTGAAAGAAGAACAAAGACGTAAAAACAAGGAGGACAAGATACCAAGTTTACAACAAGTGGATGCATTATTGATGACAAGAGGGAGATCAACGGAACATGGATCCAGTGGGAGCCAAAATCATGGTTGGTCCAAGTCAAAAGGTAGAAAAATTATCAAGTGCTACAATTGTGACAAGAGAGGGCACACCAAGCAAGAGTGTCAGCATTTGAAGAAGAATGAAAAAGGTCATAAGTCATCAAATGCTCAGGGTAGTGTAGCGAGTACCTCGGATAATGGTGAAATTCTTTACAGTGAGGCAACAACTAAAGATAGATCAAATTTTACCG
Organism: Gleditsia sinensis; assembly: GCA_037074535.1. Lineage (NCBI taxonomy): Eukaryota > Viridiplantae > Streptophyta > Magnoliopsida > Fabales > Fabaceae > Gleditsia > Gleditsia sinensis. The sequence continues at coordinate 32,294,953 of CM073473.1, read as the reverse complement.
ATGTGTGGATCATAGACTTAGGAGCAACATGGCATATGACTTCTCAAAGAGAATGGTTTCATCAATATAAACCAATCTTAGGAGGATTTGTATTCATGGGTAACGATCATGCTTTGGAGATTGCTGGTATTGGTACTATCAAACTAAAAATGTATGATGGTATGGTTCGCACTATACAAGGGATACGACATGTGAGAGGCTTAAAGAAAAATCTATTGTCTTTGGGATAATTAGATGATGTTGGGTGTAAAACCCACATTGAGAAAGGGATCATGAAGATTGTAAAAGGCGTGCTAGTGGTTATGAAGGCAGAAAAGGTGGCTGCTAATCTGTACAAGCTTTTTGGAGAAACACACCAGGAAGGAGAATCATCTGTTGCATCAAAAAATTTAGGAGAAGAATCAATGATGATGTGGCATCGCAAGCTCGGACATATGTCAGAACGAGGCTTAAAGATTCTCTCTGAATAAGGTTTACTTCCTAGACTTAAAATGGTAAAATTACCATTTTGTGAGCATTGTGTGACAAGTAAGCGATACATATTAAAGTTTAACTCGTCAACAACTAAGATCAAAAGCATCTTAGACTTGATTCATTCTAATGTTTGGTAAGCACCAGTTGTATCCCTAAGAGGAGCAAGATACTTTGTATTATTTATTGATGATTTCTCTAGGAGATGCTGGGTGTATCCAATTAGGAGGAAATTAGATGTATTTGAAGTTTTCAAAGCCTTTAAAGCGTGGGTGGAACTTGAATACGAGAAAAGGATCAAGTGTTTAAGGACTAATAAGAGAAGAGAATATACAAGTGACAATTTTGACACATTTTGTCAAAAAGAAGGTATCAAAAGACAGTTCACTACAGTATATACTCTACAACAAAATGGAGTGGCAAAACAGATGAACAAAAACTTGTTGGAAAGAACAAGAACAATGTTAAGGACTACAAATCTAGCCAACTCATTTTGGGTAGAAGCAGTTAACACTGCTTGCTACGTGATAAATCGATCTTCGTCAACAGCCATTGACCTGAAGACACTGATGGAGATGTGGACTGGTAAGCTAGTTGACTATTTTCACCTCCATACATTTAGAAGTCTTGTGTATGTAATGTACAACACTCAAGAAACAACGAAACTAGATTCAAAATCCAAAAAGTGTATCTTCTTGGGGTATGCTGATGGAATCAAGGGGTAACGCTTATGGGATCCCATGGCCCATAAAGTTTTCATCAGCGGAGATGTAAGTTTTGCAAAAGACAAACTGCAAGGAAAAGAAAGTGATAGCACTTTAATAGAAGAAACTGAAACTACATCAATTCAGGTGAAGAATAATCCTAAAGAAGAAAATCAAAATTCTTCTAAAGCAGTACCAGAGCACGAAGAAGAAGAAGGAAAAGAACTTGTTGAGTCTGAGGCTCAAGAAGTTTGTCAATCTACTCGTTAGAAAAGATGACCTTCTTGGCACTCAAAATATGTTATGGATAGTAATGTTGCATATTGTCTTTTAACAGAGGATGGAGAGCCATCAAATTTTCATGAAGCTTTGAATAGTCCAGATGTATCTCAGTGGATGACAGCAATGCAAGAAGAAATTAAAGCTCTTTATAAGAACAAGACATGGAAACTTGTACCGTTACCACATGGTAGAAAAGCCATTAGTAACAAATAGATTTACAAGATCAAGTGCGACAACAATGATCAATAGATCGATTTCATATGAGATTGGTAGTTAAGGGATATGTTCAGAAAGAAGGTATCGACTTCAATGAGATATTTTCTCCTGTGGTTTGACTTACAACAGTCAGAGTAGTTTTGACAATGTGTGCTACATTCGATTTACATTTAGATCAACTAGATGTGAAGACTGCTTTTCTTCATGGTGATCTTGAAGAAAATATTTATATGCTCCAACCAGAAGGCTTTGTAGAAGAAGATAAAAAGAACTTGGTTTGCAAGTTGAAAAAATCTCTATATGGTCTTAAACAGGCGCTGAGATGTTGGTATAAGAGATTTGATTCCTTCATTATTAGCCTTGAGTACAATAGAATCAATTTAGACCCTTGTGCTTATTACAAGAGGTTTTGTGATGAAAACTTCATCATTTTACTATCGTACGTGGACGACATGTTAGTTGTAGGCTTTAACAAAGATTAAGCCCAAGAGTTAAAGGCATAATAGGCTAGGGAATTTGATATGAAGGACTTGGGACTTGGGACTCTAACAAAGATTAGATAATATCTCCATTGACAGAATTAAGAGATTAGTAAATGATGGAGTCTTTGAGACTCTTGACTTTACTGATTTTTATACTTGTTTAGATTGCATTAAAGGAAAGAAAACTAACAAGTTCAAGAAAAATACTAGGAGGAGTTCTGATGTACTAGAGATTATACAAATTGATATTTCAAGACCTTATAATATGTGCTTTAATGGTCAAAAATATTTTATTACCTTTATTGATGACTATTCACGATATATGTATATCTACTTGCTTTATGATAAGAGTGAAACACTATATGCTTTTAAGGTCTATAAAGCAGAAGTAGAGAAACAGTTAGGTAAGCAAATTAAGATCGTGAGATTAAATAGATATGATAAATTTTATGGAAGGTACACTAAAAAGGAATAGTTACTAGGTCCATTTGCAAGGTTCCTTGAGGAACAAGGTATTATGGCACAATACACAATGCTTGGCTCACTATCACAAAATAGTGTAGTTAAAAGGAGGAACTAGACATTGATGGACATGGCGAGAAGTATGATTAGTAACTCCAATCTCCCATTGTCTTTGTGGAGTAAAGCTCTAAAAACTGTGGCATTTATACTAAATAGGGTTCCAACCAAGGCAGTTTAAAAAATGCCATTTGAAGTATGAAAAAGTTGGAAACCTAATTTAAAATATATACTTGTTTAGGGATGCCCAGCTAAAGTTTGGGTTTATGATCCACATGAGATAAAGTTAGACTTAAGAATAGTTAGTGGATATTTCCTTGGCTATGTAAAAAAGTCTAAAGGATATATAGTTTTATTGTCTATCTCATACAATAAGAATTATGGAATATAAGAATGCATGGTTCCTTGAGCAAGATGAGATTTGATGAAAGGGAAACGCCTAAGGGAGTAATCATCCCTAAAAGCCAGGCTATAGGGGTAAGGGTGCCTAAGGTCTTATAAACCCCCCACCTAGTGGTATTCTAGCCGATGTGGGACTTTATCGATAGTCACTCAATAATAACCTTTACCATTGCATAATTTACATTATTCGCCCACTCTTTTTGGCTTGCACATCCTCATGCAAGGTACATAGGCTACACCACGAGCTACCCCATAGTGCAATTTTTTTAACAATCTACCTCAGCTGGCGATCTAGCCAACCCACACCGACTAGAAGAACCAAGACTTTGATACCAAATGATGCAAGGGAAATGTCTTAAGAAGTAATCATCCCTAAAAGCCAGGCTATTGGGGTGAGAGTTCCTAAGGTCTTATAAACCCCCCACCTAGTGGTAATCTAGCCTATGTGGGACTTTGTCGATAGTCACTTGATAATCAGTCTCATTATTGCACAGTTCACATTAAGATTAGTAGTAGTCATTCTCCAAACTCAATTTTTTTAGGAATATAATAGAGTTGAATTTATTCATACATCTTTGAATAGATTGGTTGTTTTTCATGATAATAATTAGAATTTGATTACTTAGAAACAACCAATGTTTAAAGAATCACTTCATCATGAGGACACCCTTATAAATTCAATTACTCAAAATTCTCAATCTGAGGATGTTGATGTAACATAAAGAAGATCTCAATAGTCAAGAAACCTGCATTTTCTTTAGATTATGTTGTTTACCTACAAAAATCTGACATGGACATTGTTGTTGAAGATGACTCTATCACGTTTTCACAGACTATGAATGGAAATAAATCTATATTATAGTATTATTCCATAAATAATGAGATGAATTCCATGGCTAATAATCGAGTATAGAATCTTGTCGAATTGCCTAAAGGGGGAAATGACATTAGCTGTAAGTGAGTTTTTAAAACCAAAAGAAATGTTTTAGGTAATATTGAAATATATAAGGCAAGACTTGTAGGTAAATAATTCACTAAACAAGAAGGAATTGATTATCATGATACCTTATCTCTTGTTTCTTAGAAGGATTCATTTTAGATAATTATCGTATTAGTAGTTTATTTTGATATTAAGTTATATTAAATAGATATGAAAACAAAATTCCTCAATAGAGAACTAGAGGGAGAGGTTTACATAAAACAACTAGAAGGTTTCATTTCAAAAGACAATGATCACTTGATTTGTAAGTTTAAGAAATCTATATATGGTTAAAACAAGCCTCTAATTAGTGGTATTTAAAATTTCATAATGTTATTTCTTCATTTGGTTTTACAAAGAATATTATAGATTAATGTATACACCATAAGGTCAGTATGAGTAACATAATTCTTCTAATCCTATATGTAGATAATATTTTACTTGTTTCAAGTGATTTGGGTTTACTTTATGAAGTTAAGTGATTTCTCTCATAAAAATTTGTCATGAAAGAGAATGTCGAAGCCTCTTATGTCATAGGCATAAAGATTAAGAGAGATAGATCTCGAAGAATATTAGGATTGTCTCAAGAATCTTATATCAATAAAGTGTTAGAGAGATTTCACATGAAGGATTATTTATCCAATGTTGCATCAACTGTCAAAGGTGACAAATTCAATTTGAAACAAAGTCCAAATATTATAAAAGAAACAAATAAAAAAATTCCTTATGCTTATGCATTTAGAAGTTTAATGTATGGTTAGGTTTGCACAAGACCTGATATTACATATGTAGTTGAAATATTGAAAAAATATTAAAGTAATCCTATTTTGGACTATTAGAGAACTGCAAAGAAAGTTATGCGATGCCTTTAAGAAACTAAAGGCTACAAGCTTATATATAGATAATATGACTATTTAGTAGTGGTTGAAAATTTAAACTTTGACTCTGTTAATTGCCTTAATTCAAAAAAGTTAACGTTAAGATATGTTTTCTGTATTACTTGAAGAGCCATTTCTTGGAAAAGTGTAAAGCAATGTTTAATTACTACTTCTATTACTGAAACAGAGTTTGTATCATGCTTTGGAATGACATCACAAGCTATATGGTTGAGGATTTTTTGACTTGTAATTATTGACACAATTGCCAAGCCATTAAAAATTTACTACGATGATTCTGCATCAGTGTTTTCCCCAAATATAATAAGAGCAAAATTCATAGTTAAGCACAATGACATTTAAGTATCTAGCTATTTAATAACATGTTAAAGCAAACAAGACTGTTGTAGAATGCATCAGTACTAAACTGATGATTACAAACCCCTTGATAAAATGTTTACTACCTATTACGTATAAAGAACATGTTGAACATATGAGTCTTAGTTCTATTATGTAATTTTATGTGCTTGAGACACTCTTATGTTTGGTATCACATTTTGTCGATTTGAAGAACTCCATTAAGTTATGTTTGTCTTCTCTTATTTAGTTGTATATACATAAAGTCCAAAGAGAATGACAATGTATGTTTTGGTGACCCTGAATGAGTATTTGGAAGTTCATTCATAAAGACGTACCACATACAGTTCTCATTCAAAGGAATTTAGTTGCATTGTTATACATAGAAGGAAATACTTGTTCTGAAAGAACGTATTACTATGATTTATGCAATTTAAATTATTTTGTTTGGGTATAGGGATATTGCATTCATGAGAGGTTTTAAGGATGTATTAATATTGAATTCGTACATACAAAGTGTTTAATGGGTCAAACGGGAGAATGTTAATTATATTAATTAAAAATATATGTAGCCTATTTTTATACAATAGTTATCTTTTTATGTGAAAATGTGACCTTATAAGAAGAAGTGACGCTATATGAAGATGTGACCCTATATGAAAATGTGTCTCTATGTAAAAATGTGTCTCTATATAAAATTTTGTCCTTATGTGAAAATGTATAGGGTGGTTATGGAAACCATTAATTAATTATAAATATCCCTTATTTAATGGGAAGAATGACACATTGAAACACCTAAAAAATATTTTTTTGATATAAAGGTCTTTAGTTTACAAGAAAGCATGTGATTTTCCATTAAATACATGGATCAAGATCTTGTATAGACTAAATAAATTCTCTCTATTCTGATTTATATCTAGTGATTATGTTTGTGAGGAATTTGAATACTATGGCTAGTAGTATGTTCCTTAGACTTCTGCATTTTAATTTATTGAAGTTATGCAAATTTATGGCTTACATTGTCAACTTCTTGAAGGCTATTTGTATATATAATAGTGTATTGTAAACTAATGGAATAAATAATAATATAGTTTGACTTCATATCACAAGCTCTCTATCTTCTTTGCACCTTGTCTCTCACTTTCTCTGCTACTATAATAGCTATTATGGTATCAGAGCTAGATGTACAACATTCACCGTAGATCCACCAAAATTTGTACTATAATTTTCAATAGGGGTGTACAAAACTGAACAAAATAGATCAAATCGAATCAAACCAATTCAAAATAAAAAAAAAATCGATTTTAATCAATTTAGATTATTTTTTAAATTTAAAAATCGACCAGTTCAATCAGTTGGAAAAAAATTCCAACTGAACTAAATTGACCCAACCCATTATATTTAATGTTTATTTATTTATTTATTTAAGATAATGCTTTTTTTATTAATGAAGAGATTGATTAAGAGTCAAAATTTTTAATCCTATAAGATTCACTGTAAGTTCTAAATAATAAAATAATGTATTTAAATTTTTAAGCACAATGCAACTTTTTTTAATCCATTAAACAGTTGGATTTCATTAATTAATTAATTTATATGAAATGTCTATTTAATATCTTATAATGGAGTGTGATAGTTTATACTGATTGCATTTATATCATGTTATTAATAAATTTAATAATTTTTTTATTCACCTAAAATTAATAAATATTTATTAGTACTAGTATAATTGATAATAAGAACAGAAATTGATTGATTCTAAAATAATGCTTTTAACATAATTACTCTATTATGAGATGAATAAAAAGATAGATAGATAAAAAAATAAATAACAATATACTCTCTTAAAAATAAATAAAAATATACCACAATTTAACAAAAATATTTTAAAAATATTTTATCAAAGAAAGACAGATAAAATAAATAAATAAATAAATAATCTCTCAAATGTTTTCTCTCTCAATTTTTAAGTAAATGTAATTGATATTTTGATATCCCGAACTACTTCATAATTTTTTTGAACAAAAATAATTAGTATTAGAAGATAAGGAATTAAAAATAAAATTTAAATGGGTGCTATTTTATTTTATTATTTGTTTCTTTTTCATAAATGTTATTTGAATTATGTTGTAATATATTTTTTATTTTTTAAAAAAATTATGCATATATTTTTCATAACAGAAAAAAAGATAATATAATAAACATACTAATAAAAGAAGATAGAGTTTGTTTTATTAAACTTTTCAAAATTTGTGGAGTTGTTCTTTTAAGGCAATAATACAATTTTTTATTATTATCATCATCATTTTTGCTTTGAAAATTCCATTAGTTTTGTAATCTTGTATTTCAATAGGTTGTGTGTTACACATTGTAAAAATCAATATATTTTATTTCTATCATAAAAATAAAGAGTAAATTTCTTTCATATCTTATAAATTTAGAATATAAGTAAAATTTGAAACTACAAATTTTTTTCATGTTTCTTAAATTTATCATTAAAATATCTTTTGTAGATTATAATTATACTATTAATTATAGCTTTTATTTTAATATTAATGATGCCCAATTTTACCCTAAAAAAAATTAGTGATGCCATAGTACAATAAATGGGATCCCATTTTGAACAGTGGAATAATTTTAAAATCTTGTCTACTTAGTCTATATATGCAATGTTCAAGCTCCAGTTGAATTTTACAAAAGACATTAAAAAAAAATGAAAATCATGGGGATGGTAATGGGAAACGCAACAAAAAAAAACCGATGGACTGAACCAAACTAAAGCAATTTCTATTTGGTTCAGTTCTATAAACTTGTGCCAAACCGATAGGTCCATATTTTTCAAATTTTTTTTTAATTGGTTCAATTTGGTTGAAGCTCAAAAATCAACCAAACCGAACAGATGTACATCCCTAACTTCCAAATCTCCAGTCCATCTATTATACAAAATATTTTTTGTAGATTTGCGTCAGTATGTTTTATCAGATATCCACAAGATTCGTCATAGATCTATCAAGTTCTTCAAAGATTCACTAGTTTCTTCAAAGATTTGTGTCAATCCACCATAAACTCAATTGTAACCTATAGATCCACTAAAAGATTTGCGTTAAGAGTTATGGATTCATCATCCTCAACTGTAACTAGTAGATTTGTGCTGATAACTTTCTCCATTCTAGTCTCATTGAAGCTTGACGATATAAATTATTTGCCTTGGAAGCATTAGGTTCTCTCAACAGTGGAGGATATAAGCTAAAAATCCATATTCAAGGTCTTTAACTGATCAAGTTCATGGAATAGTGAGTGAACAATACCTAAATTGGGAGCTATAAGATGAACTACTTATTTCATGGCTACTGGCATTAATGTCCGAGAGCATGACAACAAGAATGGTTGTGTCACGGCCCCAAATGATGGAACACATGACCGGCACGACATAAGGGTTTCCCCCTAGCCGCAAGCCTAACACATAGCATGCACAAAAATCCAGCACACAATCCAGAGTACATAATAAATATAACTGGCCACATATGCTACATCCAATATCAGAAAATACTGTATATATGTATATATATATATATATATATATATATATATATATATATATATATATATATATCTCATGATATCTCATGAATCCAACATTCTGATTCAACTTGGCCCACGGCCTCATAATATTCATGTGATTCAACTTGGCCCAAGGTCTCATAATACCAACATTATTGTAAAATATAAAACCATTTTTTTCAAACAACACATCAAAATACGCAAGAAGCGAGGATCCTGCCTGTATGTTCATGGAGATACTCTAAACATAATTAAACTAAACAAACAGTACAAAAGAACCTTGCCCAAACTGAGGCTCACCAACACTATCTTCAGCCTCCTAAGAAGCTGTAGCTGGATCAAAGTCTCTTTGACTATCTGTGGGGAGGAAACAAAAGAGGGGTGAGATTACCACATCTCAGTGAATGAGTAAATCATACTATAACTGAAACAGGGCAAACCAAGCACGAGTGTTTCGCAATGGGTTTAATAATTGAAATCCAAATGTAAAGATAATAATAGAAACATTAAGCATTTAACCATAATTTATTGAAAGAAAAGCTAAACAGTTCAAATGTATATTCAAAAGATAAATCAGGATTTAAATCAATAACAGTAGAGCAAATCAATTATGCATGGTAAGTAATAAATGAAGATATTTATGCAATAACAATGATGAATGAGCTTGTTTAGAAATATTTAATCTTTAAGAAAAATGCATCAGTTTATTGGAGGTCTTTCCTAACAGATCTATCATCTCCTCCAAGCACACAGCAAGGGTAAGGTAATCACTGTAGGCGTAGACATAAGTCCACCCTAAATTCCCCCAAGCACACAGCAAGGGTAGGGTAATCACTGTAGGCGTAGACATAAGTCCACCCTAAATCCCTGTGTCTTAGGCAATCATAGGCCCGTCACAGTATCCTAGGCCGAAGCCTTCACATGACCATGGTGCACCAGGGCTAGCACTACCTACGGCTAGCTAACAGTGATCTAAAAGGGGTCCTCCAATAGAAAACATTTGAAAATATGCTATTCAAAGCGTTTAAAGTAAAACATTTCAATAACATTATAATAAAACTATAATTCTCTATCTAGCTCTTTTCATGCATAAAACTCCGTTCAAAAATATGTTTCATCCATGTATTCCCATGGAGACCTTTATCATCATAAACTTTCCCTTTAAACATAGATCGTCCGTAGACGTCGCATAGATGCTCATCATGCATCAAATCATTTTAAACATAGATCGTCTGTAGACGTCGTATATATGCTCATCATGCATCAAATCATTTCATGGCTAACTTAGTTCATTTCTATGACTAAGTTCGCATTTCATAAATCTAACTCAAATGGAGAATTATCAGCTAAGATGCTTGCCCTGCATACCTAGAGTTCAACTAGGATTTAAATTTATAATTTCTAACATGGTTGGAACATATTGGTTTTCAAAGCGGTAAAACAGTTTAGCATATATTCCAACTAGTTAAAATCATATGAAAGAATTATAAACTGAATTCGTAAAACATGCGCTATAGTATGAAAAACCCATTCACAAGTAAGGGCTCCAGATTGGACAGCCCTAAAATCTTAGTTCCTGGTCTGAATTCGGTAAAACAGACCCCAAAATCGAGTCCGGAAAGTCCAAAAACCTTAAATGAGCTTGGTTATTGTTCACCGCCGGAAAACACTATTCACGCCGGAAAATACTATTCACCGTCACAAAAATTTTACCGAATCAACAAAACAATTTCATATCCTAATATTTATCTAATTTCTGAATCCATCTACGGAGTCAGATTTCTAATTAGAAGTCCCTAAGTAAGGTTTTTTAGAACTTACCTTTTACCGAGATTTTTTACTTTAGATTTACGGCGATTCAACGGTTGATTTCAAAAACTGATCGGTCAAAACTGAAGTACTCTTCGTCCTGAATCCAATACCACTTTCAGTTTTGATATCGGAAGCTAATCGGTACTCCAAATCGAAAGATAAAATTGGATGTTACTATTCCTACACTATTCACTATTATGCATCTTTTCCGTTTTTTTTTCTTTCTTTCTGATACTTCATCGCCCCCGGTTTCATTTTATCATTCTGCAGGTTTCGTTTTTTTTTTTTTAAATATAATAATAATTATTATATAATTAATAATAGGATTTTCTTTTATAAAAATTCATATAAATTCCATTTTTCATCATAAAATATCCCAAAAATTTCTAAAAATTTCCTTTCTCATAAATCTTTAGTTAAACTCTTAAATCATAATTTTTCTTAATAAAAATTGTAATAAAACAAATTTTAAAACAAATATCTTTATTCATATTAAAAGAAAGAATATTTCTAAAAATACCATACAAATTCATTAGAGGCCGATATAATTATTTTAAGCAACAAAATACTTCTTTTACTTAAAAGTCCACTTACTTTTAACAAATCATAATCATTTCTACATAAATAAAAATATATTTGCTTATAGCGCGCCAAAATATAAATTCTCATATTTCTTTTGTATTTCTTTAATCCATGTAATAAATAAACTTATTTTCACCGGTTCTTATCTCTATTTTCAAAATTCTCTCTTTTATTTTAAATTTCCTTTAATTTGAATTTTTGTTAAATTTACGGTTATTACAGGTTGGATGTGACATTATGCATCAATTTTGGTCCAGACTTGAGCTTTTTTTTCCTTCATAAATAAGAGTGAAAATAAAACAAATTCATTAGTAACTTAGAACAACTAAGAAAGGTAACCTATCAATAACAAAGTATTTGTTGAAAATCAATTGTTTGGTAGATACATTAGCCTCTATTGGTGCTCCAGTAGAAGAATCATCACATATAGACTTTATTTTGATGGTTTAAGTAATGATTGCCATGGTTTCATGACGTCAATATCTTCAAGGCTTAATCTGTACACTGTGACTGGAATTAAAGCTATGCTTATGGCTCAATTAAGAAAGGATAGCAAAATTTATACAAAATACTAACAATTTTTAAGCAAATTTAGCTCAACAACAATTGATTGTGTCAAAATAAGGAGGATACATTTAGGTATCTTACATTAGTAACTCCTACATTGATACTCACAAATTCTTCAAAGGAAGTGGTTCAAATTATGGATTTAGGCATGTTAGAATTTTCTTAGGCTCCTTCAGATGAGGTTTTTCTAGAGGAAGAAAGAGAGGTTGTAGATACTCTTAGGAAGAAGATCCATAATGACAAATGGATGGAGAATTTGGTCATATTGCTTCTTACTACTATTATAGATATAATCAGGTATATAATGTTAAAAAATTATAGCCATTTTTAGGACCACAGAATGCCAAAAATATGGCACCTATGAATGCAATGCTAGCTCTCCTTGTAGTGGTCTATAATTCTAAATGGTACATGGACTCTAGAGCTACCAATCTCGTCACTACAAATTCAAAAAATCTCACTCACATGACACCATATATTGGTAGTGAGGAGCTTCATATAGGTGATGAAGCAAGATTAAAAGTTCATCACATTGATAATTTTAAAGTTATCTTTGCTTCTAATCCTTCTGTGATTCTAAATTTACTTAATGTGTTCAAATTTTCCACTGACAACAATTTATTTTTTAAATTCCATGCTAATTCTTACTTTGTTAAATCTTATGTCAACAATCAAATTCTTCTTCAAATTTCACTTAGAGATGGACAATATGTTTTTTTATTAGCTCAAAGTTTTCAACCCTACAAAATGTTCACCAATTGCTTTTAATTGTAATTTTTCTTCTACTTTCAATAACTCGAATGTGCATATATGGCACTATAGATTAGGGCATCTAGCTCCTACTGTTGTAAATAAAGTGCTCACTACTTGTAATATTTTTTAGACTAATAAAAAGATACCTGGTGTTTTCTCTGCTTGTTGTTTAGGTAAGTCCTATAAACTCCCATATCTATCATCTACTACTATTTATACAGAGCCCTTAGCCCTTATTTATACAGATGTGTGGGTCCTTCCTCTGTGATTTCTATCAATGGTTTTAAATACTATATTCATTTCATTGATGTCTATTCCAAATACACATGAATTTATCCTCTTAAAAACAAATCCAAAGTTTCCTCTATATGTCTCAAGTTTAAAGGTATGGTTGAGCTTCAAACTGGATTCAAAATCAAGTTGCTTTAGAGTGATGATGAGGGAGAATAGACTTTAAATACATTTAAGTCCTTCCTAGAAAATCATGGAATAACACATAAGCTTAGTTGCCCTCATCTTAATGAACAAGATAAGGCTACTAAAAGGAAGCATAGGCATTTAGTAGATATGGGTTTGAAACTTCTTGCTACTACGTCATTTTACCCTTTTTGTAATAGCCTTAAAAATTAAAGAGAATTCTAAATTAAAGAAAATTTTGAATAAAAGAGAAGATTTTGAAAATGGAGATAAAAACTGTTGAAAATATGTTTATTTATTACACGGGTTAAAGAATTATAAAGAAAATATGAGAATTTACGTTTCGGGGCTAAAATGTAATTTCTTAAAAGTTTAGGGGTCAAAATGTAAATAAGAAAAATTTGCAAGGACTTACCTTTAAAATTAAAATTTTGCAAAAAGGTCTATCGGAATATTTTAAGGGTGTCAGCCACCCAAGAAGCAAAAAATTCAAATTTCCTCTCTCTCTCCTCTCCAAATTTTCTCTCCCGAAACCCTAAAAATTCTCTCTAAGATTCCATCTCTTTCGGACCTCAAATTTTGACACCACCACCACCAACGGATGCAGGACGAAGAGTTCTATAAATCTATTTGACTGGTTTCTGGAAAATTGGTCAGAGATTAGCCAAAAAATGGAGGGAAAAGTCAAATAAAAAGGTAATATCCAAAACTCCTATCTGTGGTTCTCAAACACAAAAACTAACATCATAAATCGATTCAAATGGTGCCTAAACCTTATGATCTCAAATTTTAGGCTCATCCTCCCTTGCACGCGCCCCCACATGCCGTATATCCCTCGACGAGTGATACCCACACACAGCCCTTTTGGTGGCGCGTGCAACGCGTGATGCTAGCCCATGTTGCGTTGACTTTGTTAACCGAGCTCCTAGAGGCCAAATTTCACAAATTCAGAGTTATTTTCAAGGTTTTTGGACCATTTTGACTTATTTTTAAGGTCTATTTTGCTAAATTTGGACCGAAAATGTGGATTTTGGGGTTGTCCAACTTGGTACCCTAACTTTGTGAGTAAATGATTCTTTCTATGACTTACCATTTACTCTTCTTGATCTTTAAATGTGTAATTGAGTATATTTATAAGATATTTACACATTTATATATATTTCTAAAATAGATTAAATTATTTGAATTATTAATAATCTAAAATATAGTTCAAGAAGAGTATAGATTTGAACATGAATTTTTAAACTCATGGTATATTTGATACTACATGTATTTCTTATTAAATAAACATTTATGCATGTGGCATTAATTTATAAGCTATATGATTGCCTTGAGAAAGGACATGTATATGTGATAAACCCTGATTGAGTAATTTATGACAAATGAACTGTATTGAGACTAAGAATCTGTATTATACTAAAAGCTCTGTTTTGAATGATATAAAATATGTGCATATGATAATTTAGTGGAGGAATTCTATTGGAAACAATATTTGCTAACAGCAGGTGATGTTAGCTCTGGTGCACCTTGATACCTCAGCTAGCATGGTTGGTGCTAAGCTCGTGTGAAGGCCAACACACGGGATATGATATGTGATGGAGAGCGAAATGCCTCCTATTTAGGCGAGATACCAGTTATATGATATGTGATTTGCCTTTCCTTGCTTTGTGTTTGGAAAATTGTACATATTATAGTCCCTTCGCGTGTACTCTTGAATGGTGGTAAGGTAAATTTTAGCTAAAATACAAAATATAGTCAAATCCTACACCAATAAAGTACAGAAGTAATTAAACTCTGATATGGTGGTTTTGATATAGGATCCTCCTAATATTTTTATAAGAAATATTTTTAATGCATATCAATGTTTGAATAATGATCGTAATGTATCATACATGGTTAGAGATATCTGAATGTGATTTGAATTGAGAATATTTAAAAATATGGGTCCCATATGAATGCATTTCTGAACCGTAATTTTTGATATGATAACTTTGAATATATGAGTACATCTATATGTTGATTTAAGAGGTCATAGGAGGTGTTATCTACTCATTGAGTTGTCAAACTCACTACACAATGCTTACATTTTTTTTTTCAGATAAAAATACAGAATTTGGTTTTACTGCTACGTGATCAGTTATGTGTCATTCTCTAGGTAAGCCTACGTTGCTTCCAAGGCTCGAAATGTTTAAAATATTTTGTCATTGTAATCTTGAGTATACTCTGAACACTACAGGCAGGATCTCAACTTCTGCTATAATATTATTAAGTGTAGTTTTGACATATATAATTAACTATATTAGAAACTTATAAACAAATGATATTTTTTTGATATGTGATATTGTGAAGCCGTAAGCAAATAAATAAGAGTAAAGTTATATGTTAATTGTGTTATTCGCGTTCTATTAAATTGGGGCATGACACTTTTAATTATAGGATTTTGCCTTTCAAACTTCTATTTTTTTTTCATTAATCAACTTCCAACTCTAATTCTAAATTATAAATCTCCTACAGAAGTGTTATTTCATACAATGCCTAACAGCATCTCCAATAGGGGTTCTTAACCCCCATAGAGAGTTGCTTATTGTGGACATGGCCCACAGTGGCATCAAATAGTCAAAATATTTTAAGCACCGTTGCTTCTATAAGCAACGATACTTAAATAAAAAAAATTAATTTTTATTATTTTTAATTAATATTATTAAAAATAAATTTATATTATTTTAAATTTTTTTATGTATTTATTGTTTTAAAATTAAAATATAAATTAATTATATTTTAAATTAAAATATAAATAAATATAAATAAAATATAAAGATGTAAGATAACTTGTGAGACCCATTTAGTGAACTTTTAATAATTGCATCATTGGAGTGCAGAGTTGTTTAAAATAGTGCAGAGTTGCTTAAAAAAAATGATGATATAACAATGTAAGACCCACTTAAATAACTTTGGAGAATATCACTATTGGTGATGCTCTTACTATCATTTTTCTTAAGGTGTTTAGGTGCTGCTATTATCCTCACACAAGTCCTTATAACAAAAACAAACTCTCCTTCAGATATTTGCAATGTGCTTTCCTTAGGTATAACCCTACACATAAAGGGTATAAGTGTTATGATTCTTTAACTTCTAAAATATATATCACCAGAGATGTCATCTTTGATGATTTGGTATTTTTCGTACCCCAAGATAATATCTTATTATAACACTTAGCCAATAGTTTCTCTTGTCCCTCAATCAGTTTCCTCCATTCTTGTGGTGTATCCTTCTACTTCTAATATTTTGCCACATTGCATAACAATTTTTAATTCTGCTCATGATCATAATGATAATATAACTGCTCCTGAAATTACTGGTACTATTGTTGAAAATAGTGATAATAATGCTACTGATCATATTGCTATTAATCATACTACTGCTACAGATAATTCTAATACTATTAACAATGCTACTGCTACTTATAATATTGTAATTCTTACTATTGCTTACACTTGTTGTACCATGAATACTGGATATGTACCTTATTTTGGCAATTCTATTTGTAATACTTCTAGTTTAATATGTTTTAGTCTCACTGATTATGCATTGCATATTATTGATTCTAAACTTCCTAATACTGGTTCTACATTGATTTCCTAGTACTGGTTCTAGATTGCCTTCTACTATGTCCATTTGTTATAAAGAAAATAGAAAGTAGAAACACTTTAGCTCCAGTTAACCTACATCCTATGACTACACGTTCAAAAGCTAGTATAAAAAATCCAAAAGCCTGCCTTGTAGATATGTTGACAACCATGAATCTATTATAGTTAAATTTTCTTTATCACATCCAAAATAGAAATTAGCTATGCAGGAAGAATTTAATGTCCTTCAGTCTAATAATACTTGGAGTTTGGTAGAGTTTCCTTTAGCCAAAATTTTGATTGGGTGTAAATCGTTTTTTAGGATTAAAAGGAATCTTGATAGCTCTATTAATAAGTACAAAGATAGATTAGTGGCTAAGAATTTTCATTAACAAACAGCCTTTGATTTTTTTGAGACTTTTAGCCTTGTAATTAAATCAATCATGATAATCCAAATTGTACTCACTTTAGCCCTTGCAAAAGGATAGCATATTAGATTGATAGACATTAATAATGCTTTTCTTAATAGTTTGTTTAATGAAGAAGTGTATATAGTACAACTTTTGGGTTTTATGGTATCAAACAGTAACCTAGAGGTTAGTTTTAGCGTCTTAAAGTTACATTGTACGGGTTTGGATTTAAATATGAAAAATGTGATCAGTCACTTTTCATTCAATTTTTTGCCCATTCCGTCATATATGTATTGGTTTAAGTAGATGACATTATTGTGACTCACAGCTCTTTGACGGAAGTTCAAGTTCTTATTTTTGCATTAAATAAGGTGTTGTAGAATTTAGGAAATCTCTTATATTTTATGGGCATTTAAGTAAACTATTCTAATGATGGAGGTCTTCATTTATGCCAAAGGAAATACATCGCAAGTTTATTATCTATGGTAAATGTGTTGGAATGTAAATCATAAATAACCTTATGATTAACACTACCTAGTTATCTACTGCAGGAGACAAATTTATGGCTAACCCGCATCTTTATTGGTCAGTTGTGTGTGGCTTACAATATGCCACAGTAACTAAACTGGGTATTGCTTATTTAATTAATAGAATTTCTTAGTTTATGTTTCAACACCTTGAAAGTCGCTAGCAAGTAGTCAAAAGACTATTAAGATATCTTCAAGGAACTTTAGATTTTGGACTTCACCATAGAAACCTAAATCAGCTGGATCTTTATGCCTTTGGTGGTAATTTAGTTGCTTGGATTTCTAAAAAGTAACCTACTGTTTCTAGTTCCAGCATGGAAGCTGAACGCAAAAGTTTAGCTAATGTCACTGCTAAGATGACTTGGATCCTGTCACTTGTGACTAAACAATATGCTCTAATGCTAAAATTTATTATGACAATCTTATTACGATTTTGCTTGCAGCTAATCCTATCTTACATCATAGGACAAAACACATTAAATTAGATCTTTATTTTGTTCGTTAGAAAGTCAACCACGAAGAGATTACAGTTCTTCATGTGCCTTCATCAAAGGAAACTGCTGTTGTCTTTACCAAAGCACTGCCCAAGAATACTTCCTGTCACCTTTGGTACAAACTCAGGGTAGAATCCCTTTCTAACCTAAGTTTGAGGGGGCTATTAGAGATAACCAATAGTTAGATTAGTTTAGTTCTATTGTAACTATTTTTGATAGGTGTCAACTTCTTATTGAAGGCTATTTGTTTATATAACAATGTATTGTAAACTGATGGAATGAATAACAACATAGTTTGACTTTAGATCACAAGCTCTCTGTCTTCTCTGCATCTTGTTTCTTACTCTCTCTACTACTATAGTAACTATTATTTAGAACCACCACTTTGTTAGCGAAAACCATCCCTAAGAGACTACGCTGGGAAATTTGGAGCCCCGAATCGATGATGGCATCTTCTACCCCCAAAGTTTCTTCCTCACTATTAGAATTAAATTCCTGTATACCGCCCCCAAACATTGTCGGTGTAGCAGATGCCACCTTCGTAGACCTATAGCATGGAAGCCTTGCTTCTTAATTTCGATATTGCAGAGCCTGAAAGAACCTACCATAACCACTGCCAAGATTGACTGACAACCCACCCCCTCATACTGTTGTGCATAACGTTGACACCACCTCTATAATCCACTATGGTCTTGCACAGGTGAAAAATCTAGCAGAGCATTTGTCTTGATCTATCAAAAATTAAGAGCAACACACACACACGTACATATATATGCTTTTCGGGTGGTTCACACCCTAGGTGGTGCAGCAGAGCCAAAGTAGGCAAGGCTGTTCAGTTTTCAATATTCCCTCCTTCACTGATTGACTCCTCTGGGTTCAGGACTCAGTTCTATTTACACGTGCTGGATTCGAATACAAATCCTTTTATAGGGTAACTTGCTACTTCTTCAAGATATGCTTTTATCAAGAAGTGAGGTTGGTTGATGGCAAAGAACTAAATTTTTTTTCTTTTCTATCGAAACGATCGAAACGTTTATATTTTCTGAGTCACCGACACAAAACGGAGTTATAGAAACGAAACGAAGTGTTTGTTAAAAAACTATGCTATTTCGATTGAAATTACTATATTTCGAAATATTTCAATAGAAATACTCTTATTTCAGTAGAAATTTAAGTGGAAATACTTTTATTTCAATAAAAATATTATTGTTTTGAGTTATTTTGATAAAAATACTCTTATTTCGAATTGTTTTGATAAAAATACTCTTGTTTCGAGTTATTTCGATGGAAATACTCTTATTTTGAATTATTTCAATAGAAATACTCTTATTTCGATAGAAAAGTACTAAATTAATTTAAAAAATAAAAAATTGACAATCTAAAAGTAGATGAAAGTAACATTAATCACATCCAATACTAAGTTATTTTTTCTCACAAGTCACAACATCTTTATTAACTTCCTACTCTCCCACTTTATTCTCGTGACATTGTTTTCTTTCGTTATCTTTATTTTAAAGAGGAAACTACAAAAATGATGAAAAGAGAAATTGAAAGACAAAAAGAGAGGAAGATACCTAAAGATAGAGACAAAATCATGGTCGACAGAGTGAAATTTAAATATAGATGCCAAGAAAGAATTAAGAAGAAGATAGATAGATAGATGTAAAAGAAATATTGTTGTTAAATGCTGTTAGGATTTGAGTCGGAGTCCTTACTATAGTAGTATGTTTATTTACTATTTAATTATAGATATTAATTCTAATTAAATTTAATATATATATATATATATATATATATATATATATATATATATATATCATTAATATTATGTTAAAATCTTTTAATTTTTTTTTAAATTATTTGAAAAGTTTCTTAAAATTTTTTTTCTGTTTTTTCGAAATTTTTGAAACGTTTCGAAATATTTTCGTTTCTGAAATCACCGAAACGGTACCTCAAAACGAAATTTAGTACTTTGGTTGATGGTACGTAGAGATGTCTCTTGCTGGGTCTTTGACAGAAATAGACGGTTAGAGTCTTAATCCAGCAAGTAGCCTTGTATATGTGTGTAGGTGTGTTTGTGCATGATTTTGATTTGTACAATATGGTATGTGAGACAAATACAAATTAAATCTTGACAAATACATACATATATATATATATAGACACACACACACACACATTAAATGTACGTAAGAATTTTTTTTTTCAAACATTAGTATATTAAAGCTATATAAATAAACTAGTTGGGGTTAGTTTAACAAGAATCGAAGAACCTCACTTGTAAGGCTTAATGGGTTCAATCTGCTAAGGCTTGTGGTATGCTCTGCTCTTAGAATGAGGTATTCTCCCCTCACCCTAAATGTTTTTTTGTAGATATACAAATAATTTAAAAAATATCTTACACATTTGAAATGATTTATTAATTTAAAAATTAAAGAACTCAAGTTATTGCTAAGGATGCAATGAGATAGGGTAAGGGTGAGGGGACCTTCTCTGCTCCTTGTCTCCATTCCTTATCACGGGGTACATATTTCCCCATCTCCATTTTCACATGGGTATGAAGACCCACAGGGATCTCATACTTCTAAATTTTTATAAGAATTAACTAAAATTTTATAAAAATTAAGTACTTTTTTTAAAAAAATAAAATAGTATAGTATTAAATTCATATACATTCCTAAAATAAAAATATATAAAAGTTCATTAGTATAAATTATATATATAGACATATGTATGCTAAAGTAATTGAATAAATAAAAAAATATTTGAATAATTTCATAATAGCGAGATTCCACGACATGTACAGTCTCTGTCCTTGTCTCCATATTCAAAGCATGGGGAACTTTACCCTCACCCTTATCGCCATAGAAACAAATTCTCTCCAACCCCATTCCCATAAAGGACAGTTCCCTACCAGTATCTCCATGAATGGAGAAGATTGCATGCCATCCTTAATTATACTTTACTCTTATGTGGTTTGACCTTAATCAAATTGCCCGTTGTGGTTTAAAGTATGTCACTAAATATCCTAATCTCGTGAGATTTGTCTATTACCATTTACCCACGTTGTGTTATTTTTTATATTTTAATTTTAACAAAAATGATCATTAGAGCCTGTTCCAGTTATACATTAAATGATTTTTCTCGTGTTTTAAAATCAATGTTGAAATTAAACTACCATTTCAAAATTAAAATTGTTAACTTTCTTGCAACAACATTTAAACATTATGAAACTGCTCAAGATAAAAGAAAAAATATATTTACCCATGAAATTGACTTTGTCCGTTGTTTCACTTTGAAGTGATTATTCTTTATAAAATGTGTAAAATATACCATACTATAATTAAAAAATAACAAAAAAATTATAGGAAACTTGAATGACATGATATAAATTATAAATTAGATGGAGTAAATTAATTTTGAGCCAAATCACTCAATAAACTATATTGAATTGCGAGATTTGGTATTAAATTTTTATTTTCTTTTATATTTACTCTATATGTATCTATATATAAAGAAATTAAATATATAACTTCAAAATAATTATATAAATTATGAATTTTATAACTTTTAAAATTCTATAATATAAAAACTATATTAAAATAATTTAAAATTTAAATATTTTGTATGTAACACGAGTACAGTATTACTTCTTAATCAATTTTATTGCATATTAGAAAATTTTAACAATTCGTTACCGTCAGTTCCCAGATTGATCGAATCTGGAGAAGCATATGTTCATTTCCAAACTATGAAGATAGAGACGTCGAATGGTGCTGGAAAGAAAAATGGAAAAGTGGCTTTTTATGATAATATGCTTTTCTCTTCATTTGGTCCACTATCAAGATGCTTCAGGTTTAAATATGCATAAATTTATTTATTTAAAATATATCAAATATTAATTTCAATTACATTAAATCAAATATTTTGTGATTGAATTCGATCCAAACAATATTATAAATATAATATATAAAACTTAAACTTTTAATTCAAAAGTTTATCTGGTTAAGTAAAAACCTAATATTGTGATTAAATTCAATCTAAAATCATTATAAATATCATATATATTTGTATGTGTTAATATCAAATTTTAATTTCAATTTCATTAAATCAAATATTTTGTGATTGAATTCGATTCAAACGTACAATATTATAAATATAATATATATTTGTATGTGCCAATCACCATTTTCATTAAAAACTTGAACTTTAATTCAAAAGCTTATCCGGTTAAGTAAAAACCTAATATAGTGATTAAATTCAATCTAAAATTGTTATAAATATCATATATATTTGTATGTGTTAAAAGGACCATTAACCTCAAAAGGGAAAACTATTAAATAAAAGTTTATGAAAATTTTTCTTATAATTAATTTGTGATAGAATTTCATTTGATAACAAAAAATGAGGGCGACAATGATCAAACTTTTAACCACTTTGGTTACAAAAACTTTGATACCATATTAAGGAAGTGATAAATTTGGATTTGAGCTAACCCACTTGGAGGTTCTGACGTGGGATGTGTTGCAGAAGAGTTCTTTAGCCAACTTGAGTGTCAAAAGCCCAAATGTGCAACCTAGCGTGCGGTCCAAAGTTCAAATAGCCCTAATTTTTGATTTAGATGGAGTTACAAGCATAATAAGAGATCAACGGAAAGCTCTTTTCAAGCTATATACCTCCCTAGTTGGAGAAACCTAGTTAAGGTCATTTCTATGTCCAAAATTCATCATTTTGGCACTATTATAAGCTTTTTTTCCATTTTCTATTTATTTTTTATATTTTAGTTTCATAGTTTAATCATGTTTCCTAGAGTAATTAGAAGTCCTCATTAGTAACATATAAATATCTTGTTTTTGTATTTCATTTAAATTTTTTTAGTAAATTAATAAAATTTCGAAGATTTTCTCTTTTACTTTTGAAGTATGTTATTTTTTACGCTTAACTCGCTTCATTGTTCTCCCTAGACATAATGAAAAAGGAACTATGCACTTTATTGTAGATAAGTACCTCTTACTAATCCTCATAAACATGCCATCTTCAACTAATTAAGCATGAAGTGCATGTGGATGACATGTGGATCTTAGCTAGCAGACCAGACTTACTAAAATGCCCCTAAGCTAACTGAATTGCCAAGGCATACAAATGTGGTCTCCCACCATCCCAAAGTAGGACTTTCTCATTTGCTTAATGGAATATACTATACTAAAATTTCTCTTTCTAGTTTTTTTCAACCATGGAGACCTCTACTGACTTAACCATTGAAGTCTACACTACTTTACCAAGGCATTAACTGTTCTTTATGCAAATCCATCACTAGAAGAGAACAATTGATCTCTGAACTTCTAGACAACATACAATTACCCTTTATGGCCAAGCTTTGTCATAAGATTGACAAGTAATTCTTTATTTGGGTAAAGTGGAAAAGACTGACCTAGCTCTTGCTATATTGAAGTGGACATGACTTAGCTCAACAAATCAAGTTCCCAAGTGAATTAACTTAACCTTTGGCTTTTTAGACTTTAAATTCCTTTGGAAAAATTTAAAAAAGAAAAGAATAGATTTCTCAATCATTTGAAAAGATCAAATGAAGAACATAATATATTTCTCAATGCTTTATAAGGACTGAATGAAGAAAATAATAGATTTCTTAATCCTTAAGAAATATTCAACAATGAGTAGGCCATATTTCTTAATCCTCTAAAAGGATCAAATGAAGAACAATGTAGATTTCTCAATCCTTTGTGAAATATTAAATTCCCACATAGATTCAAATTTTCAATCCTCTATAATGGCCAAACAAAATTATAGTAGACTTACCAATTCTCCGTAAAGACAAAATAAAGTGAATATATCAGTCATCTAAAAAATATTAACGAACCAACTTATCGCAGCCACTTGAAGACAACCAAAGTTATAGGAATATCCCAAATTATCACTACCACTTGAAGATGGCCTATCACAACCATTTTGAGACCTTAGCCTATCATGGCTGAGCAGCTTAGCTTATCATAGCCACTTGAAGACAGCTTATCATGACCATATAAAGACCAAACCTATAATGGTCAAGAAAATCGACCTATCATGACTACTTGAAGAATCAAGCTTATTATGACCAATTGAAGAACCTAATTTATCATAGTCGTGTGAAGAATATTATCATGGTTGAGCGAAGAATTAACCTTATCATGACCACATGTAAATTGCTTACCGTGGGCATTATAGGATTGCCTATCATGGCTTATTGAAGAACAATGGCCCAAGATGACTTGAACGAAAATAATGGCCTAAGACTTTCGAATAAAGACTATCCTAGGATGCCTAAACAAAGATAATGGCCTAGGATAGCCAAACAAAGAAATAATGGAGACCTACAGTCTAGGATGGCTGAATAAACCATCTCCCGCATAACTCAGGAAAACAAGCCTTAAAATAGACATTTTAGTTGATGGATATACAATAAAAGACATATGTTGTCTAAGATGATTCGAAAAATGTTCTCTTAGAGAAGAATAATGGTTTAGAATGACTAAACAATTCATTAACCACATAGTTTATACATATGGAAGGGTCGTATATTTTTGCAAAGGAAAAACATATGTTTTAACAGGAGACAACTTTTCAACCTTGAATAGACATACATTCTCAATGGGTGAGCGAGTTTGATCACATCCTTTTGACCTTAAGGACAATTTCACTAAGATAGATGACTTACCCTAGTTATATGCCTTTTACCTATGGGGTGAATACATACCAAATGAATCTAAGTTCTTTTGAGTACTCAACAAATTAAAGCAATGATCAAAAGATTAGGTAAAGAAAACCTTTTGATAATAACATGTGATTGTAACATGAATTTGTGTTGCTTTCAATGTGCTTCGTACATTTTAAGGAAAAAAAACCTTTTGAAGTAGAATTGGTGTTTGCTCATTTAGCCTAAGATACTTGCGAGCTAGAGGCTTAGCTAAGGGAGTTCCTGCAACGATACTCTAATGTTTCAGTTAGTATCAAGGTGAAAGCAAGGATATAACTAGCCAAAAGGTCCATGAATTTTAATTTTTACAATTACCTAAGTGCACGTATCATTCTTCTAATATAATGGCTTAAGTCAAGGATCATATCCCATGAGAAATCTTTAACCCCCACTAATTACCCCACTACAATCCCTCAATTTTATTTAAGTAAGTCAAAAATAGTTCAAGCAAGTCAAAAGTAGGAAACTAGAAGAATGCAAAATAAACTAAAATTTGCACAAGCAAAACAAATCAAATTCTACCTAATGAACGACCTAGGTATTTAATATCACTTAATTACTTTATCTAATTCACCTCATTCCCATACTTATTTTGACATAATGAATTATTAACCAAAGCCTTAGATTAATTACAAACCTCTATTAGGATAAATAAACTTAATTATTCGCAAGGCATGCATGCATATGAGTATCCATACATATGAATTAACTCATTCACTTTTAGGTTACTAGAGATTAAACTTGTGTTGATTAAATCAATGGTCAAATAATTAATTACCTTAATCAAGAATAACTAATCATTTCCTAAACACCTAATTCGTGATCAAGTAATTAGAAGCATGAACATTAGAATTAAATAAAAAATTCAATAGATGTCATTTATAAGTAAGGAAAAGAGTTGAATTAAACTATATAATAGAGATCCATTGAGCACCTAGAATAAAAGTCTACTCTCTAGAGCATGTAAATAACATCTCAAAAGAAAAAGAATAGAACATGGTCAAAGAAGAGAAAATAGTAGAAAAGAAATAAGAGAATTTCACAATCTTCAAATACCTATCATACTTCTCTTGCCTGATTCAAATTCCTCCTTGTTCTTGTGTTGTTTCTCTCACATAGTGGTCTTTTCTCAAAGTTCCTGAACCTCTATTTAAAAGCCCTACATCCTTTTATACTTAGGAGCCAAAAATACAATGTTTAAATGACATTCAGAAACCAATGACACAAAGTTGTGATGTTCAGAAACTTGCCCTAAATTTAGAAATTTATAGCAAATATCTTTTAATCAAAGCCTTGCTAGAGCCTAGGTTTTTCACCTTAATGTGATTTCTTCATACTTTTCTCACTTTTCCCCTTTTATCTACCTATTAAACATCAATCAACATCAAGAAAACTTTCAAGGGTCAAATATCCATCCAATAACTAAATCTAATCACTATTTATACATTCAAACATATTTCATTCAAGGAAAACCAAATTTATCACCAAATTGTAGGCAAAATAACTCTAATGGATTGTTTTCAATCCATACCCAGAGGAGGATAATACTATTTATAGAAGAGGGTAAAGAGAATACTAACAAAGGGAGATATTTCTTACCTTTGCGGGGTCTAACCCCTTTGATCTCTAGAACTTGATGTAATTCTACAGTTGGGTTTATGCCTTTAAGGTTTGCAATTGTTTTTGTAATGGCACTTCCTTTTTCCTGAACAATATGCATTAATGCCTCTTCTTTTTGAGCACCTAGATTCTTGGCAACTATAATAGGTAATGCATCTCCAACTTTCAAATATTTTAGGTGATTGGGAAGAGGTGACAGATTTGATCCAGGGTCCTGCAAGATAGAAGGTGTAAAAGTAGTATCAGAAATTGGTAATTCCATATAAGTAACCTTACCTGTTGATGTCCCTTTTGAAAAATCATTGGGTGCAGCCAGTTCCTCCTTTGTTTTTACATCAAGGTCTATCTCACCATCATCTTCCTCTACGGGTTTGCTCACAATCACCTCCAGTTTATCCTCTCTATTTAATTCGAATACTTCATGTGCTAAATAATCAATAACATCGATAGAATAAACAGGAGTATCATCACTTGAGTGTTTCATGGCCTCATACATATTAAATTTTATTACTTCACTATCAAATTCCATAGTGAGTGTTCCATTGTGAACATCTATCCTAGTTTTAGAGGTTTTCAAAAATGGTCTCCCTAATAATATTGGAGAAGTAAAATCTCCATTTTTCATGTCAAGCACATAAAAATCTACAGAAAAAACAAAATCATCTGCCTGTACCAAGACATTCTCAATTACTCCCTTAGGATATGTATTAGACCTGTCTTTTAGTTGAATTACTAAATTCGTAGAGTTTAATGGTCTCAATTTCAAAGAAGTATATACAGAATATGGCATGATATTTATGGATGCTCCAAAATCTAACAGTGTTTTCAACACGAGTATTCCCAATTTTGCATGGAATAGTAAACATACTTGAATCCTTGTATTTAGTTGGGAGTTTTGTTTGTATCATGATAGATATATTCTGACTCATTTGAACATTTTCAAATCCCTTTGATTTTTGCCTTCTTTTTTTAGTACACAGTGTAACATCCTTAATTTCGTTTATTTTATTAATAAAAATATAATTAAAAAAATAAAATTTATTAGACAATTTTTAGATATCTAAGGAAATATAAGCCTTAGAAATTCTTCACTTTATGTGTATGTATAGAAAATATTTCTAACATTAAGGAAATAAGTAAAGAGAGAAAACCTAATAGGAAAAATTAGAAATAACATACTAAAGAGAGACAAAATTTTTGGGTAAGGAAGATAAATTTTTGGGAAATAAGTAAAGGTCTTAAAATTTCAAGAAGATTGGATTAGAGTAATTTTTCCTAATTCAAGAGTTAGAGTTCTTAAGTTTAACATCTCCACCATACATTGGGCTTTCACATATGGATACTTCATATAGAGTTTTTCCACTTCATATGAGTTTCTAGCAAGCCAATTAGATAGCTCATGCAAGAGATAAAACATATACTTAGATTAGTATATAGAAGTTAGACCGATAGCCCAAAAATCATGAAAATATGACCAAGCCCTCTATGAAAGATAGAATTTCAGCCAAAGCAAAGGAAATGGGCAAGAATGAGCCTAAATCCAAGAGAAGAAAATAAGAACCATGTGAGGAAATAATAATGTAATAATAATCAAAATTTGGTCACATGGCATTAGGAAAAAATATCTGTATCCTACATTCATAATTTCAGCAAGTAGGTAATAATACATGGCATTAGGAAAAAACATCTATATCATACATTCATAATTTTAGTAAATAGGACATAATACATGGCATTATGACAAAACATCCTTATCCTACACAAATAATTTTAGCTAAGTAAGGGAGACTCGGGCTGAAAATTTGTCACCTAGAAAGGCAATCTTATCATACTTGAGTGAGACAAAAGAAAAAGAAAAAGAATCCCTAAATCAAAGGGACCTTGTCCTTTGTCTTAAGAACATTTTATCATGATTTTCAAAATATAAATCTCCTTTTGCTATGCATATCTTAACTAAGGGAGAGGAAGACAAGAACATGAGTTGTCTTTCCCTAAAAAACAATCATGTACATCCTAATTATGATAAGGTAGACCCATGATTATGAGAGTTGAACCACTTGATAGTTTATTTAAGTAAAACCCACCCTTATAACATTATAATTTCATCCATGTGAGGTAAAGGAAAAACAGAAGTAAGGTAGAGTGAGGAAATGAGAGAAAGAGAGGAGAAGAGAGGAAGGAAAAAGAAAGAGAAGTTTAGAGAACTAAGTACTCAAGGTAAGTTAGCTTAATCTCCACTTGAATCTATCTTTTCTCTTCATCCTTGGGGTTCAAAACTCACTATACTTCTCTTATTTAAGCTGTTAGAAAAGCTAAGAGAAGGAAGGAATCTTGCTACTTCCTTCAAGAGAAAACAAGAAAAAGAATTCATTAAATGAGTTAGGGAGATCTTTAGGTAAGTTTAACAATATCTCTTTTTGAAGAAAATATTTGAAATTTGTAACATTTATATGAGATTTTGATCTTAGAACTTTGATGAAATTTAAAATATTTGCTACTTTGATGATTGGCCATGGATGTTGCTATATCATGTTACATTTTGATCTTGCATGTAATGGATATTTTGAATACTTCGATTAGTATGGAAAAGTTCTGCATAAATATGGCTATGGGTAGCAAACATTTAGGGCTTTTATGCAGCTGTTATGTATATTTGAATGTGGTGAAAAATTGATAGAATATGATTAGATTGATAAAATGAGTATGACCTTAAAAATTTAGAATAAGAATATGAGAAATTTATGTTGGAAAACACCCTTAGTGATGCATGATTTGATTATGTTTTTCTTTTGAAGTGGATGATGAAATATGTTAAATTAAGTAAGAAATATAATTAAATGTTGATATGATTAATTCTTTGGTTAGTTGGAAATTTGAAAGAAAAATGGAAGAGGACTTAATAAAAGGATGAACTAGAACTTTAGGAAAAGTTAGGCTAAGAAAACTGGATTTCAAAGTAACCAGAGAAGGTTCTGTTTTTAGAATTCTAGTAAGAATTGGTTGGGAATTAAAAGAAATGGTTAACATAAAAAATGTAGATATATATCTCATGAATTGTTTTTGGCATTGAAATCGCTCAATTTGGATTTCATATGAGGGAGATATGGTCATATTAGTAAGCAGTGGTTATAAACTAGCTAACCAGGGAAGAATCTGTTAAGTATGTTTCTATTTTTGAATTTTTGGGCAAAATATGTAGGAAATTAAAGGAAATTTCTAACATAATAAATATAAATATATGTCTCATGGATCTATAGGCTCTAAAATCACTTAATTTGGATTCCATATGAGGGAGATATTGCTAATTAATGAGTAGAGGTCAAAATTAGTCTAGAATCCAGGGTGGTAAATTTAAGTGTTCTAATTTTTCTATTTTTCGGGAATAATTCACAAGAAATCTGAAGAAAAGATAAGCATGAAAGTTGAAGATAAGTGTCTTAAATTTTTATTGGCTTTGGAATCAACTCAATTGGAGTTCGTATGAGGGAGATATGGTTGAATAAGTGAGAAAATGTCACTGAACACGGTCATGCTATGTTTTGAGTTGCTTCAGCACGGGTAGGCCGTGTTTAAGGTTGTTTTTAAATACGTTTGAAGTATTTTTCAAGCATAGCCATGTCTAGAAACATGGCCAAGGCACGTTGGGAGCTGGTAAAGCTTATTTTTAACATTTTTATAAATGAACCTTATTAACTATAGGGTAATAATAGAAACCAAATTGGAGAAGAATGTCCTATAAAATTTGTGAAAACATGTGTTATAAATGATATAAATATGAGGAAAGTAACTAGATGCCAAGTATAAAGAAAATGAAAATATGAAAATAATATTTAAAAAAGAATAATAATCTTATAAATAAAAATAAGAAATAACTAGTGTATGACCTAACTATTGCTATTACATGAACTCCTTATATAGATGAACATGACATGATGAGCTATATTGATGATAATTTTGATTTATTGTTTAACCTACTGGGATTTAATTCTCACTATATTTTCATATCATGTTTAGAAGAATAAATATGCAGATATTCTTTATGACCTACTTTTAGCATATGTTCGGTCGAGTTGGCTAAGATCTCAGTGAAGGTGTAACCACCTGCACTTGTATCCATGGAATTGGTCAATATGGATGAATAAGATGTAGACATATATGTGTTTGATTTTTGTATGGACGTTTTTAATTAATGATGTGTATGTGAACCCAGAATTGTATCAGTGTTATGTGTATACCATAAACCTTTAATTATGCTTGATTAATTTAATCAAATGTTATTATGAGTTAAATAGTTATAAGTAAAGAGGTAATGACTTCATAGAATTTTACAAATATATATATGTATATATGTAAAAAAAATAGAGTTTTTACACACAGTTCTTTTAAGAACTTTGCATATCTTGGCGCTTGTTTAATAGCATCTAGAAAGGGAATATTAACTTCACACTTTCTAAAGGTTTCATACAAGTCAAAAGTTTTCTCATGTAGCATATTTTCTTTAAGAACTTCTGAAAAAAGAGGCACTACTTCATAATTTAAAGTATATGGAGACTTACCCGTAGAAGGTTCATTCTCCTTAATTAAATTCTCATGTTCTTTAGGAGAAGAGGGTAATGGTAGACCTTCAATTTCCTTACCATTCCTTAAGATAATTGCACTAACATTTTCTCTTAGATTTACCACAGTTTGAGAGGGAAACTTATCTAAATTTTAAGCATTTAACTGATTAACTGTGTTTGTTAATTGACCTATTTGAGTTGTTAGGTTCTGAATACTAACTCTTGTCTATTGCTGAAATTGCTAAAAGTTATGTGCAAGAGGTTTAACTATATCTTCTAAAGAATTACTTACCTGGGGGTCCTGAGATGTATTATGTCTAGGATAATAGGCATGTTGATTTTGCTAAAAATTTTGCCCTCTATGCCTATTTTATGCATTCCCATACCTGAAATTGGGATGATCCTTCCATCCAAGATTATATATATTAGCATAAGAATCATACCTCTTTGGTTGGCCAGGGGAACCTCTTACAACATTTACTTGTTCTATGGATTCCCCTTGAAGTGTAGGGTACATATCAATTGGGTGTCTCGTTACTGAATATATTCCATAGAATTTAACTTGTTGTAGTGTACCTATAGCCATTTAGAGCACAAGAGAGGTAAGTTCGAATATCTATTGCTGAAGAGAAGAAATACTTACTTTATGGGAGTTCAGGAGTTGGCAGCCATAGAATACTTACTTCACGCCTAATGCCAAACTGTTGAGAGTTGGCAGCCATATTTGATATTAGGACTCTGGCTACTTCAAGAGTCTTGTATACTAGTGCTCCTCCACTAGCTGCATCTATCATACTCCTGTCTCCCTGTAAAAGACCTTCATAGAAATATTGGATTAGTAGCTGCTCATTAATTTGAAGATGTGGGCAGCTTGCACAAAACTTTTTAAATCTATCATAATATTCATAAAGTGTTTCTCCATGCAATTACCTAATGTCGCATATTTCTTTCCTGATATTAGTGACTCTAGATGTAGGAAAATAACATTATAGAAATATTCTCTTCATCTCATTTCATGTGGTGATAGTGCTAGATGGTAAATAATATAGTCAATCTTTGACTGAGTCTCTTAATGAAAAAAGAAAAACCTTGAGTTTTATTTGTTCTTCAGTTACTCTAAGGGGCTTCATGCTGGCACATACCACATGGAATTTATTCCAGTGTTTATGTGAATCTTTACCTGCAAGACTATGAAAATTAGGTAAGAGATGAATTAATCCAGATTTTAACTCAAAATTAACATTATCATCAAAATTAGGAAAAGTAATGCATAAGGGTTGTTGATGCAAATCTAGAGCTGCAAGCTCCTTTAGAGTGGGGTTCCTGGCCATGATTATTTGTAACATCCCGTAATTTTTGTTTTTCAATAACAATGTTTTGTTATAAATAAATATATTTTTATTTGTTTAAAAATGATTATGTTCTGCTAAAAGAAAGTAAATTTTTAATTAAAATAATTATTGTTTTACTTAAAATAGTTATATTGGTCTTTAATGAATTTTTGTTGTATTTTTAGAAATATTCTTTCTTTTAATATGTATAAAGATATTTATTTTGAGATTTCTT
Organism: Gleditsia sinensis; assembly: GCA_037074535.1. Classification (NCBI taxonomy): domain Eukaryota; kingdom Viridiplantae; phylum Streptophyta; class Magnoliopsida; order Fabales; family Fabaceae; genus Gleditsia; species Gleditsia sinensis. The sequence goes on along the minus strand of CM073473.1, from coordinate 32,262,421 downwards.
TTATTATGATTTTTATCAATAAAAATCATGATTTTAGATTTTAACCAAAAGTTTATGAGAATGTAAATTTTTAGAAATTTTTGAGAAATTTTAAGATGAAAAACAGAATTTATATGAATTTATATAAAAGAAAATCATATTATTAATTATTAAATAATAATAATTATTATTTAAAAAATAAAATAAAAAGGGAACGAGGAAGGTCGGGAGACGGCGCACTTTCTGTAAATTTCGAAAAAAAATTAATAAGATGAATAGTGAGTGAATAGTAATTTTCAACTTTTTCTCTAGATTTGAAGTGCCTATTGGTTTCCGATCTCAAAACTAAAGGTGTTACTAAATTTAGGACGAAGAATACTGCAGTTTTGACAGATCAAATTTTCAAATCAGTCGTTGAATCACTGAAGATCTGAAGTAGAAAATTTCAAAAAAAGGTAAATTTTGAAACTCTTACTTAAAGATCTCCAATTGAAATTTTGACACCGTAGATGGATTCAAGAGTTAGTTAAATTTTAGGATATGAAATTTTTTAGCTATCTGACAACTTTTTATTCGTCATGAATAGTGATTTTCGACAGTGAATAGTGACCAAGCTCTCGGAGTCATTTTCTAAGTTTTTGGACCCTCCGGACACTTTTTTGAGGTCTAATTGGCCAAATTCAACTTGGAAAAAGTACATTTTTAGGGTTGTCCTACTAGGAGCCCTACCCTGTGAGTAGATAATTCTTTCTATGACTTGCCCCATGCTCTTCTTGAATTATAAATATATTATTATTTCTGTTTATAAATTATTTATGCTATTATAAGTTTATTAAATGTGTTGAAATATCTGTTATATTTACAAATTGGCACATAGTTCAAGAAGAGTATGGTTTTAGAAATAGATTTTGGAACTCATTGAATATGAGGTTATAAATGTATTTATCATTATTTGATAAAGTGAATATTATGTGCACGATGCATTTATTTGTAAAGCTATATACTTGTAAAAATGATGCATGTCATATTATAAATGAGATTGAATGGCAAACGTAAAGCTCATGGCGAGTTACTTGATAAATATGACAAGCGTAAAGCTCATAGCGAGTTACTTAATAATTTTACATGTATTTATATATATTGATGAATATCGGCTGGTTGTATGGCTTGTGACGGTACCGAATAGGGGACACCCTATTAGCCTGAGTGAGCCGGGGGAGGGCCGCTCCAACCGGGTGATAGTGGTAATGTGAGGGGGCAGAAGGGTGATGTACTCACATTCCCTGATCACTTATTGTGACTGGGGTCGAGGTCACTATGCGTATAGAAATTGAGTTATATTTTCATTGCATTGACCAAATTGCTGAGTGAGGCAAGTGCATTAAAAGTAATGATTTTACCTTCAAATCATAATATTTTAATATAACTTATACAGCTGAGCATAACAACATTTATTTAATGATCATAACATGGTGCAAATGGTTTTGGATATCTGAATATCCTTTGATATGAGAATATTTGAAATACGGGTCCCATATGAATGTACTTCTGAACTTTATTTTCTATGTGACACATTTTAAAATATAAGTACATCCATATGCTGACCTAAGAGGTCATAAGAGGAATTATTTACTCACTGAGTTGTCAAACTCACTATACGATATTTTCACATTTTTCAGATAAGAATATCAGAGTTTGATTTGGCAGATAGGTGATATATTCTCTGGGTGAGTTTACGTTGCTTCCAAGACTCACGATCTTTGAATTATACTATGTTTGTATTCTAGAGTGCTCTAAACGCTACAGGCAAGATCCTCGTTTCTGCTGTACTTTGATGTTTATAGACTTGGTCTGTATATTGTGTATACATGAGAGATCCTATATGTTTCTGTTCCCATGATAAAGAATTGAATTATGTATCTTTATGGAAAATATCTAATTGCGGAAAATAAATAAATAAAATGTTTATTTTACGTAACGTAAATTGGGGGCGTTACATTATTTCCTTCTTTCCTTGATCAATGTCTTTTAAAAGTCTTTTCCTTTGCCTGTATATAGATCTTCCAATATCTAGATTGAACTGTAAATCTTAAGAATTAGCAAATCGAGTCACAGACATAAATCAAAATAAAAAGCACAAAAAGATAATAGACTAGTCCCCAGCAAAGATGCTAAAATTTGGTGTGTACTGTCGCAGGTATACACAAATTGATACCTTATATCTCAACTAACTGTAGTCATGGGAGTAAGGGTTGATCTCAAAGAGATTGGAATTACCTTGTGTAATTCTTGAAAGGGGGTTGATAAATGCAAGTCAACAAAGTAAAAAGAGAATGCAAATAATAAAAGAGAGTTATTAATAATAAAGATGTTTCAGTTAATATTCACCATTAAGGGATTGCATTGATAATTGAAAACATAATCAATCTTAATTTCAATATTTATCATTGGGATTCTAACCTTGTTCCTCCTTAAGTCTAGTAATTGATGACAATTGCCTCAATTAAACCCTAATTAATAAGATATCCTTTAGAACTTTGGTAAAGTCTAGCCTGTTAATCGCATGAAGAACTAGATAAACTGATAGAGCTAAATAAATATAGACACATCGGCTATATCTAATCTAGTCAATTATTCATCATACATTTAAATGATTTATAATCCAAAATTCTTAAGCCTATTTGCCTCATGAATTACAGTAATAAAAACTTTGTTCAAAACATAATTTAGCAGTAGATTAAGATAAATAATATACTAGTAAGCATTCCTAGCAATCATATGAATAATCATTGAAAAGAGAAGAGTAGATGAATAATTAATACTCAATTAAGATTGAACTAATAAAATCAAATCTAAATCTCACAATGCATAAAGATCCCTTGAGGTTTCAATCTTCCTCTACCAACTAAAAGTAAATTAACCACGCAGGGCCATAAAAAAATTTAGAGAAGAATTGAAGAAGGTAATTAAGAGCTTGATTGATAACTGATGCTTGTTTTCTCCACCTTTTTATATATTGGCTTCTTATAATTGAAGTAGAACTGTTTCTAGGACAAAACCCAACCCATCGGGTTTAATTGGAGCTAAAAAGACCTAAAAATTGTGATTTCAACATTCTGGTGCAACGACGGGCATTGTGGTGCTACAAAAATAGACTGACAGGGGGCCGCGATGCTTTAGAAATTGGTACAGGGTACCACGACACTTGGTCCTTGGGCGCGGGGGCTTTGTGGAGCTTCAAGATCTAGGAAACACTGTGTCACGGCGCTTTAGATTCTTATTGATGTGGCACCCAAAATTTTTTAGAATTTGCCAAAGTTCTAAACATGAAAGCTACAACTCTATGTTTCTTCTTTCCAAAGCCGCTGAAATCACCTATATTGGAGTTTAAATGAGAGAGATATGCCTCAATTGTTCCTTCTTCACTCCTTTGCTTATTTTACAATTTTTTTAAGAGCTCTTTCTTTCATATCTTAGCTTTGCTATTTTGAGTTTTCTTGTTTATCATTTGATTTAGTTTCTACACCTTGGTTTTAATTATGATTTAAGCTTCCATCGTTTAGCTTGTTTTATTGTTACCTTAATCGTTTATCAAAACGTGTTCTTAAATTTCATTTTATTCAAGCCTTGTTAAAGAAAATTGTTTTCATTTTTTGTGAGAGAACTCTTTTTTTAAGGTTGCAAAAGAGTTTTCAAACTTATTCTACTTCCATAACTTCAATGAAAAAATTTTGAAACACCTAATTAACCCTCTCTTTGTTGTAAACCATTATTAACACAGAGACACATAAGAATAAGTAGAACTAGGATTAAACAATGCAAGTGTTTTATAAAAACATATCAATAATGTACCTGTCATTACTACATTAGAAGCTTGAGGATATTGTCATGTCAAAGTAAAAAATTGAGCTTGCCCTTAGCCTACTTGCCTTTTTCCTCAATTTCTTAATCCATTTCCAATGCCATTATTGCTTTCTTAACATAGTATTGCTCTAACTAGTTGTACTAGCATAGGCACAAGGGGTAAAGCTGGCTGTATTAATCCATGACTAGAACCTCATGCTTGTGAGCAATCTCTCGCCACATGCCTTACTTGCCCACATTGAAAACATGTACCTATTTCCTTATAAAACTTTCCAATATGGAATTTGACACAATTAGGGCATAATGGAATTGGTCTTAGCCCTTGTTGACCAATAAGTTTGACACATCTTTGAATCACCTTCTATTTACCATTACTAATTGATATTTGAGTTGAAATTCCATATTCTACTTGTATTGTATGTTTGTAAACTTTGAAATCTAGGTCCTTTCACATTAGGATTATACCGAATCTGGGTACTACTATCTCAATATCTTTTCTTTTCTTTTGACTATTAATTTTTACTAGTTATCGTGTTTCAATCAGTTGAGCACAATCTACATCTACTGCATAGGTTGAAAATTGATAATCTAGTTAGCCATTGACTCAAACAACAAACATACCAATCACATAAAAAATCTTTCAATTCTATCCTTCTCAATAGAGACTAAATACAGTGCATAATGAGATAAATGGGTAAAATGGATGTCATATTTAGTGACTGTTATGTTTAGTTTCTGTCTTAGTTATTCAAATTCTTTAGCTCACTTATCTCTTATACTTTTAGGTAGGAAATAATTCATAAATACTTCTTTGAATCATCTCTACTCCAGCTATGGAGAAGTGACAGATTTTTACTGGATTACAGTCTCAAACCAAGTTTGTACCACATCCAAAAGTTAAAAAGATACAAATTCAACTTATCTACTGGCAGAGCATCGCAAAGCTTAATAAATTCTTTTTACCATATCAATAAATTACTAAGGATCTTTATGACTATCTAATCTAGTAAAAATAAGAAGTTTTAACTTCAAAAACTACGGTAATGACACTTTAACACCTGCAAGCCTATCTTTTTGTTCAACTGGCCTTACTTGTTCTTGAGCTATAATAGCAACCTTTGACTACTGATGGTTTCTCTTACCCTATTCCACTACTAGCCTATATATAGACTCTATAGTTATTTGTAGCCTCTGTATCCTGGATATAATCTCAGCCATTCTATCTTGTGACTCTTGAGGTTATACTTTTACCTTAGAGACTATCAGGAAAACGGTCCTATATATCTATCTAAGGGTCCTCAAGCCTTGTCCACATCCCTTAGGTCAGCATCTACCACGACATCTTAGACCTTGAATAACATATTGTGTAGAGTAGATGGTGCATGATTTGTAGCTCTTGTAGTTGTTGCTCAAGTTCTTGGTGGCATCATATACTATACAAAAAAAAAACCTTTCAAAATAATTTCAACATTTAACACATCTTATATTTATGGAAATTAATGAACTTGAAATGAAAAGAAATCTAACACCCTACATAATCCTCTAGCAATACCTTGAGTATAAATATGTTTGACTCATATCTATATTCAAGGTCTTACTAATGAATTATTGACTCTATTAGCTACAGGAAACCTAGAGCTTTGGTACCAACTTTTTCATGACCTTAAATTAAGAGAACGTGAACGATATGACATTAAGAAGAATTCTATCCTATAAGACTTTAGCACATAGAAACATAAAAAGAATTTCTCACATAAAATATTAATATAACATCATAATAGAATTTCAAATATTAAAAAAAAACACACACACACACATATAAAGCTTTGCTCCAATATTTGTATAGAATTTGTAGTTGCAGGCACTCCAAATGTAATCAATATTGTACGTTAAAACCAGCCTATAGTAAAAAAAGTGAGGGTCAAACCCATAGAGATTGCTTATACCTTTTTTGAATACGAATTTTGAATGCAACAAGTGAATAGTAAGAATGCAAGAAAAATCATATGCAAGTGTGAAAGTGTAAAGATAATTCAGTAGAGAGAACGTTGGTTAGGTCAATATTTACTATCAAGAATTAATATTCATCATTGATAATATAATCATCCCCTCATTGAATATTTACCATTGAAATAAATTTCTATCCCTCTTTAGGTTTAATTAATTGATAGTAATCACCTCAACAAACCCTAATTGTTAAGCAATCTTGACTAATTGATAAAATTTAACTTAATAGCTACATTAAGAATTAGAGAGATTAGTAAAGCTAAACAATATGACAAATCAGCTACATTTAATCTAGTTAATTGTTCCCCATAAGATCAACAATCCATAATCATATAACCTTCAATCCTATTTACCTCTTAAACCATGGTAATAAAAGCTTTATTTGATATATAATTCAACAGTAGATCAAAACAAGTAATATACTATTATACATCCTAGCAATTAAATGAAACAATCATGAGATGAAGAACAAAAGAAAAACTAATAGTCAACTGGAATTGAAGAATTAAATCTTAATTAAATCTCACAATGTATAGAATTCTTAAAGTTACAATCTTCCTAAATCAACTAAAGATGTTTAGCTAGAAAGGACCATGATGAGTTAAGTTAAATTCTAAGAAAAAAAGAGAGAAGAAGAAATCAAAAATATGGATCATCAATTGCTACTAAAAATGGCTATTTATAAAAAGAAAAACCAAGTTTCCATTATTGCATCTTGATGCTAGGGTTTTCTAGTTGCAACACTACCATTTCTATTAATGTAATGAATTGGGTCAATGTACTCGAGTCATATTGCTAAATATCCACCATTGTGACAACACCGTTTCTATAAATTCTTTGCTTTAGGGTTTTTGACTCGCATTACGATGGCATTGAATCTGCATCGTAACAAGAAAGCTTATGTAATTTTAGAATTTGTCCTGTAGTCATCAACATCGCAATGGTAAATAACTTGTGTTGTGATGGGAGCTAACCAATCTTGTGATGGGACTACTTTTATCTCACTTTTCAATTCTTTGTCTATTTTTTCCCTTCTTTTTCACATCACTTCTATTTTCCTTAGTTCCTACAAGACAATTACACAGATTGTTCATATTCTTCGCTTATTTCCTCTCAAATTCAACTAAGATATCTTATTAAAACATTCAAATGATATAAAATTATATGCTTATAACTGTACAATATCAACAATCTCGGTTTGCATATCAATTTCATAGCAGAAGCATGGACCTTGCTTGTAGCAATTAGAGTATACTCCATAGTACAATTTACAATATAAACAAATATTATGAATCCTTCAACCAAAGTGGGTTCACCCAATGAAAATGCAACCTAATTGCTTACCTTTAGTAAGGGAATTGAACCAAACTCTATAACCTTATTTGAAAAATATTGAAATAACGGAAAGTGAATTTGATAACCCAATAAGCAAATAAGACATATTATAACCATACAAGACAAGCAAGGCAACACTATTTATTATAAATTTTTTTTAATTATAATAGAAATAAGTAACTCAATAGCAAGCTTAGTCATTTCATGATAACCAAAGTACATTCGTTTCTCTAAGATAATGTAGCATACGTGCCAATGTATATTTCAAATTAATTGATAAATATTTAGGAGGATTCCATTTAAAATCATATTTTCATCTAAATTACACAACATGGGAGGGAAATCACCAGTTAGAATAGTTAGAAGGCCTTTTGTCTAACAATGGTAATAACAAGAGACATTCCGTCACTCCTTTAGACACACAAGACTAGTAACAACCTTGCTAGTTGAGATTTCAAGGTGCATCAAAATTGACATTTTCTATTACTAACAAACATTGTTTTCGAACATAACTATTCCCATAAAATTCATCTTATAAAAATAAGGTCATTGCTAAAGTTCAAAGTATCCTTAAATTAATTTCTCCTTCATAATTCTGTGATCATTTTGGTAAACAATATCATATATAAATCTCGTCAATTCAAAACCATAGCCTAACAACAAGGACAATCATTCACTTTCAATTAGATCATGTTTTTCAGATAATATTACATTAAGATGTTTAGAATATTCAATTCAAACCATTGGATTTACCATTTTAATATATCAACCATTACTCTTCAAGTTATTCATAACAATAATATTTATATGATAGCTTTTAGAAAAATCTCAGTTTAACACAATTCTTATCTTTTCAAATCTATTAGAAGTACAACATATAAAGCTTGTCTTTTATTTTCATGAACTTTAAATTAAAGATTTTTAACTAAGAAATGTCATTTATTTAAAATCCAAAATGCTCAAAGAACAAATGAAAGTGAAAAAAAATCTTAATCTCAAAACCGAATTCAAAAAGTCTAAGAACCTACGTAACAACTTTGGATAATTGTTCAACATTGAGAGCAGAAAGAGTACTTTTTTAGGTCTAAAAGTACTACTCACGATGGTGACTAAAAATGTTGTTTGAGCATAAAAATTTGAATATTTATGGTTTGGAGGCCCTTGAATCCATATATGATGTTGGCTTTCTATTTAGAACTCTCTAGGTAGAAATTTCTAAAATTTACTTACCTTGAAAATTTTTCTCTTAATCTTTCATTGACTTTTTGGCCAATCTTGGATAAATCAATTGGTTAGTATTGAAGTATTTTACAACCAAATTCTATTGGTATAAATGGTGAGCAGCATTTAGAGTTGAGAAAAAATATAGAGAATTTTGGAGAAAATTTCATGGTGGGGTATGTTTATAGACAGAAAGGCATTTTCGTTACTTTTGTCCTTTTTAGCAGATTTTCAGGCTGGTGTCACAACCTTAGGGATCTAGCGTCGTGATGGAGGCCTATCTAAATTCAAGGTTCTGCTTGTTCTGGTTCTAGTGTCGTAACTCTAGGAAAATGACAACACATTAGTGAGCTATCTAGACTTATGGAATAGTGTTTGATGAAATGCCTGTAACAACTCCATTTATGTAATTTTTTTTTTAAAATACCATGAAGTTATTACCTCGTTACAACTTAACTCAATATAACATTTATTTAATTTATACAATACTGAGTTTCCATACACACTATTATTTTACAAACTACACACCATTATTTTACAAACATTTGTACAAAGATACATATTAGTTCTAATCATCTATATCGACTACTTCCGGAGACACTGGTTCGGGTGGCACGTCCACCGGAATCTCAGTTACATCTACGACAGTTACATCAGAAATAACTGGAAGTTGCCCAAGGTAGGGCACCTCGATCCAACGTACAGAGATAATAAGTGTCATAGAGAATATCTGCATATTTATTCTTCTGAACATGATATGGAAATATAGTGAGAATTAAATCCCAGTAAGTTCAACAATAAATCATAATTTACCATCAATATAGTTCATCACGTCATGTTCAGCTGTATAAACTACAGAAAATATCTTTAGGTCACATGAATGCACTTTATCATGCACATGAAAATTATACAGTTATGACATGTATGGCATGAATAACTATTTTTCGAATTTCATATGATGGCTATCCACTTATTCTTACTTCAAGCTACCCCGGTCAGGGTGAGTATTCTCTACTTTTCGGTACGGGCTTATCTCGCTCCGTCCGACATGGCACACTTTCTCTTTCTTTTCTTATTAACATGATCATAACCGTTGGTAGGGCGTCCCCTACTGGTGCACCACATGGATTGCCATGTGACCGTGCTCATTTCTTTTCTTTTCACAATGATAGCCAAAAATATGCTTTCAATAACAAGTATGTTCATCAAAATATAACTATTACCATAAATCATTGGTAATCATGCCATGAACATAACCATTTAAAATATCACTTTATAAAACATTTCCATGTCAAAATTCCATACTAATACCTTGGTAACTAGATAGTAATTGTAGTCTGTAAACAGCGCACCAGAAAAGTTCCCAGGAAAGAGAGGTGGGTCACTAATGGACACGCTTAAGTACCATGTCTTTCCTTGCCAGAGCTTTCCTTAGACATGCACTTTTCACAAATCACAATTTTGTTTTCCAGTAACTAGAATAATTCTTTTCTGATGTGAAAATACTGCAACCACGGAGCATACTAAGATTTTTCAAATAAAACCGGCACTTTCAATACTTCTTGTAAATTTATATGAGTACTAGGGTAAATTCCATGTTAAAAATTACACACTTAAAATGGTAGTAAGTTCATGCAATGGCAATGGCTATGGCTATACTAGTCATTTGTTAAGATTCATCTTCTTTTTAAAATACTAATTTTATTTCTTTATTTTCTTGATGCAGATTTTCATCCTATCTAACCTTCTCTTACTAATCAGAGCATAACTCCCTCAATTTAACTCTGATGTAGGTGATCTTAGTGTCAATTTCAAGATAAAACAATTATCTAAAACTATTATGTTGAACATTGTAGCGAAATATTAATAAATCAAGGTGATATTACTCCCTAAATGTATAGATTATTTCTTCTCGTGTAGGTTCTGACCTTTACTGACTAATTAGACCATATCTCCCAAATTTGAACTCCAAATTGAGTTATTCCAGTTGGTAAAAATCCATGAGCCCTATATCTATAATTGTTATCTTGGCGTACGATTTTAACTCCCTACAGAATATTTTCCAGAAATTCAAAAACTAAAGCTTTAATAACATATTCTGAATAAATATTTTCTGACCTCTGCTTGCTAATCAGCTTATATCTACCTCAAATGGACTTCAAATTGAATGATTCCAGTGCCTAAAAATCCATGACACATTTATCTTTAATTCTTATGTTAATAATTTATTTTAATTCCTTACAGATACTTCTCAGAAATTAAAATACCGAAGCTATCCTAACATATTTTTCCCTGATGACCCATTTTCTGACCTTTGTCTACTAATCGGCTCATATCTCCCTCATATGGACTCCAAATTGAATGATTCCAGTGGTTAAAAATCCATGACATACATATCTTTAATTCTTATGTTAACCATTTATTTTAATTCCCTACCAATAATTCCCAGAAATTAAATTACCGAAGCTATCCTAACATATTCTTCCCTGATGATTCATTTTCTGACCTTTGACTACTAATCAGACCATAGCTACCTCATATGGACTCCAAATGGAATGATTCCAGTGGCTAAAAATCCATGACACATTTATCTTTAATTCTTATGTTAACCATTTATTTTAATTCCTTATAGATTGTTCCCAGAAATTAAAATACCGAAGCTTAAAATTCTGCCACCCATAGCCATAACCATGCAGAACTATCTACACCAACCTAAGTATTCAAACATACATCACATGCAAGATCAATATGTAACATGATATAGCAACATCATGACCAATCATAAAAGTTCTAAGATCAAAATCTCATACAAATATTATAAGTTTCAAAAGTTTTCTTCAAAAAGAAATATTGTTAAACTTACTTGGAGCACTTAGTCTTTTAGACTTCTCCTTCCTCTTTCTTCCTTTCTTCCTCTCCTTTCCTCATTCTACCTTGCTTCTATTTTTTTCTCTCCCTCACTTGGACGAAATTCTAATGTTGTAAGGGTGGGTTTTCTTATATAGACCACCAAATAATTCACCTTTCATGATCATGGGTCTACCTTATCACAATTAGGATACACTTTGTTGAATTTTTGGAAAACAAACAACTTATGTTCTTGTCTTCCTCTTCCTTAGTCAAGATATGCATAGGAAAAGGAGATTTGTATTTTGAAAATTATGATAATATGTTCTTAAGATATGGGACAAGGTCCCTTTGATTTAGGGATTCATTTCCATTTTCTTTTGTCTTAAACAAGTATGATAGGTTTGCCTTTTTAGGTGGCAAATTTCTAGCCCTTGAATCTTCATTATTTGGTTGATATTATTTGTGTGGGCTATGAATGTTTTGTCCTAATACCATGTATTATCATACCACTTGCTAAAATTATGAGTGTAGGATATAGATGTTTTTGTCCTAAAACCTTGTATTATCATGCCACTTGCTTAAGTGATGAATGTAGAATCACACCACTTGCTAAATTTTTTTGTCTTAATGCCATGTAACCTAATCTTTATTCTTATTATTATATCATCATCTAATTTATTTTATTTTAGTTTTCCTCTTGGATTTGGGCTTATTCCTACCCATTATGGGCTTGTCCTACCCATTTTCTTTGCTTTGGATAAAATTCTTCCTTTCTTGGTGGGCTTGGTCACATTTTCATAATTTTTGGGCTATTTGTGAAATTACTATATCCTAGTCCAAGTCTATGTTTAATTTCTTGTTTAGGTTATCCAATGGGCTTGCTAGAAACTTATGTGAAGTGGAAAAACTCTATATGAAGTGTCCATAGGTAAAAGCCCAATGTATGGGTAAAGATTTTAAACTTAGTAACTATAGTTCTTGAATTAGGATAAATTACCCTAATTCAATGTTCTTTGAAATTTTAAGACCTTTACTTGTTTCTAAAAATTTATCTTCCTTATCCAAGAATTTTGCATCTCTTTAGTATGTTATTTCTAATTTCTTTCCTATTAGATTTTCCTTCTTTATTTGTTCTCTTAATGTTAGAAACATTTTCTATGCATATACCTAAGGTGAAGAATTTCTAAGGATTATATTTCCTTAGATATCTAAAATATTGTCTAATAAATTTTATTTCCTTAATTAAATTTTTTATGTACCTTTATCAATAAAAGAAACGAAATTAAGGATGTTACATTTCTCTCCCCCTAAAAGAAATTTTGTCCTCAAAATTTCAGAAATTACCTTATAAGAACAATTGCGGATATTTCTTCCTCATGACTTCTTCCAGCTCCCAAGTTGCTTCTTCCGGAGTCAAACCTTCCCATAACACCTTAACTAGGGGAATGGTTTTATTTCTCAGTTGCTTCACGTCAGTGTCCAATATGGATGCAGGTACTAGCTGGTATGTCATGTTCTCCTTTATTTGGATTGGTTCATCCAGTATTATATATGATGAATCTGAAAGATACTTCCGCAGCTGTGATACGTGGAAAACATTATGCAGGTTGGACAAATTAGGTGGGAGAGCAACTTGATATGCTGATGTCCCAACTTTCTTTAGAATTTGGTAGGGTCCTAAAAATCGCGGACTTAGCTTTCTTGTTTTGAGAGACCTACCAACTCCAGTAGTCGGGGAAAGTTTCAGAAATACATGGTCTCCTTCCTCAAACTCTAGAGGTCTATGTCTCTTATCGTAGTAACTCTTTTGCCGACTCTGAGCTGTAAGTATTTTGTTTCGTATCATCCTGATTTGTTCAGTGGTTTGTTGAACTAGATCAGGACCTAACAAGTTCTTTTCTCCTACCTCGAACCAACATAGTGGAGATCGGCACTTTCTACCGTATAAAGCTTCATAGGGGGCCATCTTAATGCTAGAGTGATAGCTATTATTATAAGCAAACTCTACTAAAGGTAGGTACTTATCCCATCCTTTACCTTGCTCTATCACACAGGCCCTCAACATATCTTCTAGGGTTTGAATGGTTCGTTCTGTCTGCCCGTCAGTTTGAGGATGGTAGGCAGTACTGAACCGCAACTGAGTACCAAAAGCTTCTTGCAACGCCTTCCAAAACCTCGACGTGAACCTCGGATCTCTATCAGAAACAATATTTAAGGGAATCCCATGGAGTCTAACTATTTCCTGAACGTACAATTGGGCTAATTTATCTAGTGAAAAGTTAATTTTTATGGGCAAAAAGTGAGCAGATTTGGTTAATCTGTCAACTATTACCCAGATAGAGTCATGTCCCACTGAGGTCTTAGGTAAACCTACAACAAAGTCCATCGAAATACTATCCCATTTCCATTTAGGGATCTCAAGAGGTTGTAGAAATCCCGCTGGCTTTTGGTGCTCCACCTTCACCTTTTGACAAATGAGACATTTCGCCACAAACTTAGCAATGTCATTTTTCATCCCTGGCCACCAATACATCCTTTTTAAATCCTGGTACATTTTAGTGCATCCAGGATGGATTGTGTATTTACTTTGATGCGCTTCCTGCAGTATCTTAGTCCTCAACTCTTGTTCTTGAGGGACACAAATCCTTCCCTGATACATGATTGCTCCATCTTCCATTACAGAAAAATTACCTTGGTCTTTATGATCTTGTAAGTATTGATCGTGAGCTTGAGCTTCTTTGATCTGGGCTCTAAGGTCAGACCCTATACTTAAACCATTAATGACTAGATTCTTTGGAGTAAGAGTAGGGGCTAGCTTCAAATTTCGAAACTCCTCTAGCATCTGCATCTCATACACCATCATCTGACCCATATGCAGAGATTTTCGACTCAAGGCATCTGCTACAACATTCGCCTTTCCGGGATGATACTTTATCTCAAACTTGTAGTCATTGAGGAATTCTACCCATCTTCGTTGCCTCATATTTAACTCCTTCTGATCAAAGAGGTATTTAAGACTCTTATGATCACAATATACTTCAAAGGTTGCCCCGTACAAATAGTGTCGCCAAATCTTTAAGGCAAACACTACTGCCGCTAATTCAAGATCATGGGTTGGATAGTTTCCTTCGTGAGGTCTCAGTTGCCTAGAGGCGTAAGCAACTACTCTCTTATCTTGCATCAGCACACATCCTAGCCCTTTCTTTGAAGCGTCACTATACACTTCAAAATATCCTGTGGGGTCTGGAATAATTAAAACAGGAGGAGTGGTCAGTCTTGTCTTCAGCTCCTGAAAACTAGCATCACATTGATCAGTCCATTTGAAAGGACTTCCCTTCCTGGTCAATTTAGTTAATGGCAAGGCTATACGAGAGAAGTTTTGTATAAATCTCCTGTAGTATCCTGCCAAACCAAGGAAACTTCTGATTTCCGTAACCGTCTTTGGTGTCTCCCACTTAATCACTGCTTCCATCTTGCTAGGATCTACGGCTACCCCTCTATTAGAGATGACATGTCCGAGAAACTTCACCTCTGACAGCCAAAATTCACACTTCTCCAATTTAGCATATAACTTTTTCTCTTTCAGCACTTGCAGCACGATTCGGAGATGTTGTTCATGTTCTTTCTCACTCTTAGAATATATCAAGATGTCATCAATGAACACTACAACAAATTGATCTAGGTAGGGTCGAAAAATGCGATTCATGTAATCCATGAAAATTGCAGGTGCATTAGTCAACCCAAAGGGCATTACGAGAAACTCATAGTGCCCATACCTAGTCCTGAAGGCAGTTTTTGGTACGTCCTCCTCCTTAATCCTAATCTGATAATATCCTGACCACAAGTCAATTTTAGAAAAGATGGAGGCACCCTTTAATTGATCCAATAAGTCATCTATCCTAGGGAGAGGGTACTTATTTTTGATAGTCACCTTATTCAGCTGTCTGTAATCTATGCATAGTCTCAAACTCCCGTCTTTCTTCTTAACAAACAATACAGGAGCTCCCCAAGGTGATACACTCGGTCTAATGAATTGCTTGTCTAATAGTTCCTCCAACTGCTTCTTTAGTTCTTGTAGTTCCTTCGAGGCCATTCGATATGGTGCAATAGAGATAGGCCCTGTCCCAGGTAGGAGATCAATAGAGAACTCTATCTCTCTCTTGGGAGGTAAGCCTGGAATATCTGATGGAAACACCTCAGGAAACTCGTTGGCTATTAGAATTTCATCAAGCTTCGATTCGACTTCTAGGTTTGATAAATACAAGAGAATGTATCCAAGTACTCCATTCTTCAACTCCCTATTAACTTGATTGGAATTTAACATCAATAACTGGACCTCCTCTTTCGGAGTAGAAGGTAGAAATTCAACGGTCTTGTTGCAACAATTCAACAAGACTCGATTCCTAGACATCCAGTATAACCCTAGAATGACCTCAATATCTCTTTAAAGTAAAATGACGAGGTCTACAGAAAAAGTTTTCTCCTGGATGGTGACTTGACAGTCCTTACATACAGAGGAAGTTAATACCCGTTCCCCTGTAGGGGTTACTACAGATAGCTCATAGGGAGTTTCAGAAATAGGGAACTGAAACTTCCTAATACATTTTTCTGATATAAATGAATGACTAGCACCAGAGTCAAATAACACCATAAGAGCAAATCCATAAATATAGCATGTAACTTGAATCATTTCAGAAGATTGAGCTGCCTCTTGGCCGCTCAGGGTGAAAACCCTTCCTTTCACCTGAGGCCTCTGTTCTGGCTGCTTTCCTACATTCTGTGGGCAGTTTTTCACAAAATGTCCCTTCTGTCCGCAATTGAAGCAGACATCTTGTCCCATGTAGCATGGCCGGTTACCATGCATGCGTCCGCATTTAGCGCACTTGACTGAGGCGAGGTCTTGTTGAAAAGGCCTAGGACCCGCAATCAATGGCCTCTTACCAATTCCATATCCACTTCTTCTCACGTTCTTTCTAGGGTTGGGAAAATTTTTCTTCCTTTTCCACAGGTTTCGCCTTTGCTTCTCGTCCTCCACTGCCCTTAAACTCTTTTCCAGGAGTCTGCATTTATTTATCAGAGGTACAAACTCCCTGATCTCCATAGCTATAACAGCATTCTTTAACTCCGGGTTTAGTCCCGCTTCAAACTTAACCGCCTTCCATGCTTCATCTGGGTTATATCGCAGATAAGAGGAGAACTTAGACAGTTCCTCGAACCTTGCGATATACTGGTCCACGGTCATGCTTCCTTGCCTGAGTTGGAGAAATTCGATCTCTTTCTCTGCCCGTACAGTACTTGGAAAGTACTTTTCAAAAAAAATGTCCTTGAACACTTGCCAGGTGATCTGTCTTCCCTAATGAGCTAAAAGTTCTCTAGCTCCACGCCACCAGTATTCTGCTTCATCCTTTAACATATATGCAACAAAAATGATTTGCTGCTCTTCAGTACAGCCCATCACTTCAAAGATTTTCTCTAATTCCCTAATCCACCTTTCGGCTATCGTTGGGTCATAACCACCTTGGAAACAAGGTGGTCTAGTCCTCAGGAACTCGGATATGCCATTATCTTTTCCAGCCGTCCGGTTGTTAGGACCAATCTCAACATTTGTGTTATTAGCATTCTGGAGATGTTGTAAAATTTGGTTGGTGGTCATAACTTGGTCTCAAATTGCCGTGGCCAGGTTGTGCAGGGTTTCCTCTGCATTGGTTGCTGGATTCCTCCTTGGTGGTGCCATTTCCTACTATGGTACAAAACAAAGTTATGCTGCTATTGAGGTGATCAAGCCCAATAGTTAGTTCAAAAATATTTAATAGCAGTCATAACACCACCTCGGCATATAGATAGGAAACACTAGTAATTTCTTACCTATATGAATCACTGATCCCCTACACAGCACAACCACAACATACTCAAGACACTATAAGATCGATTCAGATAACCATCCAACTACTGGCCATCTAGGATCGACCTGCTCTGATACCAATTATGTAACAACTCCATTTATGTAATTTTTTTTTTAAATACCATGAAGTTATTACCTCGTTACAACTTAACTCAATATAACATTTATTTAATTTATACAATACTGAGTTTCCATACACACTATTATTTTACAAACTACACACCATTATTTTACAAACATTTTTACAAAGATACATATTAGTTCTAATCATCTATATCGACTACTTCCGGAGACACTGGTTCGGGTGGCACATCCACCGGAATCTCAGTTACATCTACGAC
Source organism: Gleditsia sinensis (assembly GCA_037074535.1). Taxonomy (NCBI): domain Eukaryota; kingdom Viridiplantae; phylum Streptophyta; class Magnoliopsida; order Fabales; family Fabaceae; genus Gleditsia; species Gleditsia sinensis. The sequence goes on along the minus strand of CM073473.1, from coordinate 32,244,922 downwards.
AGTTACATCAGAAATAACTGGAAGTTGCCCAAGGTAGGGCACCTCGATCCAACGTACAGAGATAATAAGTGTCATAGAGAATATCTGCATATTTATTCTTCTGAACATGATATGGAAATATAGTGAGAATTAAATCCCAGTAAGTTCAACAATAAATCATAATTTACCATCAATATAGTTCATCACGTCATGTTCAGCTGTATAAACTACAGAAAATATCTTTAGGTCACATGAATGCACTTTATCATGCACATGAAAATTATACAGTTATGACATGTATGGCATGAATAACTATTTTTCGAATTTCATATGATGGCTATCCACTTATTCTTACTTCAAGCTACCCCGGTCAGGGTGAGTATTCTCTACTTTTCGGTACGGGCTTATCTCGCTCCGTCCGACATGGCACACTTTCTCTTTCTTTTCTTATTAACATGATCATAACCATTGGTAGGGCGTCCCCTACTGGTGCACCACACGGATTGCCATGTGACCGTGCTCATTTCTTTTCTTTTCACAATGATAGCCAAAAATATGCTTTCAATAACAAGTATGTTCATCAAAATATAACTATTACCATAAATCATTGGTAATCATGCCATGAACATAACCATTTAAAATATCACTTTATAAAACATTTCCATGTCAAAATTCCATACTAATACCTTGGTAACTAGATAGTAATTGTAGTCTGTAAACAGCGCACCAGAAAAGTTCCCAGGAAAGAGAGGTGGGTCACTAATGGACACGCTTAAGTACCATGTCTTTCCTTGCCAGAGCTTTCCTTAGACATGCACTTTTCACAAATCACAATTTTGTTTTCCAGTAACTAGAATAATTCTTTTCTGATGTGAAAATACTGCAACCACGGAGCATACTAAGATTTTTCAAATAAAACCGGCACTTTCAATACTTCTTGTAAATTTATATGAGTACTAGGGTAAATTCCATGTTAAAAATTACACACTTAAAATGGTAGTAAGTTCATGCAATGGCAATGGCTATGGCTATACTAGTCATTTGTTAAGATTCATCTTCTTTTTAAAATACTAGTTTTATTTCTTTATTTTCTTGATGCAGATTTTCATCCTATCTAACCTTCTCTTACTAATCAGAGCATAACTCCCTCAATTTAACTCTGATGTAGGTGATCTTAGTGTCAATTTCAAGATAAAACAATTATCTAAAACTATTATGTTGAACATTGTAGCAAAATATTAATAAATCAAGGTGATATTACTCCCTAAATGTATAGATTATTTCTTCTCGTGTAGGTTCTGACCTTTACTGACTAATTAGACCATATCTCCCAAATTTGAACTCCAAATTGAGTTATTCCAGTTGGTAAAAATCCATGAGCCCTATATCTATAATTGTTATCTTGGCGTACGATTTTAACTCCCTACAGAATATTTTCCAGAAATTCAAAAACTAAAGCTTTAATAACATATTCTGAATAAATATTTTCTGACCTCTGCTTACTAATCAGCTTATATCTACCTCAAATGGACTTCAAATTGAATGATTCCAGTGCCTAAAAATCCATGACACATTTATCTTTAATTCTTATGTTAATAATTTATTTTAATTCCTTACAGATACTTCTCAGAAATTAAAATACCGAAGCTATCCTAACATATTTTTCCCTGATGACCCATTTTCTGACCTTTGTCTACTAATCGGCTCATATCTCCCTCATATGGACTCCAAATTGAATGATTCCAGTGGCTAAAAATCCATGACATACATATCTTTAATTCTTATGTTAACCATTTATTTTAATTCCCTACCAATAATTCCCAGAAATTAAATTACCGAAGCTATCCTAACATATTCTTCCCTGATGATTCATTTTCTGACCTTTGACTACTAATCAGACCATAGCTACCTCATATGGACTCCAAATGGAATGATTCCAGTGGCTAAAAATCCATGACACATTTATCTTTAATTCTTATGTTAACCATTTATTTTAATTCCTTATAGATTGTTCCCAGAAATTAAAATACCGAAGCTTAAAATTCTGCCACCCATAGCCATAACCATGCAGAACTATCTACACCAACCTAAGTATTCAAACATACATCACATGCAAGATCAATATGTAACATGATATAGCAACATCATGACCAATCATAAAAGTTCTAAGATCAAAATCTCATACAAATATTATAAGTTTCAAAAGTTTTCTTCAAAAATAAATATTGTTAAACTTACTTGGAGCACTTAGTCTTTTAGACTTCTCCTTCCTCTTTCTTCCTTTCTTCCTCTCCTTTCCTCACTCTACCTTGCTTCTATTTTTTTCTCTCCCTCACTTGGACGAAATTCTAATGTTGTAAGGGTGGGTTTTCTTATATAGACCACCAAATAATTCACCTTTCATGATCATGGGTCTACCTTATCACAATTAGGATACACTTTGTTGAATTTTTGGAAAACAAACAACTTATGTTCTTGTCTTCCTCTTCCTTAGTCAAGATATGCATAGGAAAAGGAGATTTGTATTTTAAAAATTATGATAATATGTTTTTAAGATATGGGACAAGGTCCCTTTGATTTAGGGATTCATTTCCATTTTCTTTTGTCTTAAACAAGTATGATAGGTTTGCCTTTTTAGGTGGCAAATTTCTAGCCCTTGAATCTTCATTATTTGGTTGATATTATTTGTGTGGGCTATGAATGTTTTGTCCTAATACCATGTATTATCATACCACTTGCTAAAATTATGAGTGTAGGATATAGATGTTTTTGTCCTAAAGCCTTGTATTATCATGCCACTTGCTTAAGTGATGAATGTAGAATCACACCACTTGCTAAATTTTTTTGTCTTAATGCCATGTAACCTAATCTTTATTCTTATTATTATATCATCATCTAATTTATTTTATTTTAGTTTTCCTCTTGGATTTGGGCTTATTCCTACCCATTATGGGCTTGTCCTACCCATTTTCTTTGCTTTGGATAAAATTCTTCCTTTCTTGGTGGGCTTGGTCACATTTTCATAATTTTTGGGCTATTTGTGAAATTACTATATCCTAGTCCAAGTCTATGTTTAATTTCTTATTTAGGTTATCCAATTGGCTTGCTAGAAACTTATGTGAAGTGGAAAAACTCTATATGAAGTGTCCATAGGTAAAAGCCCAATGTATGGGTAAAGATTTTAAACTTAGTAACTATAGTTCTTGAATTAGGATAAATTACCCTAATTCAATGTTCTTTAAAATTTTAAGACCTTTACTTGTTTCTAAAAATTTATCTTCTTTATCCAATAATTTTGCATCTCTTTAGTATGTTATTTCTAATTTCTTTCCTATTAGATTTTCCTTCTTTATTTGTTCTCTTAATGTTAGAAACATTTTCTATGCATATACCTAAGGTGAAGAATTTCTAAGGATTATATTTCCTTAGATATCTAAAATATTGTCTAATAAATTTTATTTCCTTAATTAAATTTTTTATGTACCTTTATCAATAAAAGAGACGAAATTAAGGATGTTACAATGCCAACATCACAATTGTGGAGATTTAGCATCGTGACCCTGACCTTTCTAGATTCTGAGTATCACACCTAGAAAACTTGGTGTCGTGACGTGGCCCTTTTGGAATTCAATGTACTGTAGCTTCCAATTTTTTTTTTTTTTCTAACAATCTACATTACTCCCTAAACACAACTTCAATCACAATCCTTATATAGTAAATTCCTTAATAATTCACATAATAGGACAAAATATGATGCGCATAACAATATAAGTAGGCAAGGGAGAGATATAATAGACTTTTTTGGTTGATTAATAGTACAAAAGTTATGTGCAACCTACGTGATTCTCGTGACATGTTGAAGTGTATTAATGATATATTGAGGCTTGTAATCAAAATCAAGTAATAATATGTGGATCCAATCATGGAAAAACTTGTATTTACATGGACCAGGATCCTTTAAAGTTTGAAAATAAATTTATAAGGTAAATTTTGAAAATAGAAAGATATATTCTATGAGACTTACATATGAATTAATAAATTTCACTCATTCATTAAATATTTATTTTTATCAAACTGTAACTTTCTCTTGCTGAATTTAGTTTTTAAATTTCTTTAAGTACTTAAAGAGAATTCACATTTCATTTACATAGTTTTTACCTAAGAGTTATAATTTATTATTAGAAATCAAAAATATAAAATTAAAAAAAAAAAAGAAACATGATGTGCACCAATAATCTTTATAATAATAATAAAAATATAATTTTGTATACCAAAAGAAAAGTAAAATTTTCAACTTTCAATTTTCAAGTTAAGTTTGATCACTTTTTTATAAGAGTAAATTATACCAACTTCCCTTGAAATTTAGTTAAATTAGACTCGACTGTCTCTTTTTTTTTTTTTTTTGAAAATTACATTAAGATCTCCCTTATTTCAAATGGCATTAAGATTTATAGTGGAAAGAAAACTTCATTCTCTTGATCAAGAAATTTCAAAATGTTTCTCACATTTTCTATTCTCACAGTATTGAACATATTCATCTAACTTGTTAAAGAACTTAAAACTCTATTATACTTAATGATGAAATTATCTTATAATATTTTTGCTTAAAAATTAAATTGAAAAATATCCATGTGAGATTAACAAAGCTTCACAAGTAAAAATGTTTAAATTTAGATTTATACAATAAACCAATAAAAATATAATATGCTTGGTATTTGATTCCTCAGCCTATAAGAAAAAAAATATTTATCCAAGAAAAAGTTTTCAATATTTGTGGTTTAATTTAATATACATTTATATTATGTTTGCTAATTCTATCTTTTGTCTTGTAGAGATATGCAAGAGTTAAGGACGTTTGTTGAAAGATTTTTTACAGACGCAAATTAGCACATGGGCTGTTAAGGATAATTTCCTTGTTACTAGTAGTTTCCAAGGAGATGAAAAACCTACCTTCAAGGGTAACAAGGACAAAAAAATATTTTCAAATTTAAAGAATTAACTTTATTAACGATGAATTAACAGTAAGGAGTATCTATAATATAATTTCAAAATTTAGGGGATAGATTGCTATTTTTAAAATAAGAAAAAAGTCAAGTCTAATTTAACCAAATCTAAGAGGTTAATGTAATTTAAATTTTTAATAACTAGTTGAAAGTACATTCTTTGCATGCGATATTTTTTTTTCTGTTATAATAATAACATCAATAAATTAAATAAATATTATATTACTTATTTAATTTTTTTTAAAATGAATTCTAGCTTATTTATAATTTTGTAATATGCCTTTTATATTTAGAAATTGAATAGAGTCTTAGTGAGAAATAGCAAAATAGAACATGTTTTTAGACACTTAATATAGTTAATGAAATCAATAATAATTTTAATTCCTATTTATAAGCATATCCTCTAATAAATTTAGAGTAAAATCATATTTTGATCCTCTAAAGATAAGTACAATATTTATATATATTTTTGTTTTAGTTTACTATCTTAAAATTTAGTTATCACTTTTATCACTCTATTTAATTTATGGTAATAGAATTAGCAAAGTTCATAATATGGATGTTTTTCTATGACATGCCAATCTTACCATCCGTTCTCTCTCACAAAAGAAGCATCTAACCAATCAGATTTATAATATACATTGATTCAAATGTCATTTCTCAATGACCTGTGAGAGGTGAACATTGATCAAAAAGCCTTTGTTTGATGATTAGAGAGAGAGAGAAAATATTATAAGAGTGTCATGTTATCTATTAATATGACATATCACCAAAATGCATTCAATACCAACAACTTTGTTAATGGAAATTATTAGAAGAGATGTAAGTGATACAAAATTAGACTTTAAAATAGAAAATCAAGACAAAAAATTGAGACGATGACCTGGCCTTTTTTTCTCACGTCGCGCATCGCAACTTGGCCCTCTTGGTCATGACGCACCTTTTGACTAATCTGTGTCGCAACCTGCTCTTTTTGCATCGTGATGCACCTCAGTCATCTCCTAGCATTATGATACAACTTTCACTAGCAAGAGGGTTGTGACCTGCACCTTTTTGGATAACTACTCATGCTTCTTTTTCTAACAAAATTGCCTCTTTTTCACCTTATTTCTTCCAGAATTTCCCACAAGCGTACTTTTCTTTATTTTCCTACATAGAAACACATTATGATTCATTAATCACCTAAAAATGCTAAGAATTAATAAAATCTAAGTATAAAAGAACCTTAAATAAGTGGTATAAATCTCATTGATCATCAGTATGAAATGCTTATGGTGCCGAAGCAAGCCTCCACTATCATCAAGAACAAGGAAGAGTTTGAACTCTTCTCGACACCATTTAAAGACACTATTTGTTAGTGCCTTTTTTTTTAAACATAGACCTTATGTAATATCCTAAAATTTTTATTTTTAAATAATATTTTATTATAGACAAGTATATTTTTTTTAAAATGACTATGCATGTTTTGCTAGAAGTAAATATATTTTTGTTTAAAATAATTATTATTTTACTTAAAATAATTATATTAATTGGCATCTAATAAATTTTTGTTGTATTTTTAGAAATATTCTTTCTTTTATTATGTATAAAGATATTTATTTTGTGATTTTTTTATTAAGATTTTTATAAAGAAAAGTCATGATTTAAGAGTTTAACTAAAGGTTTATGAGAATGTAAATTTTTAGAAATTTTTGAGATGTTTTAGGATGAAAAACGGTATTTATATGAATATATATAAAATAAATCATATTATTCAATTATCAAATAATAATAATTATTATTATAAAAAAAAAGAGAAAAGGGGAAGGGGGAGACATAACGGAGAGGAATGCGAAAATCTGCGAAACTGATGAATGGTGAAATAGTGTGAATAGTATCTCCATATTTTTTCTCTAGATCTAAAGTGTTTATTGACTTCTGATCTCAAAATTAAGGGTACCACTAGATTCAGGACGAAGAATACTACGATTTTAATAAAATAATTTTTCAAATCAACTGTTAAATCGCCGTAGATCGAAAGTAGAAAATCTTAGAAAAAGGTAGGTTCTGAAACTCTTACTTAGAGACTTCAAATTGAAAATTTGATACCATAGATGGATTCAGGAGCTAGATAAACCTTAGGATATGAAATTTTTCAGCTATCTAACAACTTTTTATTTTTGGTTAATAGTATTTTTCGGCGGTGATTAGTGTTTTCTGGCCATGAATAATAACCAAGTTCCCCGAGTCATTTCTTTTATTTTTGGACTCTTCGAACACGTTTTTGAAGTCTGTTTAGTCAAATGTGGATTGAAAAAGTGCATTTTTGGGCTGTTCAATTTGGAGCCCTTACCTTGTGAGTAGATGATTCTTCCTATGACTTGCCATATACTCTTCTTGATTTTTAAGCATATATTTGATTATGTTTATGAGATATTTATACTTTTATATGTTTCTGAAATGTATTAAAATTATCTGAATTGCTTACAATATGGAATATAATTCAAGAAGAGTATAGTTTTGAAAATAGATTTCTGAACACATGGTGTATCTGATTTCACATGTATTTCTCATTAAAGGATAAAGTGAATATTTATGCATGTGGCATTATTTATAAAGTTATATGATTGCTTCAAGAAAGGGCATGTACATGTGATAAACCCTAAATGAGAAATTTATAACAAATGAATTTGTACTAAGACTGAAAATCTGTATTATATTGAGAAGTTTATACTGGATTATATGGCATATGTGCATATAATGTTTTCTGTGGAGGAATTCTATTGGAAATACTGTGTAACAACTTTTTTTTCTTTTATTTATTATTATACAATATAAAGTTCACATACACATCATTAATCAAAACGTATATACAACATTTCAAACACATAAATATCTACATCTTATTTATTCTGGTTGACCAATTCCGGAGATTCGGGTGCAGGTGGTTGCACCTTCACCGGGATCCGTGCCAACTCGCCCACAAACATTTTATTTAAGATCCGCCCATCATAGAATAACTCGATCCAACGTGCACTAAAAGCCAAAGCTATAGAAAATCTGTATAACTAATTTTCTGAACATGATATGGAAATATAGTGAGAATTAAATCCCAGTAAGTTCAACAATAAATCATCATCAATATAGCTCATCACGTCATGTTCAGCTATATAAACTACAGAAAATATCTTTGTCACATGAATGCATTATATCTATGCACATAAGAATCATACAGTGATGATATGTATGACAGGATTAACTATTTTCAGAATATCATATGATGGCCATCAACTTATTCTCATTTCAAGCTACCCCAGTTAGGGTGAGTATCCTCTACTCTCCGGTACGGGTTTTTCTCGCTCCGTCCGACATGGCACACTTTCTCTTTCTTTTCTCATAATTATAATCATAACCGTTGGTAGGGCGTCCCCTACTGGTGCACCACACGGATTGCCATGTGATTGTGCTCATTTCTTTTCTTTTCACAATGATAGCCAAAAATATGCTTTCAATAACAAGTATATTCATCAAAATATAACTATTACCATAAATCATTGGTAATCATGCCGTGAATATAACCATTTCAAATATCACTTTATAAAATATTTCCATGTCAAAATTTTACACTTAAGATGGTAAGAAGTTCATACAATGGCAATGGCTATAGCATTTACTAGTCATTTATAAGATTCATCTTTTTTTTTTAAATATTAATTTTATTTCTTTATTTTCTTGATGCATGTTTTCATCATATCTAACCTTCTCTTACTAATCAGAGCATAACTCCCTCCATTGAACTCCGATGTAGGTGATCTTGGTGTCAATTTCAAGATAAAACAATTATCTAAAACTATTATGTTGAACATTGTAGCGAAATATTAAGAAATCAAGGTAATATTACTCCCTAAATGTACAGGTTATTTCTTTTCGGATAGGTTCTGACCTCTACCTACTAATCGGACCATATCTACCTCATATGGACTCCAACTTGAGTGATTCCAGTGGCTAAAAATCCGTGACACACATATCTATAATTCTTATGTTAACCATTTATTTTAATTCTATGCAGATAATTCTCAAAAATTATGGACTCCAAATTGAATGATTCCAGTGGCCAAAAATCCGTGACCCATATATCTATAATTCTTATGTTAACCATTTATTTTAAGTCCATACAGATAATTCCCAGAAATTAAAATACAAAAGCTATCCTAACATATTCTTCCCTGATGAACCATTTTCTGACCTTTGATTACTAATCGGACCATATCTACCTCATATGGACTCCAAATTGAATGATTCCAATGGCTAAAAAACCGTGACACATATATCTTTAATTCTTATATTAACCATTTATTTTAATTCCCCACAGATAATTTCCAGAAATTAAAATACAGAAGATATCCTAACATATTCTTTCCTGATGAACCATTTTCTGACCTTTGACTACTAATCAGAACATATCTACCTCATATGGACTCCAAATTGAATGATTCCAATGGCTAAAAATCCGTGACACATATATATTTAATTCTTATGTTAACCATTTATTTTAATTCCCTATAGATAATTCCTAGAAATTAAAACACAGAAGTTAAAAATTTTGCCACCCATAGCCATACCTATGCAGAACTTTCTATACCAGTCTAAGTATTCAAACATACATCACATGCAAGATCAATATGTAACATGATATAGCAACATCATGACCAATCATCAATGTTCTAAGATCAAAATCTCATATAAATATTATAAGTTTCAAAAGTTTTTTTCAAAAAGAAATATTGTTAAACTTACCTGGAGCACTTAGTCCCCTAGACTTCTCCTTCATTTTTCTTCCTTTCTTCCTCTCCTTTCCATACTCTACCTTGCTTCTATTTTTCCTCTCCCTCACTTGGACTAAATTCTAATATTGTAAGGGTGAGTTTTCTTATATAGACTACCAAATAATTCACCTTTCATGATCATGGGTCTACCTTATCACAATTAGGATACACTTTGTTGAATTTTTGGAAAACAAACAACTTATGTTCTTGTCTTCCTCTTCCTTAGTCAAGATATGCATAGGAAAAGGAGATTTGAATTTTGAAAATTATAATGATATGTTCTTAAGATAAGGGACAAGGTCCCTTTGATTTAGGGATTCATTTCCATTTTCTATTGTCTTAAACAAGTATGATAGGTTTGCCTTTTTAGGTGGCAAATTTCTAGCCCTTGAATCTCTATTATTTGGTTGATATTATTTGTGTGGGATATGAATGTTTTGTCCTAATGCCATGTATTATCATACCACTTGCTAGAATTATGAGTGTAGGATATAGATATTTTCGTCCTAAAGCCTTGTATTATCATGCCACTTGTCAAAATGATGAATGTAGAATCATACCACTTGCTAAATTTTTGTTTTAATGCCATGTAACCTACTCTTTATTATTATTATATTATTATATCATCACCTAATTTATTTTATTTTATTTTTCCTTTTGGATTTTGTCTTATTCCTATCCATTATGGGCTTATTCCTACCCATTTTCTTTGCTTTGGATAAAATTCTACCTTTCTTGGAGGGCTTGGTCACATTTTTATAATTTTTGGGCTATTGGTCCAATTACTATATCCTAGTCCAAGTCTATGTTTTATTTCTTGCTTAGGTTATCCAATGGGCTTACTAAAAACTTATGTGAAGTGAAAAAACTCTATATGAAGTGTCCATAGGTAAAAGCCCAATGTATGGGTAAAGATTTTAAACTTAGTAACTTTAGTTCTTGAATTAAGAAAAATTACCCTAATCCAATATTCTTGAAATTTTAAGACCTCTACTTGTTTCTAAAAATATATCTTCCTTATCCAAGAATTTTGCATCCCTTTAGTATGTTATTTCTAATTTTTTTCCTATTTGGTTTTTCCCTCTTTATTTGTTCTCTTAATGTTAGAAACATTTTCTATGCATATACATAAGGTGAAGAATTTCTAAAGATTATATTTTCTTAGATATCTAAAATATTGTCTAATAAATTTTATTTTCTTAATTAAATTTTTATGTACTTTTATCAATAAAAAAAATGAAATTAGGGATGTTACACACTGTCTACTAACAGCAGATGATGTTAGCCCTGGTGCAACTTGATAACCCAACTAGCAGGGGTGGTGCTAGTCTCGTGTGTCGGTCAACACACGAGATATGATATGTAAAGTGTAACAACTCCATTTAAGTATCACTTTTTTTTTAAATACCATGAAGTTATTACCTCGTTACAACTTAACTCAATATAACATTTATTTAATTTATACAATACAGAGTTCACATACATGTCATTAATCAAAACATACGTACAACATATCAAACACATAAAAATATACATCTTATTTATTCTGGTTGACCAATTCCGGAGATACAGGTGCGGGTGGTTGCACCTTCACCGGGATCTAAGCCAACTCGACCACAAATATTTTATTTGCTTCTAGGATCTGCCCAACATAAAGTACTCGATCCAACGTGCACTAAAAGCCAAAGCTATAGAAAAATCTGCATAACTAATTTTCTGAACATGATATGGAAATATAGTGAGAATTAAATCCCAGTAAGTTCAACAATAAATTATCATCAATATAGCTCATCACATCATGTTCAGCTGTATAAACTACAGAAAATATATTTGGTCACATAATGCATTATATCTATGCACATAAGAATCATACTGTAATGATATGTATGACAGGATTAACTATTTTCAAAATATCATATGATGGCCAACAACTTATTCTCATTTCAAGCTACCCCAGTCAGGGTGAGTATCCTCTACTCTCCGGTACGGGCTTTTCTCGCTCCGTCCGACATGGCACACTTTCTCTTTCTTTTCTCATAATCATAACCATAACCGTTGGTAGGGCGTCCCCTACTGGTGCACCACACGGATTGCCATGTGACCGTGCTCATTTCTTTTCTTTTCACAATGATAGCCAAAAATATGCTTTCAATAACAAGTATGTTCATCAAAATATAATTATTACCAAAAATCATTGGTAATCATGCCATGAACATAACCATTTCAAATATCACTTTATAAAATATTTCCATGTCAAAATTTCACACTTAAGATGGTAAGAAGTTTATACAATGGCAATGGCTATAGCTATACTAGTCATTTATTAAGATTCATCTTCTTTTTTAAATACTAATTTTATTTCTTTATTTTCTTGATGCAGGTTTTCATCCTATCTAACCTTCTCTTACTAATCAGAGCATAACTCCCTCAATTTAACTCTGATTTACGTGATCTTGGTGTCCATTTCAAGATAAAACAATTATCGAAAACTATTATGTTGAACAATGTAGCGAAATATTAAGAAATAAAGGTGATATTACTCCCTAAATGTATAGGTTATTTCTTCTCGGATAGGTTCTGACCTCTACCTACTAATCGGCCCACATCTACCTCATATGGACTCCAACTTGAGTGATTCCATTGGCTACAAATTCGTAACACACATATCTATAATTCTTATGTTAACCATTTATTTTAATACTGTACAGATAATTCTCAGAAATTAAAATACAGAAGCTGTCCTAACATAATCTTCCCTGATGAACCATTTTCTGACCTTTGATTACTAATCAGCTCATATCTTCCACATATGGACTCCAAATTGAATGATTCGAGTGGCTTAAAATCCATGACACACATAGCTATAATTCTTATGTTAACCATTTATTTTAATTTCTTATAGATTGTTCCCAAAAATTAAAACATCGAATCTTAAAATTCTGCCACCCATAGCCATACCCATGCAGAACTATCTACACCAACCTAAGTATTCAAACATACATCACATGCAAGATCAATATGTAACATGATATAGCAACATCATGACCAATCATAAAAGTTCTAAGATCAAAATCTCATATAAATATTATAAGTTTCAAAAGTTTTCTTCAAAAAGAAATATTGTTAAACTTACCTTGAGTTCTTAGCCTTCTAAACTTCTCCTTCTTCTTCCTTCCTTTCTTCTCCTCTCCTTTCCTCACTCTACCTTGCTTCTATTTTTCCTCTCCCTCACTTGGACGAAATTATAATGTTGTAAGGGTAGGTTTTCTTATATAGACCACCAAATAATTCACCTTTTATGATCATGGGTCTACCTTATCACAATTAGGATACACTTTGTTGAATTTTTGGAAAACAAACAACTTATGTTCTTGTCTTCCTCTTCCTTAGTCAAGATATGCATAGGAAAATGAGATTTGTATTTTGAAAATTATGATGATATGTTCTTAAGATAAGGGACAAGGTCCCTTTGATTTAGGGATTCTTTTCCATTTTCTTTTGTCTTAAACAAGTATGATAGGTTTGCCTTTTTAGGTGGCAAATTTCTAGCCCTTAAATCTCCATTATTTGGTTGATATTATTTGTGTGGGATATGAATGTTTTGTCCTAATGCTATGTATTATCATACCAGTTGCTAGAATTATGAGTGTAGGATATAGATGTTTTTGTCTTAAAACCTTGTATTATCATGCCACTTGCCAAAATGATGAATGTAGAATCACACCACTTGCTAAATTTTTGTCTTAATTCCATGTAACCTAAGATTTATTATTACATTATTATATCATCACCTAATTTATTTTATTTTATTTTTCATCTTGGATTTGGGCTTATTCCTACCCATTTTCTTTGCTTTGGATAAAATTCTACCTTTCTTGGAGGGCTTGGTCACATTTTCATAATTTTTGGGCTATTAGTCCAATTACTATATCCTAGTCCAAGTCTATGTTTTATTTCTTGTTTAGGTTATCCAATGGGCTTGCTAGAAACTTATGTGAAGTGGAAAAACTCTATTTGAAGTGTTCATAGGTAAAAGCCCAATGTATGGGTAAAGATTTTAAACTTAGTAACTCTAGTTCTTGAATTAGGAAAAATTACCCTAATTCAATGTTCTTGAATTTTTAAGACCTTTACTTGTTTCTAAAAAATTTTCTTCCTTATCCAAGAATTTTGCATCTCTTTAGTATGTTATTTCTAATTTCTTTCCTATTAGGTTTTCCCTCTTTATTTGTTCTCTTAATGTTAGAAACATTTTCTATGCATATACATAAGGTGAAAAATTTCTAAGGATTATATTTCCTTAGATATCTAAAATATTGTCTAATAAATTTTATTTCATTAATTAAATTTTTATGTACTTTTATCAATAAAAGAAACGTAATTAGGGATGTTACATGAAGGAGAGCGGAATGCCTATTATATGGGCGAGATGCCAACTATATGAGATGTGATTTTTCTTCCCTTGTTGTGTGCTTGGAAAATACCCATAGTAGAGTCCCTTCGTGTGTTCTCTTGAATGGTGGTAGGGCAAACCTCAGTGAGATGCTGAGTTTTCGTGTGTTCTCTTAAATGGTGGTAGGGCAAACCTCAGTGAGATGCTGAGTTTAGGCAAATCCTATACCAACAAAGTACGAAAGGGCCTGAACTCTGATATGGTAGTTCTGATATGGGATTCTCCTAATATTTTCATGTAAAAGGTTTTGATTCATTACAATATTTGAATAATGATCATACCGTATTGCATATGATTTCGAATATCTGAATGTGATATGAACTTAGAATATTTGAAATACGAATCCCATATGGATGTACTTCTAAACTGTATTTTCTATGACAAATTTTAAAATATGAGTATATTCATATGTTGACCTAAGAGGTCATATGAGGTGTTATTTGCTCACTGAGTTGTCAAACTCACTATATGATGTTTATATGTTTTTCATATAAGGATATAGAGTTTGGTCATTTCCCTTCAGATAGTTGACTAGCTAGACGAAATGATCTCTAGGTGAGCATACTTTGTTTCCGTGGCTCATAGATTTTGATTTATATTGTACTTGTACTTTAAAGTATGCTCTGAAACGCTACAGATAGGATACCTGCTTCTGTTGTGACTTTGATGTTTATGGACTTTGTCTATATATGGTATATGTATGGGAGAGCCTATATGTATCTGTTTCCATGATAAATGATTGGAATATTCATGTTTATGGAAAATATATGTTCATGGTATACGTGTTTCACGTGCCCTAAAATTAGGGGCGTGACACCTTAACTGATTACACCAATAGTGTTGTCCCTTTTTAATTTATCCATTAAATCCTTACCTATATCACAGGTGAAAAGGATAGACAAAAGAATCAGAAATTAACATGCATCCACAATAGAGAACATTCCATTAATATTGAAAAAACATTTTACATCAGCAGTTAGTTCAACTAACATCACTATTTAATATATACAAATGTTAATACAAATATCAAATTTTCTGGCATCATGTTACTCCTCAGGTGCAATGGGTGGAAGAGGAGGTACATGTGAAAATATTTCAAACTGGTCTACCACTATTAAGTCTTGAATAATAGGAAACTGCCCCAGGTAGGGTTTTCCCCTCCACTGGATCTTTATGATCAAGGGCATGGAAACAACTAGTATATCATCTACTTTTATTTGAACATAATACCAAACAATAATGAGAACAGAAGTTCCCAATAGATTCAACAATAATCATAGTATATAACAAGTAATTCTTGTAGTGTTATGTACAGTTGTATATATTATAGAATAATCAGCCATGTGCCACAGATGCATAATAAATACACATATCATGATAAAGGCATATTATGCATAAATATTTAATGATCACATCCTTAGCTCAATTATTGTCATAACAGATAATTATACATAATGGATGCTTTCTCTTTATTCATCTCTGTCTCAGTAACAAGGATAGCAGATAACATATAACATCCTTAATTTTGTTTCTTTTATTAATAAAGATACATAAATATTTAATTAAGAAAATAAAATTTATTAGACAATTTTTAGATATCTAAGAAAATATAATCCTTAGAAATTTTTCACCTTATGTGTATGCATAGAAAAAGTTTCTAACATTAAGGGAACAAGTAAAGAGAGAAAACCTAATAGGAAAAATTAGAATAACATACTAAAGAGAGACGAAATTCTTTGGTAAGGAAGATAAATTTTTGTAAAGTAAGTAAATGTTTTAAAATTTTAAGAAGATTAGATTATGGTAATTTTCCTAATTCAAGAGTTAGAAATTTCTAAGTTTAACATCTCCACCCAAAAATTGGGCTTTCACCTATGGACATTTCATATAGAGTTTTTCCACTTCACATAAGTTTTTAGCAAGCCCATTGGATAATCTAAGCAAGAAATAAAACATAGATTTGGATTAGGATATAGAAGTTGGACCGGTAGCCCAAAAATTATGAAAATATGACTAAACCCTCCAAGAAAGGTAGAATTTTATCCAAAGAAAAGGAAATGGGTAGGAATGAGCCCAAATCCAAGAGGAAAAATAAAATAAAATAAATCATGTGATGAAATAATAGTGTAATAATAATAAAGATTAGGTTACATGGCATTAAGACAAAAATTCAGCAAGTGGTGTGATATCTTAAATTCATAATTTTAGCAAGTGGTATGATAATACATGGCATTAGGACAAAACATCTATATTCTACACTCATAATTTTAGCAAGTGGGTAATAATACATAGCAATATGACAAAACATCCTTATCCTACACAAATAATTTCAGCTAAGCAAGGAGGATTCAAGGGTTGGAAATTTGCCACTTAAGAAGGCAAACCTATCATACTTGATTAAGACAAAAGAAAAAGGAAATGAATCCCTAAATCAAAAGGACCTTGTCCCTTGTCTTAAGAACATATTATCATAATTTTCAAATTATAAATCTCCTTTTCTTATGCATATCTTGACTAAGGAAGAGGAAGACAAGAACATAAGTTGTTTGTTTTCCAAAAATCAACCAAGTACATCCTAATTGTGATAAGGTAGACCTATGATTATGAAAGGTGAATTATTTGATAGTCTATTTAAGCAAAACCCACCCTTATAACATTAGAATTTCTTCCAAGTAAGGGAGAGAAAAAATATAAGAAAGGTAGAGTGAGGAAAGGAGAGGAAGAGAGGAAGAAAGAGGAATGAGAAGTTTAGAGGACTAAGTTTTCAAGGTAGGTTTAACAATATTTCTTTTTGAAAAGTTTTGAAATTTGTAACATTTATATGGGATTTTGATCTTAGAACTTTTATGATTGATCATGGATGTTCATGTTACATATTAATCTTGCATGTGATGTATGTTTGAATACTTAGGCTGGTGTAGATAGTTCTGCATAGGTATGGCTATGAGTGGCAAAATTTTATGCTTCTATTTTTAAAATTTTGGAAAGAATAGGTAAGGAATTAAAATAAATGGTTAACATAAAAAATGTAGATCTATGTCTTACGGATATTTAGACACTAGAATCACTCCTTTTAGAGTCCATATGAGATATATATGGTCCGATTAGTAAAAAGTGGTCAGAAATGGTTAACTAGGGAAGAATCTGTCAGGTATGCTTCTATGTTTGAATTTATGGGAAATATATGTAGGAAATTAAAAGCAATTTTTAATATAGAAAATGTAGATCTATGTTTCACGGATTTTTAGCCACTGGAATCAATCAACCATATGAGGTAGATATGGTTCGATTAGTAAGCCATGGTCAGAGAGTGGTTAATCAGGGAAGAATCTATTAGGAAAGCTTCGGTGTTTGAATTTTTGGAAACATTCTGTAGGAAATTAAAATAACTGATTAACATAACAATTATAGATATATGTGTCATGAAATTTTAGCCACTAGAATCATTCAATTCAAAATTCTTATGAGGGAGATATGGATAGATTATTAAGTAGAGATCAGAACCTATCCGAAAAGAAATAACTTATACTTTGAGAAAGTAATATCACCAAGATTCATTAATATTTAGCTAAACTGTTCAAAATAATTGTTTTAGATAATTGTTTTATCTTTAAATTAACACCAATATCACCTAAATCAGAGTTAAAATGAGGGAGTTATGCTCTAATTAGTAAGAGAATGTCAGACAGGATGAAAACCTGCATCAAGGAATAACTCAACATAAAACATGGCCATGTTTCAAGGCACGGCCAGGCCGTGTTCTATGCTGGAAATAGAATTTTGAAGCCTAAAGCATGGTTATTTTATAGTAAATGGCTGAGCCGTGTTATAGGATATGTTTAGGCCGATTTTGAAGCTGGTAAAATTTATTTTCAACATTTTATCTACCCTAAATGAACTTAATTAACTATTAGATATTAGTAGAAACTAAATTGATGAAGAATGCTATATTAAATTTGTGAGAACATGTGTTGGAAATGATATAAGTAGGAGAAAAGTGACTAGATTCCATGCATAAAGAAAATGAAGAGATAAAAAGAATATTTAAAAAAGAAGAAAAATCTTATAAATGACTAGTATATGCCATAGCCATTGCCATTGCATGAACTCCTTACCATCTTAAGTGTCAAATTTTGACATGGAAATATTTTGATGAAACATTATGGCATGTGAGTATAATGAACATCCTTGTTATTGAAATCATACTTTTGGCTATTAATGTGAAAAGAAAAGAAATAAGCACGGTAACATGCCGGTCCGTGTGGTGTACCAGTAGGGGATGCCCTACCAACGGTTATGATTATGATAATGAGAAAAGAAAGAGAAAGTGTGCCATCTCAGACGGAATGAGAAAAGCCCGTACCAGAGAGTAGAAAATACTCACCCTGATTGGGGTAACTTGATATGAGAATAAATTAATAATCATATGATATTTTGAAAATAGTTATTCATGTCATCCATATCATTACTGTATGATTTTTATGTGCATAGATAAAGCGCATTCATGTGACCTAAGGTAATTGTTGTAGCTTATACATATGAACATGACATGATCATCTACATTGATAATAATTGTACTTTATTGTTGAACCTATTGGGATTTAATTCTCACTATATTTCCATATCATGTTCAAAAAACTAGTTTGATAGATTTTCTTTGACTCTAGCTCTTAGTGTATGTTGGATCGAGTTACTATATATTGGATAGATCCCAAAAATTTATAAGCTATTCGTAGTCGAGTTTGCTAAGATTATGGTGAAGGTATAACCACCCGCACCCGTATTCCCAAAACTGGTCAATAAGGATGAATAAGATGTAGACATATATGTGTGTGATTTGTGTATAGATGTTGTTAATTAATGATGTGTAAACCTTAATTATGCTTGGTTAAATTAATTGAATGTTATTATGAGTTAAATAAAGGTAATGACTTCATGGGATTTTAATATATGTATTTATGTAAAAATAAATAAATAGAGTTGTTGCATAACACATCTCTTTTCCTTTCTTTTCTTTTCTTTCTCGCAACAGGGATATGCAAGCCATATTGTAATGATCGTTTTATATATATAGTGACTGATAATACATTCCAACAGCGAACCACACACATTTATATAAGCAGCTAATATTCTATTATCATAATATTCGAACTACATCAGAGTTTAATATTTATACATAAGCGACACTGAGTCACATAACTACATCAATTAAACAATAAACCCTATACCACACATCTCCCCTAGGTGTAAAGGGTGGAGGAGGTGGTGCTGGCATCAGGATCTGTACAAAGCATCACCATCCACTGGATCTTCCATGATCAAGTGCATAGAAGTAGCTAGCGTATCGTTTGCTTTTATCTGAACATAACACCAACAATAATGAAAACGGAAGTTCCCAATAGGTTTAACATTAAAAGCATCATATGGTAATTAAGGAAAACACAGTGTTATGTACAGCTGTATAAACTACAGAAAATAATTTTTCTTTGTATATGATAAAGTAATAAGAATGTATAGCATGCTTTCATATTCAATAGACAGGTTATGCATCAATATCAGGCATGTATAATAACCAGGTTATACTTCAATATATGCTTGTATCTATATATCTTTACAGTGCTTTCATGCAGGGTGATTGATCGTCTGCAGCCACATCACAACACTTAGTGACTAATCATCTGTAGCCACATCTCCACCATGTACATAAACATGATATAACCATGTATACATCAAATAAATCATCTTTATCATCATGCTTTCCATCCGCAATCAACTTTGTCTCTTCATAAAATCAATATGTAACAACTCCTCTATCGTCATACATTAATGTACACATCATATTCTTTAATCATCATGACCATCACAATAGGACTATGCATTAACCAAGTACATCACTAATATCATGTATAATATTGTCACCACATCATTTAACGAATATGTATTAATACACTTACAACAATGCATACCTTATATCATGTAATCCTCATGCATTGATATACTAGCATAGGCATTAAATCAACATGCATTTCATCCATACATTACACCTCTAGCTCATATGCAATTCACTTACATATATCTCATCAATACATAACAAATTCACTTACATAAGTCTCATTAATATGCATTTTCATCCATAAATAAAACATACATCTCATTAATATGCAATATGTGACTTAATTTTTCATAATAAAAGGATGGAATCCACACTACAATGCATCATTAAAAAGGTATTTATTTGTATTTTAGTTTCCCTTAATATCATCCATTCATTAAAGTTCATTTAGATATTTCAAAATGTAAAACAGAGCAATTCCAGCCTCAAACACGGCTTGGCCGTGTCACCAAGCACGGCCATGCTTCAAGTTGTACAAAAAATGTTGAAAAATCACAAAACAACTCGAAGCATGGCTATGGCATGTAACATCCCAGAGCAATTCTAGCCTCAAGCACGGCCTGGTCGTGTCACCAAGCACGGTCGTGCTTCAAGCTATGCAAAACATGTTGAAAAATCACAAAACAACCCGAAGCACGGCCGTGGCATGTAACATCCCAGATTTTAATAAATGGAAAATAATTCTCTTGGTGAAGGAACATCGATAAAATCTTAGAAAAATGATAAAGTGGTTAAATAGCAAAAGTGTAATTATTTAAGAAAGATAAGGCATGTGTTAAGGAGAGATAACCTTCTAGAAGCTTGGGATTAAAATAATATTTTCCTTTGCCTTGGAGGAAAGGTTGACTAAGCTTGTTGGAGAAGCTTGGATTAAAATATCTTATCCTTGGCTTGGAGAAGAAGTAGTTGACTTGGAGAAGTGGCTTAGAGGAGAAGTAGGCTAAAGAGATCAAGGGGAAGAGAGGTGGCTACCAAGGAAAAGGGGAGAAGGGAGAGAGATCGAGAGAAAGAGAGGAAGAAAAAGAAGAGAGAGAAAGAGGATAGAGAAAGGCACAAGGTAAAAAATCCAAGAGAAAGGAAGAAGGTGAAGTGATCAAGGGGAGGAAATCCAAGGATAAAAAAAATCTCTGGTTTGGTAGGTTTAACATTATTCATATTTCCATGGAATTTAATGTATCTTGAATGATTTATAAGTGTTTCATATATCCTCTTTTGATGATTCATGATGTATATTTATGGTTGGACATGAAAAGTGAGAGTTGGATGCATAGATCATACATGTGTTTGCTGATTTTGGGCTTGAAAGGGGTGAAAATCGATGCTCTGAATGGTTGGTTCTGTTGGTTATAATTTGTATCGAATATGAAAACATGTCTAACATATGAGTTGTAGAATTGTGTCTTAGATTTATAATGCCTCTGGAATCACCTTGATCGGATTTGAAATGAGAGATATATCCCCTAATGAGTGAAGAAAGGTCAGATTTAATGCACAGAATCGCGATGCTATTTTCAGACACATTTTTCACATGTTTCTATTTCTATTTTGTTAAAGTAGTAAACATAAAAGTTGTATATAATTGTCTTAGATTTCTATAGACACTGAAATAACATTAATCGGAGTTAAAATGAGGGATATATGGTCTTTTTAATAAATGAAGGTTTGGCTAGACAGAAATCTGGACTACAGGAATAACCCAAAGCATGATCGTGCTTAATGACACGGCCAGGCCGTGCTTCGGGCTGTTTTGTGATTTTTTAGCATGTTTTGCACAACTTGAAGCACGGTCGTGCTTGGTGACACGGTCAAGCTGTGCTTGAGACTAGAATTGTTCTGTTTTGTATTTTGAAGGCTCTAAATGAACTCCAATGAATGGATGATATTAAGGGGAATTAAAATATAAATAAATACCTTTTTAATGATGCATTGTAGTGTGGATTTCATCTTTTTATTATGAGAAATTAAGTCACATATTGCATATTGATGAGATGTATGTTTTATTTATGGATGAAAATGCATATTAATAAGACCTATGCAAGTGAATTTGTTATGTATGGATGAGATATATGTAAGTGAATTGCATATGAGCTAGAGGTGCAATGTATGGATGAAATGCATGTTGATTTGATGCCTATGCTAGTATATCAATATATAATGATTACATGATATAAGGTATGCTTTGCTGGTAAGTGTATTAATACATATTTGTTAAATGATGTGGTGACGATATTATACATGATATTAGTGATGTGCTTGGTTAATGCATAGTCCTATTTTGATGGTTATGATGATTAAAGAATATGATGTGTACATTAATGTATGACGGTAGAGGAGTTGTTACATATTAATTTTATGATGAGACGAAGTTGATTGTGGATGGCAAGCATGATGATAAAGGTGAGTTATTTGATGTATACATAGTTATATCATGTTGATGTACATGGTGGAGATATGGTTACAGACGATTAGTCACTGAGTGTTGTGATGTGGCTGCAGACGATCAGTCACCCTGCAAGAAAGCACTATAAAGATATATAGATACAAGCATATATTGAAGTATAACCTGGTTATTATACATGCCTAATATTGATGCATAACCTGTCTATTGAATATGAAAGCATGCTATACATTCTTATTACTTTATCATATACAAAGAGAAAATGTTTTCTGTAGTTTATACAGCTGTACATAACACTTTGTTTTCCTTAATTACCATATGATTCTTTTAATGTTAAACATATTGGGAACTTCCATTCTCATTATTGTTGGTGTTATGTTCAGATAAGAGAAAACGATACGCTAACTGCTTCCATGCACTTGATCATGAAAGATCCAGTAGATGGCGATGCTTTGTACAGATCTCGGTGCCAGCACCACCTCCTCCACCCTTTACACCAAGGGGAGATGTGCGGTATAGGGTTCATTATTTAGTTGATGTAGTTATGTGACTCAGTGTCACTTATGTATAAATATTAAACTCTGATGTAGTTCAAATATTATGATAAAGGAATATTAGCTGCTTATATAAATGTGTGTGGTTCGCTGTTAGAATGTGTTATCAGTCGCTCTATATATATATATATATATATATATATATATATATATATATATATATATATATATATATATATATATATATATATTAAATTGGTCATTACACATCTCCCCTTATTTGCTGCTTACCTACTATGGTCGAAGTGGCCATACGCCCCCTTGACTCACTCAAGGCTAATAAGACGTCCCCTTTTCGGTACTGTCTCAAAGCCATATAACCCGCTTGGTCACCTTACTACTGCAAGGGTCATCCCGATAATATTTTGTATTATCTTTTTTATATTTAGCCATATGCATAATATCATTTTTTCAATCATCATCACATCATAAGTATATACCAATCATGCTTGTTGACGATATCATGCAGCTCAAGTAACCTATTCCAATATCTCAAATCATTAAAGAAACATGTATTAGTGCAAGGTGCATACATTAAATTATTTTCTCTCTTAATCTTTTGAAGTATAAGAGTTACAATGCCTTACTAAGTTCTCTAATATTACCATTCATTAATATATACATATTAATTTATGTCAAATAGCAATCAAGATTATGGTCGCATGTTTTACTTTCATATTTCAGTCAATATAGTATTTTTCCATATTTTCACTTATTTCCCTTCAAATTTTAATCATTCCGTTAAGCATCCATAAGTGTCACAATATCATTGGCACACAAGGATACTAATTTATAGTCAATCCATTCCTTACAAGTGTTGTAGCCTCTCAAAATAGCCCTAAGTGCGCCTTGGTCGAAGCATGGCATGCTTATGTTTGGTAACCTTTCCTTACTAATCAGCCAATAAGTCTCTCATACAACCTTAGATTAAGGTGATTCTAGAGGATATGAAAAGATAAGACAATAATATATAACTTTTACGTTGATAACTTTGACAAATTCTAGAGAAATATGGGTGTCGTACTATCCACAATTCAACATCACGGCACTATGCGGTGGATTTGATCCCCCGTCACTCACTAGGACTTAACTCTCTCATACGGGATCCAATTAAGTTGATTTCAAAGGTTATAGAAAATTAAAACATATATCTACAACTGTTATGTTAAACATTTTTTCAAATTTGGTATAAAGTATCACTCATAGAACCATCCATTCCAAGCATTGATTTACATCCATTCAAAGCCAATTTCCACATAATATATGCATTACATATGCATCCTAACCTTCACTCTACATGGCTAATCATAAATATACATCATGCATCATCGAAGTATAAGATTTTAAACACTTTTAAATCTTCCAAAAAGCATATAATTTTAATAGAAGATCATTGTTAAACCTACCAAAATCTAGTTTCCTCTAACTTTTTAGCAAGATCACCTTTGTTCCTTTCCTTTGGCTGCCACTCTTCATCCTCTTCCTCTCAATTTTCTACACCTTTTCCATGGATAAGAGGGTAGTTTAAGAATCTTACGATGGAGAGAATAAGGGGTTATGGAGGTTAGGAGAAAGAAAATTACCTTAGCTTCATTTTCTCTTCCATTTCTTGCTCTTTTCATCTTTCCTTTATATGGCTCATGGTTATTCTCTCTTCCTTTCTCCTTCTCTTGGCTGAACTCCCTTCCCCTTATCCCTTGGTCGACTTCCTCCCAAATTTTCCCTATAAAATATAAAAAAAGGCTTGTTTGTTCAACAATCTATCCCTTCTTCGAACTAAATCCCATAACTAATCCTTGTTTACTAGTTTGCCACTCCATTACATTCTAACCTTCCATTCATTTAGGCTTTGTTTGGCTTTCCCAATTGATCCAAATGCTTTAATTTCTTTTTGGAAGGATACTAATTAGTTTTTGGATTAAAATTAAGGGCATTTTCCTAGCTTAATTCCTCATGCATAGTTTTAGCCCTAGAGAATTGTAGAATTCCAATTTTCCCCTTAAAATTTCCCTAATAAAATTATTCATTTTATTACCTATAGGTATATTTCCAAAGGTAATAGAACTAACTATTCTCATTCCACCTTATCAAAATTACTCATGTTAATCTTCTTCATTAGTTATTTAAGCCACATTGGCATTTGGGGGCTTTTACCGAGAAAACCTCTAGTGTGCTTCTTTTACCATTGTTCCTAAGGTTTTCTTAATATTTCCATTCTAACTCTCATTCATCTTCCTAAGATCTTAATATTATATTTATTTATTACTTAATGAAATAAAATTGGGGATGTTACAACTCTCCCCTCTAAAAAGAATTTTGACCAGCAAATTTGAGAATTATTCGGTTCCGAAATGTAGATGGTACTTCTGCTTTATGGCATCTTCTTCTTTCTATATAGCTTCTTTGGGAGTTAATCCCTTGTATACCATTTTTACTAAGGAAATGATTTTATTTTGCAAGTAATTCATATCTTTGTCCATACTCTTTCTCAGTCTTGCGGATATATTAAGTTATCACTTATCGATACTGATTCATCTTGCATGTACAGTTAGCTAATTCATCCAATAAATAACTAATTTTGATAGGTAAGGAAGGCACTAAATAACTTAATCTGCCCATTGTTATCCCTATTGCATCATACTCATTTGTTCTAGATAAAATCACAATAATATCTTTGAGAAACATCATCCCATTTCCATTTGGGGACCTTCAAGGGTTGCAACATTCCCGAAGGCTTCAAACGTTATATTTTAATTTTTTGACAAATCATACATTCAGCGATATCCTTCCTTATTCATAACCATTAATATATTTTCGTCAAATCCTAATACATCTCAGTGAATCTTGGATGAATAGTGTACTAGCTCTAATAAGCTTTTCAAGGTTATGGTTTTCAAATTCACTTATTGTGGTATACATATCCTCCCTTGGAACAAGGAAGTTCCATCTTCTATTAATGTAAAATCATTTTTATATTTATAATTTTGTAAATATTGGTCTTGTATCTATGCTACCTTGACTTGTGTTCTTAGATCACATCCAGTCTTTAACTTGCTGACAATTAAATTTCTTGGAGCAGGTTTGGCTGATAGTCTTAAATTTCTAAATTTCTCTATTGGGTTCATCTCGTTCACCATTAGTCAACTTAATCCAATGACTTCCTACTCGAGGCACCAGCTACTACATTCGTTTTTCCTGAATGATATTTTAGTACAAATTTATTGTCATTAATGAATTCCGTTCATATTTTTTGTTCCCATATTAAGTTCCTTCTTAATCGAAGAGGTATTTAATACTCTTATGGTCACTATACATTTTAAACTTAGCCTTGTATAAGTAATGTCTCCAAATATTTATAGCCAATATTATCGTAACTAATTCTAAATCATGAGTAAAGTAATTCTCTTCATGTGATCCACAATTTTCTGGAAGTATAAGCGATCACTCTCTTCTTAAAACATAGCTTGACCTTTTTTGCTGGAAGCATCAATAAATAATTCAAGATTTCTAGAAGGGTCAGGGATGATTAACACAAGATGGATAGTTAATCAAGCCTTAAGCTCTTGAAAACTATTTTTACACTTTTTTATTCACTCAGAAGAACTTCCCTTTTTAGTTAACCTTATAAAGGGTAATATTACATGGGAAAACCATTTTTATAAGTTTCTTATAGTTTCCATCCAATCCCAGAAATTTTTTATTTTTAGTTACGATTTTTAACTTTTCCCAACTAAGGACTACTTTTATTTGTTGTTGTTTTTTTATGGTCATTTTTTTGAGTTGTCTATAGTCAATATATAATCTCAAACTCCTATTGTCACGCCCCTAGTTTTAAGGGCACGTAAACCACATACTTTACAAACATATATTTGCTATAACATGCATAATACACTCCTTTGTCATTGGAAATAGTTTCATATAGGTATTCCCATGTATACACAATATACAAACCAAGTCTATAAATATCAAAGTAACAGCAAAAGCACGGATCCTACTTGTGGCATACAGAGCATACTCTAGATTACAAACACAAAATGATTTAAACACTATAAGCCTTGGAAGCAATGAAAGCTCACATAGAGAATGTGACACCTAGTTGATCACGTATCTATAGGACTAAACTCTATATTCTTATATGAAAAATATAGAAATATTGTGCAGTGAGTTTGAAAACTCAGCGAACAGATAATACCTCCTATGACCTATTAAGTCAACATATGGATATACTCATTTTTTAAAATTTATCACATAGAAAATTACATTTCAGTAGTACATCCATATGGGACTCGTATTTCAAATATTCTCAAATCAAAGGATATTCAGATATCCAAAACCATATAATGTACTATATGATCATTAAACAAATGTTGTTATGCATAAAAATATTTAACATGAAAACATTAGAAAGATCCCATATCAGAACCATCATATCAGAGTTCAAGCCTTTCCGTACTTTGGTGGTGTAGGAGTTGCTTAAACTCAGTATTTCAGCTAAGATTTGCCCTACCACCATTCAAGAGGACACGCAAAGGGAATTTAATATGGGCAATTTCCAAGCACACAACAAGGGAGTGTAAATCACTTATCATATAGTTGGCATCTCGCAGAGATAGGAGGCATTCCGCTCTCCTTCAGATATCATATCTCGTATGTTGGCCCTCACACAAGGCTAACACCACCCTTGCTAGGTGAGGTGTCAAGGTGCACTAGGGCTAACATCTTCTTGAACTATATGCCAGATAGTAAACAAATCAGGTAATTTAATCCATTTTTGAGACATATAAAAGTATAAATAACTTCTAAACAGAACCAATTATACATTTAAAGTTCAAGAAGAGCATAGGGTAAATCATAGAAAGAATTATTTACTCACAAGATAAGGATCCAGGTTAGACAGCCCTAAAATACACTTTTCAATTCAAATATGACCAAACAGACTTCAAAATTGAGTTCAGAGGGTCCAAAAACCTAAAAAAAGACTCTGAGAACTTGGTCAACTGATGGTCACTATTCATGGCCAGAAATACTGTTCACATCAGTCGGAATCACTATTCACACTAGTAGGAGTTACTGTTCATGACATCAAAAGTTGTCAGATGACTATAAAACTTCATATCCTATAGTTTATCTATCTCTTGAATCCATATACGGTGTTAAATTTTCTATGAATAAGAGTTTCAGAGTTTATATTTTTCTAAGATTTTCTACTTTCGATCTATGGCGATTCTACGGTCAATTTGAAAAATTATTCTGCCAATGTTGTAGTACTCTTCGTCCTGAATGCAGTGGCACCCTTAGTTTTGAGATCAGAGGATCAAAGGTACTCCAGATCTAGAAAGAGAAAATAAAGAGAGAGAAAGTTACTATTCATACGATTCATTCACCTTGAAAATTTTCTATCTCTTTTTTTAAAATAATAATGGAGGGACCAATTAGCAATTTGTTAATTGTTAGAGGAGCTACTTACAAATTTTAGTATTTACATTTTGACCCCTAAACTTTTAGTTAATTATAATTTGGCCCCAAAAATATTAATAATTTTTCATTTTCATCCTTAAACCCTTTCAATTACATCCCTACCTTTTATTTCTTTTATTAATCCATAGATAAATGAAAATTACTAAATTTTAAGATTGTTACATTCTTCCCCCTTAAGAAATTCGGTCCCTCAATTTCAAATCATCCTATCACAAGTGGAGAATGAAGTCAAGGTATAAATTACAGTTATTAACCTCACTGCTCAAACAATTGGGGATATCTATTTTATATATCATCTTTACTTTCTAAGGAGTCTCTTCACTTGAGTTATTTTTCCATATAACCTTAACTATATAGATTTCCTTCAACCATAAGTTCTTTACTTGTCGATCAACAATAGACATCGATTTTTTTTCATAATTTAGCCAAATTTTTGTCCATTTGAATTTCTTGAAATTAGATAACATAAGAAGAATTTGATAGGTAGTTCCTTAGCATTGATATAAGAAAGACTGTATCAACATCACTTAATCCTGATGGTAAGACTAGGCGATATATTATTATACCTATTTTGTTCAAGATTGCAAAAGAGCCTATATACTAAAGTTTAATTTTTTTTCCTTCTTTCCAAACCTCATTACATTTTTCATGGGTGAGTCCCTCAAAAATATTTGGTCACTAACTAATAATTTCTAATGCTCTAACATTTATGGTCCTTATAGACTTTTGACCTGTATTGAGTTGTTTGTATTCTTTTTCTAATCAATTTCATCTCCATATTTGCAAATAAATACTAACCTTATCATTCAAAAAGATGTGCATATTTGGCACATATATCATTCTCTCTTTCCCATGTAGCCTCATTTGAAGAGTGATTCTGCCACATCACTTTCACCGTGGGTATTTCTTTTGAATGTAATTTCTTCACTTCTCTATCTACTATAGTCACTGGTTTTTTCCTCATATGAAAAATATTTGTCTAACTGAATCTTCTGTCTTTGAATAACATGTTTTGGGTTTGGTAGATATTTTCATAGAATAGACATGTGAAATACTGGATGAACATTACTCAATTCAGGTGGCAAAGCCAAACGATAAGCTACTGGGCTGATTCTATCAAGAATTTCAAATGGTCCTATATATTGTGAACTTAACTTCCTTTTTTCCCCAAATCTTACTATTCCTTTCATAGGAGATATCTTTAAGAAGACATGTTCACTTATATAAAATTCCAATGGTCGACGACTATTATTAATATAAGCTTTATTTCTACTTTGGGGGTGCTAATAACCTTTCTTTAATGAACTTTACCTTGTTAAGTGCATCTTGTACCAAATTAGGCCCTAAAATCTTAGCTTCGCACATCTCAAACCATCCGATCAAAGAACGGCAACGTATACCATATAATGCTTTAAAAGGGCCATTTGTATATTGGTTTGGTAGCTATTGTTATAAGCAAATTTAGCTAGGGGTAAGAATCTTTTTCAACTACCTTGAAAATCAAGCACACATGCCCGAAATATATCTTCCAACATTTGGATGGTTCGCTCAAACTGTCCATCTATTTGAGGATGGAAAGAAGTACTGAGATTTAGCTTCGTGCCTAAAGCTTTTTGAAGGGCTCTCCAAAAAGAGTTGGGAACGTAGTCCTCAATCAGACATAATCGATATCGGTACCCCATGAAGTCTCACTATCTCATTCAAATATAGATTTGCATATTGAGTTGCATTATATGTGGATTTCATTGGGAAAAAATGTGTTGATTTAGTCAACCTATCAATAATCACTCATATTGAATCAAACCCTGTTGGTATCCATGGTAGCCCTGTAACAAAATCCATAGTTATTCTCTCCTATTTCCATTCAAGTATTTTTATTTGTTGATGTAGCCCCGTAGGCCTTTGATGTTCTGCATTTACTCGTTGACATGTTAAACATTGAGAAACATAATCAACTATAGCTTTCTTCATATCATTCCACTAATAAATATCTTTTAAATCTTGATACATTTTAGTTGATCCAGGATGAATGGTATACGTAGATTGATGGGCTTATCTTAGAATCTCTTTCTTGATTTCTTCTTTATTAAGTACACACAACCGCTTGTCCAATCTCAGAATTTCTTTAGAGTCTACAGTAAATTCAACATCACTACCATTCTTCACCTCTTCAATTTTCTTGCCTAAATAGGCATTCTCTTCCTGTACATTTTTCACCTGCTCAACCAAAGATGATTGAAACTGTATATAGGCCAATAGTATCCCAAGCTCCTTTACTTCCAATACTACTCCATGACTTTTCAACTTACGCATTTCTTTAATCAACAAACTCCTTACCATTGTGATATGAGCCAAACTACTCATTGACTTCCTACTTAATGTATCAGTCACTGCATTGGCCTTACCTGGATGATATAATGTTGTACTGTCATAATCTTTAATTAATACCATCCATCGTCTTTGTATTAAGTTAAGATCTTTTTGCAGGAAAATGTATTTAAGACTTTTATGATCTGTATAGATTTCACATGTCTCACTATACAAATAATGTCTCCAAATTTTAAGAACAAAAACCACTGCGGCCATTTCCAAATCATGAGTTGGATAATTTTGCTTATACGGTTTAAGCTATTTAGATGCATATGCAATGACTCGACCATGTTACATCAACACACACCTTAATCTAATTCTCGATGCATCACATTATACTGTGTATCCTTCAGAAACTGAGGGAATATACAGTATTGGCACTGTAGTCAAAAATTCTTTAAGTTTATGAAAACTTTTCTCACATTCATCTGACTAGTCAAACTTTATTTCCTTCCTTATCAATCTTGTCAAAGGAGCAGTAATTTTTGAAAAATCTTAAATGAATCTATGGTAATAACCTGCTAAACCAAGAAAACTAATGATATGTATAATTATGGTAGGGTGTGGCCATTACTGTATCGCTTTTACTTTCTTAGGGTCTACTTGAATACCATCTTTACTAACCACATACCCTAAGAAAGTAACACTACTAAATTAGAATTCATATTTTAAGAACTTAGCATATAGCTGATACTTCCTTAGAGTTTGTAAAACTATCCTCAAATATTGCTTATGATCCTCTAAACCCTTGGAATATACTAGTATATCATTAATAAATACAATAACAAGTTGATCTAAGAATGGCTTAAGTACTCTATTAATTAAATCCATGAATGTAGTTGGGCATTTGTCAAACTAAATGACATTACTAAGAACTCATAGTGCCTATACCGAGTCTTGAAAGCAGTTTTCGAAATGTCCTCCTCTCTTATCCTTAATTGATGATACCCAGATCTTAAATCAATTTTTGAAAAATATTGAGCACACTATAGCTGGTTAAACAAATCATCTATACAAGGTAATGGTTATTTATTACTCACTACTGCTTTATTCAATTATCTGTAATCTATGTATAACTGCAGTGATCTATCATTCTTTCATAAATAGGACTAGAGAACCTCAAGAAGTATTAGGGCATATAAATCCCTTGTCTAACAAGTCTTGTAACTAATTTTTTTAGTTCCTTTAGTTTAGTTGATATCATTCTATATAAGGATATAAATACTAGTTGGATTCTAGGAAGTAAATCAATATCAAATTGTATTTCTCATTTCAGGGGTAATCCAAGTAATTCTTCTAGGAACACATTAAGAAATTCTTTAACCACTGGAACATGATCTACATTTGTATACTTTATATCAACATCTCTCACCACTACCAAATATCCTTGGCACCCTTTTTTGTAATAACTTATAGGCTGCTAAAGCTGAAATTAAATTACTGGGTACTTGCTTCCATTGATTATTCACTACTTGCAACTCTTTTACTAACTTTTTATGCTATTGATGACATTTTCATACTATATCAGCTAGAATGCACTTCAAAACAATTAAACAAGGTCAACTCATTTTGACTTTATTCTTTAACATGCTTATGCAATGTTTTAACAATCAATCATGAAAAGCTTATGTTTATCCAAGAGTCCTTCACATGATTACCCATTTTACAAACCTTAAATTTTAAATTTTCATGGGCAAACCTTCCTTTCTCATAATTCTTGTACATAATATTATTGAAAATCAAACTGTCTTCAAATCTTTTATATCAACAAAATCTATCATTGAAAGTGTTATTGGTGCGCATTGTCGCAGGTACACCCAAATTGATACCTTACCTCAAAACTAACCTGTAGTAATGGGAGTAAGGGTCGATCCCACAGAGACTGATATTACCTTCTGTAATTAGAAAAAAGGGGGGAATTGATAATCGCAAATTAAGTAAAGTAAACAACAATGAAAATAATTAAGAGAGTATCTAATGAGAAAGGTGTTGGTTTCGGTTGATATCCACCGTCAAGGGATTACATTGATCATTGACAACATAATCAATCTGTAATTGAATATCTATCATTGGATTTCTAACCTTGTTCCTCCTTAAGTCTAGTAAATTAATGACAATCGCACTAATTAAACCCTAATTAACAAGCAATCATTTAGCACATCGGTAAAGCATAGCTTACTAACTGCATGAAGAACTAGAGAAACTGACAGAGCTAAACAAATATAAACACGTCGGTCATATCTAATTTAGTTAATTATTCATCATAGGTTCAATGATTTATAATCCAAAATCCTCAAACCTATTTGCTTCATGAATCACATAATTGAAGACTTTGTTCAAAACATAATTCAGCAGTAGATTAAGACACACAATATACTAGTAGGCCTCCCTAGCAATCATATGAATAATCATTGAGAAGAAGAGCAGATGAATAATCAATACTCAATTCAAATTGAAATAGTAAAAGCAAATCCACATCTCACAATGCATGAATATCCCTTGAGGTTTCAATCTACCTCAACCAACTAAAAAGAACTAGCCACGCAGGGCCATAAGAAAATCTAAAAAAGAATTAAAGATCTTGGATGAAGAATTGAATGCATTATCTACTTGCTTTCCTCTCTTTTTATAGATTAACTCCTCCTAATCGAAGTAGGATTGTATGTAGGTCAAATCCCAGCCCATTGGGCTTCAATTCGAGTCAAAAAACCCTAAAAATTGTGATTTTAATGACCTGTACGGTGGCGGCGCTACGGACCTGCAATGACGCAGCGCCGCGGCGCTCTCTTTTGAGCGCCATGGCGCCCAGAAACTTCCAGAATTTGCGAAAGTCCTCAACTCAAAAGTTGTAGCTCTATGTCGTTTCTTTCCATAGCCATTGGAATCGCCTTAATAGGATCTGAATTGAAGGAGATATGACAAAATTAGTGACCAAAAGTCATAATTCATCTTGCTGCACTGTGATTTTGATTTGCAAGCTCTGTAACGCTATTAAATCTCCCGAATTTGACCAAGTGTTCAACATAAACGTTGTAGATAATTGTGTTATCATTTTAAAGCCACTTGAATCACGTTTATTGGAGTTCATAAGAGGGAGATATACTGAAAACATTCCTTAAAGGTCTGGAATCGCTGCAATGTAGCATTTTTCCATGAATTTCTTATCTTTTTCTTCTCTTTTCTTCTTCCTTTGTTCCTACAACACAAAACACAAAAATAAACTAATTCCTAATTATATTTTACTTAAATCAAACAAAAAGTAAGTTTAAAGGTATTAATATCATGCTTAATTAAGATCACATCAAATACCCCTTCACTCAACCTTTTGCTTGTCCTCAAGAAAAATAATCCCTAAAGACAAAAACAAAAATCAATATATGTAGTGAGTGTTAGGCTAACCAAATTTTGCCTCATATCTTTAAAATATATTCAAGAAATTTTTTGAAAGATCATAGTCATGCACAAGATTAACCCGAACGCAATCCATTATTTTATTCTCTTGAATCCCGAGTGTGTGTGTGTTTTGGGCTATTAAAATTTTTTTTTACCCGGATGAGTTTATATGTCCCAAAATTTTGGTTGTAGATCTCTAAATAGTTTAGGATTTCCATATGCTTATTCTTCATGCCACTCTCCACTAATGTAGGCCAAAACTACCTCTAGGATCAATAGGACTTTATTTGGCTTGTAATGTGGCCAGGGTATAAGGTGGGATAAAAGATACAAATTTAGGCTTAATCACCCAACACCACATGACTAAATATGATCTATTGAGCTTTTTCAAGTTTGGAGGACTTTCCCCCACATTCATTTTCTTACGTCAATTGAGTTTGATCTATCCTTTTCCTTGATTCTTTTTTCACCCACAACATATGTTTTTATTCTCTTTGGAATTTTCTTTTCTTCCTTTTTCATAATTCTCTCTTTTTTTTTTCTTTTCCTTGCTCCACCCTTCCACCCTTTTGTCAATTTAAGCTCTACAAAACAAGTATTCAGCAAAATAATCACGGAGTGAGTGAATGGGATAAAGAAAAATAAATATATTCATACAAAATTTGGCTTTTGGCTCATTTGTGGTTTTTAGAGGGAAAAGTTCATTAAGTTCAAGATAGAGGAACTAAGGATATTTCATTGCTTAGGTTAGACTAGAAAGGCTCAATCTATCAAATAATGCCTAAATCATCTCCTAAATAATAGTATTAACCTAGGATTTCGCCTCAAGCAGCATTCAAATAAGTTTTAGAATCCTGGGAGATCATGAAATATATTTGAATTATATAAACCTTCTCTAAGTAAAAGATAAATTGAATGCCCAAATTTATTGTGCAAAAATATTTCAGGATTCCAAAGTCAAAAGTAATAAATTGCAAAAGGGATAAAATTGCATATAACCATGAATTTTCTACTTTTTTCAAGAGCTAAAATTTTTTTTTTTGGATAGTCATATCATTGGCTGTTGGTTATGCCTAACATCCCAAAACATAAATTGAAACACTCACACAATCACTCAACTTGCTAAACGCAATAAAAATGCATTAATAGTGAAAATCAGAAAATTGATGCTTATAATAGGGTCACAATGATTTAGACAAATAAACTTCCACCCCCACACTCAAACGTTACATTGTCCTCAATGTAAAAGAAAGATAAGAATTAGGGAAAGATATAGAAAAATATATGAGTTAAGTAAACTTCCCTGAATTTGTTTGAAGTGGAATGAACATGTTGCATTACTGGACAGTGAATATTTCTAACTCCCACTTTTTCTTTTTCTGTTTTTGATTATGTTGGGTTGCCTCCCAATAAGCACCTTTGTTTAATGTCGTTGGCTCGAATCAAGGCTCCTTATGTCATTCAAGGAGGATCCTTGATGTCAACTTTGAATTGGCTTGCCTTTGAATGTGCAGAATTCTGAGGTTCAGCTGCATTATGAAGAGGGAAGTTAGCATTAGTCAAAAATTTAATTAAATGAGAACTCAACTTACCTGGAAATAACTGATGTCTTGAGTAGCTTTTGGCATCCAATTTAATTTCATCCTTTTGAGATTCTACCAAAGCATGCGGTAACTTTCCTCTATCTTTGAGTAGGGCATATTTATTTGAGGTTATAACTACGGGTGATTCTCCACTGTATATGCCCTTTAAAAGGCTAGGGAGGCTCTTGAAGCCTAGGTCAGAATACTGCACAATAGAAGGTACAAGCAACTTATTAGAAATTGGTAACAACATAGAAAGATCCTTACCTGTTTGCTGCACTTCTGGTGCTTCCTCTCCTTCTAAAATATTCTCTTCAAATTTGGCGTTTAGGGTACATTCCATAACCTCTTTCTTAGTAGGCTTACTAGTGTCAACTTCCAAGTCATCTTTTCCATTCAGTGCAGAATTTTCTTCCTTTTGCATTAATGATGCTGGGGCTAGACTTTCAATTTCTGAATTTTGAGCCTCTAGCCTGCTGACTATTGTTGCTAATTGCCCAATTTGATTTGTTAAGCTTTGAATGCTGGCCCTTACCTCTTGTTGAAATTGATGAGTATTTTGTGTAAGAGATTTAACAATATCTTCTAAAGGAGTACTTACCTGGAAATTCT
Source organism: Gleditsia sinensis (assembly GCA_037074535.1). Lineage (NCBI taxonomy): Eukaryota > Viridiplantae > Streptophyta > Magnoliopsida > Fabales > Fabaceae > Gleditsia > Gleditsia sinensis. The sequence goes on along the minus strand of CM073473.1, from coordinate 32,208,401 downwards.
GAGATGTATTCTGTCTAGGATAATAGGCCTGTTGGGTATAGTGAAAATTTGCAAAATTTTGTTCTGCAAGACTATTTTGTGCATTCTCATACCTGAAGTTGAGATGATCCTTCCATCCAGGATTGTACATGTTTGAATAAGAATCATGCCTCACTTGTTATGGTTCATTGAAACCATTAACCATATTTACCTGCTCAAATGACTCATTATAGAAAGTTCGATAACCAATAGACGGATGCTCCATGATAGAATGATTTCCATAGAAATTTTCTCTTTGCATATTTTCTACACGTTGACGAACAAGAGAGGTTAAATTTGCAAGTTGCTGTTCAAGGGAAGAACTACATACCTCACCAGCATGTCTTAATGGAGACCTTAGCCTAGTGCCAAATTGTTGAAAATTGGCTGCCATATTCAAAGTTATGAAAAAAAAAAGAAAAGGAAAAAAAATCACAAAAGGTAAATACACACAGTCCCCGACAACGGCGCCAAAATTTGATGCGCACTATCGCAGGTACACCCAAATTGATACCTTACCTCAAAACTAACCTGTAGTAGTGGGAGTAAGGGTCAATCCCACAGAGACTGATATTACCTTCTGTGATTAGAAAAAAGGGGGGAATTGATAATCACAAATTAAGTAAAGTAAACAATAATGGAAATAATTAAGAGAGTAATTAATGAGAAAGGCGTTGGTTTCGGTTAATATCCACCGTCAAGGGATTACATTGATCATTGACAACATAATCAATCTGTAATTGAATATCTATCATTGGATTTCTAACCCTATTCCTCCTTAAGTCTAGTAAATTAATGACAATCGCACTAATTAAACCCTAATTAACAAGCAATCATTTAGCACATCGGTAAAGCCTAGCTTACTAACCGCATGAAGAACTAGAGAAACTGACAGAGCTAAACAAATATAAACACATCGATCATATCTAATTTAGTTAATCATTCATCATAGGTTCAATGATTTATAATCCAAAATCCTCAAACCTATTTGCCTCATGAATCACAGAATTGAAGACTTTGTTCAAAACATAATTCAGCAGTAGATTAAGACACACAATATACTAGTAGGCCTCCCTAGCAATCATATGAATAATCATTGAGAAGAAAAGCAGATGAATAATCAATACTCAATTCAAATTGAAATAGTAAAATCAAATCCACATCTCACAATGCATGAATATCCCTTGAGGTTTCAATCTACCTCAACCAACTAAAAAGAACTAGCCACGTAGGGCCATAAGAAAATCTAAAGAAGAATTAAAGAACTTGGATGAAGAATTGAATGCATTATCTGCTTGATTTCCTCCCTTTTTATAGATTAACTCCTATTAATCGAAGTAGGATTGTATTTAGGTCAAATCCCAGCCCATCGAGCTTCAATTCGAGTCAAAAAACCTTTAAAATCGTGATTTTAACGACCTGTACGGTGGCGGCGCTGCAGTGCTACGGACCTGCAATGACGTAGCACCATGGCACCCAAAAACTTCCAGAATTTGCGATAGTGCTCAACGTGATAGTTGTAGCTCTATGTCTCTTCTTTCCATATCCACTGGAATCGTCTTAATTGGATCTGAATTGAAGGAGATATGACAAAATTAGTGACCAAAGGTCATAATTCATCTTGCTGCACAGTGGTTCTGATTTGCAAGCTCTGTAAAGCTATTAAATATCCCGAATTTGACCAAGTGTTCAACATAAACGTTGTATATAATTGTGTTATCTTTTCATAGCCACTTGAATCACGTTGATTGGAGTTCAGAAGAGGGAGATATGCTCAAAACAGTTCTGAAAGGTCTGAAATCGCTGCAATGTAACATTTTTCTATGAATTTCTTATCTTTTTCTTCTCTTTTCTTCTTCCTTTGTTCCTACAACACAAAACACAAAACTAAGCTAATTCCTAATTATATTTTACTTAAATCAAACAAAAATTAAGTTTAAAGGTATTAATATCATGCTTAATTAAGATCACATCAGTTATCTTCATAGATTCTCTACTCTCAAATTCAATCCATCCTACAGTTTTCCAAATCCATTTATATACATAGGTTCCAACTCATCCATCTAAAAAGAGATTTACATCTATTTTCAAAACACTCACTTTATTAAAAATTGTTATCTTGGAGTTAACAAACTCAATCATATCATAACCCATTAGCAATATTTTATTAGCCATTTGTCATATTACTTCACATAAGCAAATCAAATAACCAATTCAAACCTTCTTGACTTCCAAATAAGCCATTACCTTTGTGTTCAAATGAAATCTTCTTATTTTCAGCTAATTCTTTTTCTTTGTACCCAAGAGGGTTCTCTTTTTCACTGTTCATCATAACGAGTTCAAACGCTGAATTGGTAGTCCACATTCAAGAGACACCGTTTAGAACATACGCATTGATGATTAAACATTGCATACCTAAGGATAAGAGTCAGAAAGAAGAAGATAATGACACCTTATAGAATTCCACAGCAGCACCGTGAGTATAAATATGTATGCGGTTACATGCCTATACTTAAAGTCCTACAATAGAATCCTTTGCTCCAAATAATTTTTTAAATTAGTCGTAGAATCGCTACAGATCAGAAGTAGAAAATTTTAGAAAAAGGTAAGTTCTGAAACTCCTATTTAGAGACCTCAAATTAAAACTTCAACACCGTAGATGGATTCAGGAGATAGATAAACTATAGGATATGAAGTTTTATAGTTATCTGACAACTTTTGGTGTCATGAACAGTAACTTTGATTGGCATGAATAATGATTCCTATAGGTATGAATAGTAATTTCGATTGGTATGAATAGTGATTCCAGCCGATGTGAATGGTATTTTCAGCCGTGAAAATTCATCAGTTGACTAATGTTAACCAAGTTTCCGGAGTCATTTCCTAAGTTTTTGGACCCTTCACACTTGATTTTAATGTCTGTTTGGACAAATTTGAATTGAAAAAGTACATTTTAGGGCTATCCAACCTAGAGCCTTTCCCTGTAAGTAGATAATTCTTTCTATGACTTACCTTATGCTCTTCTTAAACTTTAAATTTATAATTAATTATGTTTATAAGTTATTTATACTTTTATATGTCTCTTAAATGGATTAAATTACCTGATTTTTTTGCAATTTGGCATATAGTTCAAGAAGAGTATGGTTTTGAAAATAAACTTTTGAATTCATTGAATATGTGATTTTAAATGTATTTCTCATCATATGGTAAAGGAAATATATTGTGCACATACCATTGATATGTAAAGCGATAAGATTGCCTTGAAAAAGGGCATGTATATGTGATTACCTTGATTAGGAAATTTTTGACAGAGAAATTGTACTGAGACTGAAAATTTTCAATTTATATTGAAATTGTTGTTTTGAATGATATGGCATATGTGTAAAAAAATGATTTCTATGGAGGAATCTTATTAGAAACATTATTTGCTAACAGTAGGTAATGTTAGCCTTGGTACACCTTGACATCTCAGCTAGCAGGGGTGGTGCTAGCCTCGTGTGACAACTAACACATGGGATATGATATGTGAAGGAGAGTGGAATGCCTCTTATCTGGGTGAGATGCCGACTATATGATATGTGATTTGCCCTCTGTTGCTGTGTTCTTAGGAAATGCCCATATTAGAGTCCCTTCGTATGTCCTCTTGAATGGTGGTAGGGCAAATCTTAGCTGAGATGCTGAATTTAGACAAATCCTACACCACCAAAGTACGGAAGGGCTTGAACTTTGATATGGTGGTTCTGATATGGGATCCTGCTAATGTTTTCATGTGAAATATTTTGATGCATAACAACATTTTTTTAATGATCATACAATACAGTATAAGATTTTGGATATCTGAATATCCTTTGTTTTGAGACTATTTGAAATACGAGTCCCATATAGATATACTTTCGAATTATATTTTCTATGTGACAAATTTTAAAATATGAGTACATCTATATGTTAACCTAAGAGGTCATAAAAGGTATTATCTGCTCACTAAGTTATCAAACTCACTGCACAATATTTCCACATTTACTAGATAAGAATATATATTTTGATCGTTTTCCTTCAGATAAGTGATCAGCTAAGCGACATATTCTTTGGTGAGCCTATTTTGTTTCCAAGGCTCATAGATTTTGATTTATAATATACTTGTACTTTAGATTATGCTCTAAACGCCACAGACATAATCCTTGCTTCTGTTGTTACTCTGATATTTATAAACTTAGTCTGTATTTTGTGTTTACATGAGAGAACATGTCTGTATCTGTTTCTATAATGAACGCTTGTATTATACCTATTATAGTAAAGATCTATCTATAAAGCATGTCTTTCACATGCCCTTAAAAGTAGGGGCGTGACAAGTTGGTGTAGTTATGGAGGGAATTGCATTTCGTCAGTTTTAAAATATTTGTGTTTTTTGTGGTTTCAATCTTGGAAAAGATGGAGAGTATGTGAAAGTAGCACAAAGTTTGGATATGGTGCTGGCCAGGAGAAAAATTCATTTAGTCTATGGTGGAGGTAACCGTGGGTTAATGAGGTGCGTGTCTACAGTTGCACATATAGGAGAATGTCAAGTTCTAGGTATTATTCCTACAGCTCTAACAGCATCTAACATTATAGGGAAGACAATTGGGTAAGAATTTAGGGTAACTTCCATGCATGAGCGCATGGCTAGAATGATGAACAATGATGATGCCTTCATTGCCTTGCTAAGGGGTTTTAGTAGTTTAGAACAAATTTGTCAAGTAGTCTCTTGGGTACAACTAAATATCCATCACAAACCGAAAGGTTTGTTAAATGTTAACCATTTCTTTGATGGTTTGTTATCTTTTCTTAATCAAATTGTGGAACAAAGGTTTATCTCACACTCAGCATGACGAATTCTCATCTCGGTATCCAATGTTGATGAGTTGATTGATGAATTGTAAGCATTTGTTCATGTACCTGATCTAATTATAGCTCAAATAGATTAGACAACAGATAACTGCAGAAAGTGCAAATTTGACTTGGATCTTCATATTTAACTATAGTAGAACGTAATCATTGTTGTACCACTTTTACTTTCTTAGGGTCTATTTGAATACCAACCTTGCCAAACATACTCCCTTAGAGTTTATAAAACTATCTTTAAATGTTGCTTATGATCCTCTGAACTCTTGGAATATTTTAGTGTATCATCAATAAATACAATAACAAATTGATCCACGGATGGCTTAAATACTATATTCATCAAGTCTATGAATGCAACTAGGGCATTTTTCAAACCAAATATCATCACTAAGAACTTATAGTGCCTATACCAAGTCCTAAAAGTAATTTTTTTTGAAATATCATCTTCCCTTATCCTCAATTGATGATATCCAGATTTCAAATCAAATTATTTTTGAAACTATTAAGCACCCTGAAGTTAGTCAAACAGATCATCTATACAAGATAATGAGTATTTATTATGCATTGCTAACTTATTTAACTTTCTATAATCTATGCACAATCACAACGATCCATCTTTCTTTTTTCACAAATAGAACAAGAACTCCCCAAGGAGAAGTACTAGGGTGTATAAATCCCTTGTCTAACAAATCTTTCAACTAATTCTTTAATTCTTTGAGTTCAGTTGTTGCCATTCTATATGGGGTATAGATACCAGTTGAGTTCCAGGAAATAATTTAAGACCAAATTCTATTTTTATTTTCAGGATAATCCTAACAATTCCTCAGGAAATACATCAAAAAATTCTCTAACCATTGGATCTTGATTTACACTAGTGTATTCCATATCTATATCTTTGACCATTGCTAAATACCCTTGGCATTCTTTTTGTAATAACTTATGGCCTGTTAAAGCAGAGATTAGATTATTGGATACCTCACTACAGTCTCTTGTATCAAGAAAGAAGATTTTTCAGGAATATTGAATTTAACCATCTTAAGATGACATTCTAAAATAGCATGACATGATGCCAACTAATTTATTCCCAATATTACATCAAAGTCTACCATATCTAGACAACTGGGTACAACGGATATCATATTTAGAAATAATCATATTTAGCATTTGTCTCAATTCTTTAAATTCTCTAGCATGCCTATCCTTTTCACTTTCAAGTAGAAATTGACCCATAGATATTTTTTTAAAAAAATGCCACAATATTCAATCAATCTTATACTAGGAAATTTAGCAAATTTGGAATAGAAAGAAAATTGAGACCCTGTAGAATCCCTTAGCAGCACTTGAAGTATAAATATATCTGGCTCATATCCATACTAAAGGTTTTACTAAAGAATTCTTTGCTCTAATAGCCACAGGAAAACCTAATACTCTGATACTAACTTGTCACGCCTCCAATTTAAGGGCACGTGAAACACATATTTTACAGACAGATCTTTACTATAACAGGTATAATACAGGCCCTCATTATAGAAACAGATACAAATAGGTTCTCTTATGTAAACACAATATATAGACTACGTTTATAAATGTTAGAGTAACAACAAAAGTAAAGATCCTGCCTATGGCATTTAGAGCATACTCTAGAGTACAAGTACAAATAAAACCAAAATATGCAAGCCCTGAAAATAAGGTAGGCTCATCCAGAGATTATGTCGTCTAGCTGATAAACTATCTGAAGGGGAAGGACCAAACTTTGTATTCTTATCTAAAAAAAATGTAGATATCGTGTACTGAGTTTGACAACTCAATAAGTAGATAAAACATCTTATAACCTTTTAGGTTAACATATGGATGTACTCATATATATATATATATATATATATATATATATATATATATATATATAAATGTACCATATAGAATATTATAGTTCAGAGGTACATCCATATGAGACTTGTATTTCAAATATTCTCAGTTCAAATCATATTCAAATATCCAAAACCATATGTAATATGGTATGATCTTTAACCAAATATTGTTATGCAGCAAAATATTTCTCATGAAAACATTAGGAGGATCCCATATCAAAACTACAATATCATAGTTCAAGCCCTTCCGTACTTTGGTGGTGTAGGATTTGCCTAAACTCAGTATCTCAGCTAAGGCTTTCCCTACCATTTATAAACTCAGTACCTGACAGATTCTTCCCTAGTTAACCATTTTCTGATCACTGCTTACATATCAGGAAATATCTCCCTCATCTGGACTCCAAATTAAGTGATTCCTATGGCTAAAAATCCTTGAGACATAAATCTATGTTTTTCATGTTAACTATTTCTTTTAATTCCTAAGCAATTCTTCCCAAAATTTCAAAAACATAAGCTTCCCTGGTTACTCTGAAATCCAATTTCCTAACCAATCATTTCCTAAGGTTTTAGTTCATCATTATATTGCATCCTCTTCTATTTTCTTTACATCTATCATATTCCATCAATTTTTTGCCACATTCAAATATACAAAATAGTAGCATAAAAACCATAAAAATTTTACCACCCATAGCCATACCTATGTAGAACTTTCCACACCAACCGTAATATCCAAAACATCCATCATATGCAAAATAACATGTAATATGATATGGCAATATGATATGGCAATATCCATGATCAATCATCAAAGTAGCAAGTATTGTAATTTTATCAAAGTTCTAATATCAAAAACCCACATAAATGTTACAAATTTTAAAGCTTTTCTTCAAAAAGAGATATTGTTAAACCTACCTAAAGATCTCCCTAGCTCACTTAGTGAATTCTTTTTCTTGTTTCCTCTTGAAGGAAGTAGCAAGATTCCTCCCTTCTCTTAGCTTTTCTAGCAGCTTAAATAGGAGAAGGAGGGTGAGTTTTTGAACCCCACGGATGAAGAAGAAAGATGGTTTCAAGTGGAGATTAAGCTAACTTACCTTGAGTACTTAGTTTTCTAGACTTCTTCTTCCTTCCTTTCTTCTCCTCTCTTTCTCTCCTTTCCTCACTCTACCTTGCTTCTATTTTTTCCTCTTTCTCACTTGGATGAAATTATAATGTTATAGGGGTGGGTATTGCTTAAATAAACTATCAAATGATTCACCTTTCATGATCATGGGTCTACTTTATCACAATTAGGATGCACTTGGTTGTTTTTTTGGAGAAAAATAACTCATGTTCTTGTCTTCCTCTTCCTTAGCCACGATATGCATAGCAAAAAGGAGATTTGTATTTTGAAAATTATGATAATATGTTCTTAAGACAAGGGACAAGGTCCTTTTGATTTAGGGATTCATTTCCTTTTTCTTTTGTCTTAATCAAGTATGATAGGTTTGCCTTTCTAAGTGGCAAATTTTCAGCCATTGGATCTCCCTTGCTTGGCTAAAATTATTTGTGTAGGATAAGGATATTTTTTCATAATTCTATGTATTATTATCCACTTGTTGAAATTATGAATGTAGAATATAGTTGTTTTGTCTTAATGCCATGTGACTTAATCTTGATTATTATTGCACTACTATTTCCTCACATGATTCTTATTTTTTCCCCTCTTGGATTTGGGCTCATTCTTACCCATTTCCTTTGCTTTGGCTAAAATTCTACCTTTCATAGAGGGTTTGGTCACATTTTCATAATTTTTGGGCTATCGATCTAACTTCTATATATGCTAGTCCAAGTCTATGTTTTATTTCTTGCTTGGGCTATCCAATGGGCTTGCTAGAAACTTATGTGAAGTAGAAAAACTCTATGAAATGTCCATAGGTAAAAACCCAATTTATGGGTGGAGATATTAAACTTAGAAATTTCTAACTCTTGAATTAGGAAAAATTACCCTAATTCAATCTTCTTAAAATTTTAAGACCTTTACTTACTTCAAAAAAAATTATCTTCCTTACCAAAGAATTTTGCCTCTCTTTAGTATGTTATTTCTAATTTTTCCTATTAGGTTTTCTCTCTTTATTTGTTCCCTTAATGTTAGAAATATTTTCTATGCATACACACAAGGTTAAGAATTTCTAGGGATTATATTTCCTTAGATATTTAAAAATTGTCTAATAAATTTTATTTCTTTAATTAAATATTTATGTACCTTTATTAATAAAAGAAAAGAAATCAGGGATGTTACAATAGGAGGTATTATCTACTCATTGAGTTGTCAAACTTACTACACGATATTTTCATATTTTTCAAATAAGAATACAGAGTTCGGTTATTTCTCTTCCGATAGGTGATTAGTTAGGCGACATATTCTTTGGTGAGCCTATTTTGTTTTTAGGGCTTGTAGATTTTGATTTATATTGTACTTGTACTCTAGAGTATACTCTAAACGCCACAGGCAGGATCCTTACTTCTGTTGTTACTCTGATATTTATAAACTTAGTCTGTATATTGTGTTTACATGAGAGAACCTATATGTATCTATTTCTACAATGAATGCTTGTTTTATAACTATTATAGTAAAGATCTATCTGTAAAGTATGTATTTCATGTGCCCTTAAAAGTAGGAGAAAGTAGAAAATCTTAGCAAAATGTATGTTTTGAAACTCTTATTTAGAGTTCTCAAATTGAAAATCTGACACCGTAAATGGATTCAGGAGATAGATAAACTATAGGATATGAAATTTCTTAGCTATCTAACAACTTTTGGTGTCATGAATAGTAACTTTGACCTGTGTGAATAGTGATTCCAGTAAGTGTGAATAGTAACTCTAACTTGACATAAATAGTGATTCCGGCCGATGTAAATAGTATTTTTGAACATGAAAAATAACCATGACCGAGCTCTCGAAGTAATTTCCTAGGTTTTTGGACCCTCCATACTTGATTTTAAGTTTTGTTTGGTAAATTTTTTATTAGAAAAGTACATTTTAGGATTGTCCAACCTGAAACCTTACCATATGAATAGATAATTCTTTCTATGACTTACCCTATACTCTTCTTGAACTTTAAATGAATAATTGATTCTGTTTACAAGTTATTTATACTTTTATATGTCTTTGAAATGAATTAAATTACTTGATTTGTTTACTATCTGGCATATAGTTCAAGAAGAGTATGGCTTTAAAAATAGATTTTTGAACTCATTGAATATGTGATTCTAAATGTATTTCTCATCATATAGTAAATGAAATATATTGTGCACGTGGCATTGATATGTAAAGCTATAAGATTGTCTTGGAAAAGGGCATGTATATGTGATTATCTTGATTGAGAAATTTCTGACAAAGAAATTTTTTGAGACTGAAAATTCTATATTATACAGAAACCTTTGTTTTGAACGATATGTCATAAATGTAAATAATGATTTTTGTGGAGGAATCCTATTGGAAACAATGTTTGCTAACAACAGGTGTTGTAAGCCCTAGTGCACTTTGACCCTTAGCTAGTAGGGGTAGTGCTGGCCTCCTGTGATGGCCAACACATGGGATACGATATGTTAAGTAGAGCGGGATACCTTATATATAGGCGAGATGCCAACTATATGATATGTGATTTGCCTTCTATTGTTGTGTGCTTGGGAAATGCCAATATAAGAGTCCCTTCGTGTGTCCTCTTGAATGGTAGTAGGTAAACCTTAGCTGGGATGTTGAGTTTAGGAAAATCCTACACCACTAATGTACAGAATGGCTTGAACTCTGATATGGCGGTTATGATATGGGATCCTTGTCACGCCCCTACTTTTAAGGGCACGTGAACCACATACTTTACAAACATATATTGGCCTTAACATCCATAATACACTCATTTTTCATTGGAAACAGTTGCATATAAGTATTCTCATGTATACACAATATACATACCAAGTCTATAAATATCAAAGTAACAGCAGAAGTCGAGATCTTGCCTGTGGCATACAGAGCATACTCTAGATTACAAACACAGAATGATTTGAACAATGTGAGCCTTGGAAGCAACGTAGGCTCACCTAGAGAGTGTGACACCTAGTTGATCAGGTATTTGTAGGACTACCCTCTGTATTCTTATCTAAAAAATGTAGAAATATCGTGTAGTGAGTTTGACAACTCAGTGAGCAGATAATACCTCCTATGACCTCTTAGGTCAACATATGGATGTACTCATTTTTAAAATTTAGCACATAGAAAATTACAGTTCAAATATACATCCATATAGGACCTGTATTTTAAATATTCTCAAATCAAAGGATATTTAGATATCCAAAACCATATGGATCATTAAAAAAATGTTGTTATGCATCAAAATATTTCACATGAAAATATTAGGAGGATCCCATATCGGAACCACCATATTAGAGTTCAAGCCCTTTTGTACTTTGGTGGTATAGGATTTGCTTAAATTTAGCATTCCAGCTAAGGTTTATCCTACCACCATTCAAGAGGACACATGAAGGGACTTTAATATGGGCATTTCCCAAGCACACAGCAAGGGAAGACAAATCACATATCATATAGTCGGCAGCTTGTAACAACTCGTAAGAAAATAAAATTTATTAGAAATTTTTTAGATATTTAAGGAAATATAATCCTTAAAAATTCTTCACCTTACGTGTATGCATAGAAATGTTCTAACATTAATAAAATAGGTAAAGAGAGAAAATCTAAGAAGAAAAATTAGAAATAAATATACTAAAGAAAGGTGAAATTCTTAGGTAAGGAAGATAAATTTTTATGAAGTAAATAGAGGTATTAAAATTTCAAGAAGATTGGATTAGGGTAATTTTTCCTAATTTAAGAGTTAAAGTTACTAAGTTTAGTATCTCCACACATAAATTGGAATTTAACCTATGGACACTTCATATAGAGTTTTTCTACTTCACATGAAATTTTAGCAAGCCAATAGGATAGCCCAAAAAAGAAATAAAACATAGACTTGGACTAGGATATAGAAATTGGACCGGTAGCCCAAAAATCATGAAAATGTGATAAGCCCATTATGAAAGGTAGAATTTAAACCAAAGTAAAGTAAATGGGCAAGAATAAGCCCAAACCCAAGAGGAAAAATAAAAATAAAAATAAAAATAAAGTGATGGAATAATGGTGTAATCAAGATTAGGTGACATGGCATTAAGACAAAAATTTAGAAAGTGGTGTGATATCCTACATTCATAATTTTAGCAAGTGGTATGATAATACATGGAATTAGGACAAAACATCTATATCCTACACTCATAATTTTAGCAAGTGGGTAATAATACATAGCATTATGACAAAACATCTTTATCCCACACAAATAATTCCAACCAAATAATGGAGATTCAAGGGCTAGAAATTTGCCACTTAAAAAGGCAAATCTATCATACTTGATTAAGACAAAAGAAAAAGGAAATGAATCCCTAAATCAAAGGAATCTTGTCCCATATCTTCAGAACATATTATCATAATTTTCAAAATACAAATCTCATTTTCCTATGCATATCTTGACTAAGGAAGAGAAAGACAAGAACATAAGTTGTTTGTTTTCCAAAAATTCAACCAAGTGTAATCTAATTGTGATAAGGTAGACCCATGATCATGAAAGGTAAATTATTTGAGGGTCTATTTAAGCAAAACCCACCCTTACGACATTAGAATTTTTGTCCAAGTGAGGGAGAGGAAAAATAGAAGCAAGTTAGAGTGAGGAAAGGAGAGGAAGAAATGAAGAAAGAGGAAGGAGAAGTCTAGAAGACTAAGTGCTCCAACTAAGTTTAACAATATTTCTTTTTGAAGAAAAGTTTTGAAACTTAAAATATTTATATGAGATTTTAATCTTAGAACTTTGATGATTGGTCATGGATGTTGCTATATCATGTTACATATTGATCTTGCATGTGATGTATGTTTGAATACTTAGGCTGGTATAGAAAGTTCTGTATAGGATGGCTATGGGTAGCAAAATTTTAAGCTTCTGAGTTTTAATTTTTGGGAATTATATATAGGGAATTAAAATAAATGGTTAACATAAGAATTAAATATATATGTGTCATGGAGTTTTAGCCACTGGAATCACTCAATTTGGACTCCATATGAGGAAGATATGAGCCGATTACTAGTCAAACGTCAGAAAATGGTTCATCAGGGAAGAATATGTTAGGATAGCTTCTGTGTTTTAATTTTTGAGAATTATCTGTAGGGAAATAAAATAAATGGTTAACAAAAAAATTACAGATATATGTGTCATGGATTTGTAGCCACTGGAATCATTCAATTTAGAGTTCATATGAGATAGATATGTTCCGATTAGTAAACAAAGGTCAGAAAATAGTTAATCAAGGAAGAATATGTTAGGATAGCTTTGGTGTTTTAATTTCTGGGAACACTATATAAGCAATTAAAATAAATGGTTAACATGTGAATTAAATATATATGTGTCACGGATTTTTGGCCACTGGAATCATTCAATTTGGAGTCCATATGAGGAAGATATGAGCCGATTACTAGTCAAAGGTCAAAAAATGGTTCATCAGGGAAGAATATGTTAGGATAGCTTCTGTGTTTTAATTTTTGAGAATTATCTATAGGGAATTAAAATAAATAGTTAACATAAGAATTAAAGATATATGTGTCACATATTTTAAGCCACTGGAATCATTCAATTTAGAGTTCATATGAGGTAGATATGTTTCAATTAGTAAACAAAGGTCAGAAAATGGTTAATCAAGGAAGAATATGTTAGGATAGCTTGGGTGTTTTAATTTCTGGGAACATTCTATAAGGAATTAAAATAAATAGTTAACATATGAATTATAGATATATGTGTCACAGATTTTGAGCCACTGGAAGCCTTAATTTGGAATTCTTATGTGGGAGATATAGACATATTAGTAGGTAGAGGTCAGAACCTACTCGAGAAGAAATAACATGTACATTGAGGAAGTAATATCACATTGATTTATTAATATTTCGCTACAATGTTCAGCATAATAGTTTTAGATAATTGTTTTATCTTGAAATTGACACCAAGATCACCTACATCCAAGTTAAAGTGAGGGAGTTATGCTCTGATTAGTAAGAGAAGTTTAGATATGATGAAAACCTGCATCAAGAAAATAAAGAAATAAAATTAATATTTAAAAAAGAAAACGAATTTTATAAATGAAAATAATAAATGACTAGTATATGCCATAGCCATTGCCATTGTATGAACTTCTTACCATCTTAAGTATGAAATGTTGACATGGAAATATTTTATAAAGTGATATTTGAAATGGTTATGTTCATGGTATGATTACCAATAATTTTTGGTAATAGTTATATTTTGATGAACATACTTGTTATTGAAAGCATATTTTTGGCTATCATTGTGAAAAGAAAAGAAATGAGCACGGTCACATGGCAATCTGTGTGGTGCACTAGTAGGAGATTATGATTATGAGAAAAGAAAGAGAAAGTGTGCCATGTCGGACGGAGCGAGAAAAGTTCGTACCGGAGAGTAAAGGATACTCACCCTGACCGGGATAGCTTGAAATGAGAATAAGTTGATAGCCATCATATGATATTCTAAAAATAGTTAATCCTGTCATACATATCATTACTGTATGATTCTTATGTGCATAGATATAATGCATTCATGTGACCAAAGATATTTTTTGTAGTTTATACAGCTGAACATGACGTGATGAGCTATATTGATGATGATTTATTGTTGAACTTACTGGGATTTAATTATCACTATATTTCCATATCATGTTCAAAAAATTAGTTATGCAGCTTTTTTCTATGGCTTTGGCTTTTAGTGCACATTGGATCGAGTTACTTTATGTTGGGCAGATCTCAGAATCAAATAAGATGTTTGTGGTCGAGTTGGCTCAGATCCCAGTGAAGGTGCAACCACCCGCACCTGTATCTCTGGAATTAGTCAACCAAAATAAACAAGATGTAAATATCTATGTGTTTGATATGTTGCATGTACGTTTTGATTAATGACGTGTATGTGAACTCAATATTGTATAATAAAGAAAAAAAAGGTTGTTACATAATTAGTATAAGAGCAGGTCGATCCTAAATGGCCAGTGGGTGGTTGGTTATCTGAATCGATCTTATAGTATCTTGAGTATGTTGTGGTAGTGCTGTGTAGGGGATCAATGATTTCATATAGGTAAGAAATTACTAGTGTTTCCTATCTATATGCCGAGGTGGTGTTATGACTGCTGTTAATTTTTTTTTTGAAACTAACTATTGGGCTTGATCACCTCAATAGCAGCATAACTTTATTTTTGCCACAGTAAGAAATGGCACCACCAAGGAGGAATCCGGCAAATAATGCGGAGGAAACCTTGCACAACCTTGCTACGGAAATTCAAGAATTTGATATTGATTTACTCCTTAGAACCCAACTAGTATCTATATCCCTATATAGAATGATATCGATTGAATTTAAAACAAAATTTAGTTACAAGACTTGTTAGACAAGGGATTTAAATGCCCTAGTACTTTTATTTGGAGTGCTCCAATTCTATCTGTGAAAAAGAAAGATGGATCACTATGACTATGCATAGATTGTAAGCAGTTGAATAAGTTGACAGTGTAGAATAAAAACCCATTACCTTGTAAAGATTACCTGTTTGACCAGTTATAAAGTGTTCAATATTTTTTCAAAAATTAATTTGGGATATGAGTTGAATTAATTCAGGATAAGAGAAGAGGATGTACGAAAATTTTATTTTAGGACTTATTATGGTCATTATAAGTTCTTGGTGATGTCATTTAAATTGACAAATATCTTAGCTGCATTCATAGATTTACTGAATAGTAATTAGGTCATCCTTGGATCAATTTGTTATTATATATATTGATGATATACTAGAATATTTCAAAAGTTCAGGGAATCATAAGCAACATTCAAAGATAGTTTTACCAACTCTAAGGGAGTATGGTTGGTAAAGATGGTATCCAAGTAGACTCTAAGAAAGTAAAAGTGGTACAACAATGGCTATGTTTTACTACATCTAAAGATAAAGATCCAAATCTAATTTGCGCTTCCTGCATTTGTCTGTCATCCATTCTATTTGAGCCATAGTTGGATCAGGTACATGAACATATGCTTGTAAAGCATCAATCAACTCCTCAGCATTTGAAGCCGAGATGAGAATTCGTCGTGCTGAGTGTGAGATGAACCTTTGTTCCACAGCATGATCAAGAAAAGACAACAGACCATCAAAGAAGTGATTAACATTTAACAAACCTATCGGTTTGTGATGCATATTCAGTTGTGCCCAAGAAATTATTTGGAAAATCTCTTCTAAAGTACCAAAATCACCTGGTAAGGCAATGAAGGCATCAACATTGCTCATCATTCTAGCCATGCGTTCATGCATGGAAGCTACCCTAAACTCTTCCCCAATTGTCTTTCCTACGATGTTAGATGCAGCTAGAGCTGTAGGAATAATACCTAGAACTTGGCATCCTCCTACATGTTCTCACAAATTTAATACATCATTCTTCTTCAATTTGGTTTCTATGATTATCCTATAGTTAATAAGGTTCATTTAGGGTAGGAAACTGTTGAAAATAAGATTTACTAGTTTCCAACACGGCCTAAATGTATCCTATAACAAGGCTTGGCCATTTCTTGTAAAACAGCATGCCTTAGGATTCAAAATGCCCTTTCTAGTATCGAACATGGCTAGATCATGCCTTGGAACACAACCATGCCCTATGTTGTGTTATTCTTTGATGCAGGTTTTTGTCCTACCTGACCTTTTCTCACTAATTAGAGTATAACTTCCTCATTTTAACTCCGATTTAGGTGATCTTGGTATCCATATAAAGATAAATCAATTTCATAAAACTATTATGTTGAACATTTTAGCAAAATCTTAAGGAATCTTGGTGATATTACTCCCTCAAATTAAACGTTATTTCTTCTCGGGTTGGTTCTGATCTCTACTTACTAATATGACCATATCTCCCTCATAAGAACTCTAAATTGGGTGATTCCAGTGGATAAATTTCTGTGAGACATATATCTATATTTTTTATGTTAACCAGTTATTTTAATTCGCTACAGAAGTTTTCCAAAAATTCAAACACAGAATCTTTCCTAACATATTCTTCCCTGGTTAACCATTTTTTGACCATTGCTTACTAATATGACCATATCTACCTCATATAAACTCCAAATTGAGTGATTCCAGTATTTAAAAATCCATGAGACATATATATATATATATATATATATATATATATATATATATATATATATATATATATATATATATATATATATATATATATTTCATGTTAACAATTTCTTTCAATTTCTAACCGATTATTCCCAGAATTTAAAAAATAGAAGCTTCCCTAATTACTCCGAAATCCAGTTTCCTAACCAAACCTTTTCTAAGGTTTTAGTTTATCATCTTATTATGTCCTCTTCCATTTTCTTCCTAATTTACATCTAATCATATTCCATCAATTTTTCACCACATTTAAATATACAAAATAGCAGCATAAAAATCTTAAAATTTTACCACCCATAACCATACCTATACAAAACTTTTCACACCAACCTAAGTATTTAAACATACATCACATTCAGGATCAACATGTAACATGATATAGAAACATCCATGGTCAATCATCAAGGTAACAAATATAGTAAATTTCATCAAAGTTCTAGGATCAAAATTCTATATAAATATTTCTAATTTCAAAGCTTTTCTAAACAAAATATTGTTAAACCTTCCTAATGATGTCCTTAGCTCACTTAGTGAATTATTTTTCTTGTTTCCTCTTGAAGAAAGTGTCAAGATTCCTCCCTTCCCTTAGCTTTTCTAACAACTTGAATAAGAGAAGGAGGGTGAGTTTTTGAACCCTAGGAATGAAGAGAAAAGATGGATTCAAGTGTCGATTTAGCTAACTTACCTTGAGTACTTAGTTCTCTAGACTTGTCCTTCTTCTTCCTTTCTTTATTCTCCTCTCTTTCTCTCCTTTTCTCACTCTACCTTACTTCTATTTTTCCTCTCCCTCACTTTGACGAAATTATAATATTATAAGGGTGGATTTTGCTTAAATAAACTATCAAGTGGTTTACCTTTCATGATCATGGGTGTTCCTTATCAAAATTAGAATGCACTTGGTTATTTTTTTGAGGAAAGAAAACTCATGTTCTTGTCTTCCTCTCCCTTAGTCAAGATATGCATAGTAAAAGAAGATTTGTATTTAGAAAATCATAATAAAATGTTCTTAAGACAAAGGACAAGGTCCCTTTGATTTAGGGATTCATTTCCTTTTTCTTTTGTCTCACACAAGTATTATAGGTTTGCCTTTCTAAGTGGCAAGTTTCTAGCCCTTGAATCTCCCTTGCTTGGCTAAAATTATTTGTGTAGGATAGGCATGTTTTGTCCTACTGCTATGTTTTATTATACCACTTTCTGAAATTATGAGTGTAGGATATAGATATTTTGTCCTAATGACATGTATTATTACACAACTTACTGAAATTATGAGTGTATGATATAGATACTATCACACCACTTGCTAAATTTTTGTCTTAATGCCATATGACCTAATCTTTATTACACTATTATTTCATCACATGATTCTTATTTTTCCTTCTTGGATTTGGGCTCATTCTTGCCTATTTCTTTGGCTTTGGCTGAAATTCTACCTTTCATGAAGGACTTGGTCATATTTTCATGATTTTTGGGCTATCAGTCTAATTTCTATATTTTAGTCCAAGTCTATGTTTTATTTCTTGCTTGAGCTATCCTATTGCTTGCTAGAAGTTCATGTGAAGTGAAAAAACTCCGTATGAAGTGTCCATAGGTGAAAGCACAATTTATGGATAGAGATGTTAAACTTTGTAACTCTGGCTCTTGAATTAGGAAAAATTACCTTAATCCAATCTTCTTGAAATTTTAAGACCTTTACTTCAAAAATATTTATCTTCCTTACCCAAGAATTTCGCTTCTCTTTAGTATGTTATTTCTAATTTTTTCTATTAAGTTTTCTCTCTTTACCTATTCCCTTAATATTAGAAATATTTTCTATGATACACATAAGGTGAAGCATTTCTAAGGATTATATTTCTTAGATATTTAAAAATTGTCTAATAATTTTATTTCCTTAATTAAATATTTATGTACCTTTATTAATAAAAGAAATGACATTATGGATGTTACATTAAATATTTATATACCTTTATTAATAAATGAAATGAAATTAGAAATGTTACATACTAAACATTATCCAGGCTAAAGATGGGATTATATAGAGTTTTGGGGTCAAAGTACAATTAAATGAAGAGTTAAGTCCATAGAGCACACAATAGTTGACTTATTGGGCCTTAATTATGCTGATTTAGTATTTTATAATGTACATGAGTGAAAATTTAAACTTAAGAGACTCCTTATTCAAATATGCCCATGTGCATTAGTTGTATTTTTGTCCAAACTTTAAAATTTTAGGCTTAAGAGGCTCTTTAGTCAATCCATTATATGTGCATCAGTTGCTTTTATCATTGCTGGGTTTCTTGACTAGAAATCAAACTTTCCTATATATTGTAACCTCTTTCATTGTTGTAAGGAACTTAGTTATTGAAATAAAATCATATTTTTCTAAAATACCAAATTGGAGAGGAGAGTTCTTCTCTAGGGTTCTTCATAGAACTAACAGACTTATCATGACTTGATCAACCTTGTGGTGTCTTCTATACTGGGGGTCCTTGTTCTCTCTTGTTCAAGAGTTCTTAGCAGATTAACCAGATCTGTTTGAGCTTTCTTGGGGTGTATATATCATTGCATTGGCTATGGGTTCTAAGGTATAGATCCTCTTGGGTGCGTATTGCCATGTTTGACAGCGGGTTCTACGATCTTCCCTTATGGATTCGCACCACCTCCTCCTATTGAATAAAGTATCCAAGTTAAAATAGCTCACTATGAACAGTGGGAGCGATCTAATAGCTTGAGTTTAATGCTTATCAAGTCTCATATAAGCAAGACCATTAAAGTTTCTATCCCTCAATGCGATACAACAATTGCTTATATGATGGCAATTGAATAACAATTTATGATCTCTTAGAAGGCCATGGCCAATACCCTGATGAATAAATTGTCAGCAATGAAATATGACAAAACTAAGAGTGTGCATGAACACATTATGGAAATGAGGGATATTATCTCAAAGCTTTCGTCCCTTGGGGTGGGCATATCTAAGTCATTCTTTGTGCATTTTATACTTAATTCTCTTCTTGCAAAATACAGACCTTTCAAAATCCTTTATAACACATATAAGGAAAAGTGGTCAATTAATGAACTTTTGACTATGTGTGGGTAAGAGGAAGAGAGGCTGAAACATGAAACACTTGAAAAGGATCATATAGTGACTTACAATAAGGGAAATGACAAAAAGGGCAAACACCTTGCAATGCAGAAACAAGGCAACAACATAGAAAAAAAGATGCTATTTCTGCATAAAGCCTAGGCACATGAAGAAGAAATGTACAAAGTATAAGAAATAGCTTACTAAGATAGTTAATTATGCCTTTATTCAAGAACCAGTGGAAAGTGAATTGTAAGGGATTTATTCAGGAAACCGAATGCATTCACAAGTGGAAGCTGTAGGGACCTATAGACTTGCCTTGAAGATCATATGTCATTTAGACATTGAATACACTTTTTATGTACCTTCCTTTTGCTTTTCTAAGAATTTAATTTTCATTTCTACAATTACAATTCAAGGCTATTATTTTAATTTTTATGATAGTATAATAAAATTGTTGGTTTTGGAAATATAGTTGATAGTTTATTTAAGATTGATTTAGATCTTGTAGTTGAGGCAAGTTTATTAACCCTAAATGATACCAACATTAGTGTCAAACGAGCAATTGCAAGTGAAAATTCCTCCTTGCTATGGCATAAGAGATTGGGACATATTGATAAATGAAACAATTATGTGTTTATACATTTTTTTTATCCCATAACTCAATGTTTACTTGTGATTATTTCCCTATTTTAGTTCTATTCTATTTTGTTTGCTCTGGATACTACTTGACTTTGTTTTCTTTTTGTAGGTAAGGAAAAGAGCCAAGAATCAAGGGAGAAAGTTCATTTGAAGAGTTCTTTGGATTAAGAGCAAGTTAAGGAAGACACACAAAAGAAATGGGCAAGAAAGGATCATGGCAGCCCCCAACACGGCCAGGACGTGTTCCATGCAATATGTAATGCAGCTTTACAAAAACTAGCCTGAAGTATGGCCAGGTCGTGCTTTGAGTCCGTACAACTTCGTATTCTTTAGGGATTCACATAGCCAAGAGGATATAAATAATGGGATTCAAATTTCTTTTGAAAATTTTACATTCTGGACACTCTGGAGACACTTTAGGGCTAAGTTTTTAGTAGAGTTAGGTTTTCTTTATGCTTTTAGACTTGGATTTACAATTGGAACAAGCATTTTATTACATATTCATCTCTACACCGGATTTTATCTTTCTATCTCCATCTAATTTTTTCTATTGATTGTATTGAACACTATGGTTTGTTTAATGATATTGTCTTTGCTTTATATTTCAATTATGTCTGAGTAGTTCCTATTCTAGGATTGGGGAAACCTATTTATGGTATGATGATACTAAATTATTGAATTGAATTGTTGAATTCCTATTGGGATTATTTGTAGATAATTGGTTTAGCTATTATGCATATACACGAGTTGATAAAATGCTTGGCCATCATTTTGTCACATCTTAGGTTATTAACTGATGGACTGAAAGGTGAAGGTTAAATGTCAAATTTTGATAGTTAATTAAGGGTATTTTAATCAAGAAAGTATTTTAAGATCCTCAAAGAATTGAATCTCCTATAGGAATTAAACCTCCTCTAGGAATTAATTAACTGGTTGGCACAGAACTTAAAGGACTTAAGTTAAATTAAGAACCACGAAAGTAGGTAATTAGATTAACTTAGACTTTTAAAGAGGCTATTATGAATTGAGATTAAACCATCCCCATTCTCTCAAATAATTGCAATTGGAGGTATTTTTCTAAGTTGAATATCATAAATTTGGTGAAACCCTAATCCTAGGTATTTTATAATTGAATTTCTTTGTCAGTTTACTTTCATCACTTGCAAATTGTTACTCCATACTTCTCTCAAATTTTATTGATTCAAATAGTTTGTTTCATAAGACTCTAGTAATTGATACATTGGTCTCTGTGGGATATGACACGTACTTGCCGAACTAGTTAAAGCACCACCGTACACTTGCAGTATTTAGTGAAACACACATAAACAAGTTTTTACTAGTGTATACATGCATAATAGCTAAACTGATTGATTTTTAAGTACTCAAGTAGGCCACCGCACCCTTTAGAACTCCCTATATTACCTTACCCTTATTTCAACTTTATCACTTTTTTTCTCACTCAAATTCTTTTGCTTCACATTTTTTTTCCTTTCTTTTCTCTTCTTCTTCTTCTTATTTATTTATTTATTTATTTTTCTCAAAAAATAAAGTGAGTGCATTTTATGCTCTATCTCACTAGGGTATAGACAACTAGGTATTCATAATAAGGCCTTTTTGGTGCCTTAAAGGGGTCTTAGGGCAAAGAATTTTTGGGTTTCAAATTTCCTCATTCTTCAACTCTCCTTACCTTCATACTTTTATCATGCCAAAAATTAAAAAAAGGACATACAGTTCATAGCATAATAGGTGAGGTGGTTTTAAAAAATTAGGGGTTTATTGTTAGAAGGAAGAGACTAAATGACACATACTTTATTTCACATAAATGTCATACATCACATCTTCATGAGCTAAAATCAAATAATATTATATCAGCCTGTTAACATAATTGCTAACTTTGTGACTAAATTGCTTAAATGAAAATGATCAAAAACTAAATATAACTAATATATACAAGCAAGCAAAGACCAAGACTTGAAAGTAACTCTCTCATGTTTAAACTTGACATTATCCTCAATGTTGTTAATTAATACTTAGGTAATGGTAGGGAAAAAACTTACTTGTTCATTGGTCTTCTGGTGGTGGAGGAGGTGGATGCTAGGATATATGCCAATCGTATAAGGTTTGGACCATGTGATGCATGGAAACTATCATTCCTTCCATTGATTCCATTTTGTTTTCTATAGATTCCATTCTTCCTTCCATGCTTTCCAGGGTATCCCTTTGATTGAGTTATTCTTCCTCCATTCAACTAAACCGTGAGGATTAGTCTTGATCATCGAGTATACAGTGGAAGGACCTGGAAAATTAAATGGATAGGAAGGGGGTGAGGGTAGGGTTGGCAAGGGATCATAAGGTTGTTCATCCTCCTCATAATTTGAAAAATATTATCATTGTCCTCTTCCAGTAGATATATCCAATTATCGAGATTGGTGATCATCATTCTATTTGGGCTGCGTATGCGAAAAATGTTATGCCCTCGGAGATTCAACCAATTGTCGGCATTTATTTTTACAATCAATTTCATATGCAGACAGGATTCTAAATCAATTTTTCTGCTTTCGACTATGGGTTACAAGTCTTGTAAATTAGCCTATAAACCTAGTCCTCTGGCAATAGCAATTACTAACCCCCTATAACAAATTTTTTACTCATGGCATTACCCACCCTTGTCATTTGTGGGTCATAAAGGCCCTTGAATCTACCTAGAATGCATTTACCATAGCCCAAAGAAAATAAAGCTCACACTGATTTACAACCCCATCACTTTTAGCCCTACCAAAAATGGTATGGGCAAAAGGCATTGTAGATATCTAAAGTGGAGGTTGCAAATTAACGAGGCATTAGACACAAATGCACTATATTGCCCCCTATAGAAATTGAGTTCCAAAATTCTTGTGCGTTAAAACCTTGCATGACCGTTCTAGGGTCCCTAGGAGGCAATCTAAATAGTGCATTAAACTGAGCTAAAGATAAACTATAGATAGTTTAAAATAGTATGAAGTTAACACAGTCCTAATCGATGTCAAGACCCTAAAACAGGACTACATTAACTGAACTGGAAAATTTTAGTGTAGTATTGGCATAAGCTGGGTAACGGAGTAGTATAAATGTTGCTTACCCAATCCTTTCAACCAGATATCAGACATAAGTCAAAAGGCCCAATCGGTCCAAACATTCCTCATCCATATAGAAGGTACTTAGAATTTCCCATTTTACAAGTGTATCATATTGTGTCTGTTGATTATCATTAATGAATACGATACCATATTTATTATTTAATGAGGGACTTGCGTTGGTCTTTGGCCCGTCCTCTACAAGGTTGGTGGGATTGGGAGAAACTTTGACCAGTTCGGACTCTTGTAAGGGCCATTCAGAATGATAATAATGTTAAAATTAGGGATAAACAATTACCCAAAACTAAAAACACACTAACATGATAATAAGATTAGAACAAATTGAGCAATGTAATAGCAAGGTCAATGCAATTTTAATCCTAGTTCAAGTAGATTATATAATCAATATTAGCAGGAATTTGCTTAATAATCTAAGGCCCAAATGCAAAGTTCAGAGAATTAGTAGCACACCCACAACAAAATGATATTAGCACAAATGGAGCAGTGCAAAATTTCAATTTTTGATGTAATTTGGAATAGAGTTCAGAACTATAACCGCACTACTAGAGCAATATGAATTCAGGACTAAGCAAAGTGATTTAGCATCTAATTGAAACAAATAAAAATGCAAAAGCCAGAGGATCTAGCATTTATGAAAACCAAAAAACTCTAAGTATATAGAGAATTTGAGCTCAAACAAGGTAATTCAGCTAGATCAGTGAATCCCATATCAAAAAAATCAAGCACAAAAGTATTTACAATGCAACCATGAAATATTCAGCAATCAAAATAGAGGGATAAAGAGAATAAGGGTACTTGTACCTTAGTAAAACTATAACAGAGAAGGGGCCGCAGTTGTCTGGTAGATTATTGGGTTGGTCTCTTGTAGGGTGCAAGGGAGAGAGATATGGTAGATGTTTAGGGGAATGATGGGTGTGGTTCCTACGGGAAAGTGAGTGGAGGTCTAGTTGGGGTTGAAGGTATGGGAATTTAGGAAAGTAGGGGAAAGAAAGGCTTGAGATATGCTGAAGGGATGCAGGGAAATAAGGGAAGAAGGTGTGGTTCTGGTGGGTAAGGGAGAGAATGGCTAGCGGGGGATGGAGGTGGAAGGGAAGAGAGATAAGGGGAGGGGAGTGATGGAGAGTGAAGGTCTTGGAGGGGGGATATTGGAGTTTAGGGAATGGGTTCGATGGAATTGGAAGGTGGGGGTAGAGACTAGTTGAGGATGCTAGGCTTGGTGGAAGCTGGCAACTTGAGAGGGGAAGAAGGAAGAGGACTAAGTGAGGGGATTAGGCACGGGAGGCAGCTCAAAGAGGGTGAAGAGATGAGGGATGGGGTAGAGGTTATGGGTGGCCGAAGGAGAACCTCAGAGGGTTTATGGAGGATGAGGAACACGAACACGGAGCGAACGATGAGGGTAAGCAAGGGAGGTAGAGGGAAGTGTTGTTGTTTTAATAAAAACTCGCAAGTATACAAATCTATTGGAATATAGATTTAGTGGTATGCGAGGTCGATCCCACAAGGATTGCCAATTGAGAGAAAATCTAATTCAGATCCAAAATAAATATTTCTAACCTAGTTGCCAAGATTTTCTTTTGTGAGAAGAATTTTGAGCAAAGTATGCAAGAAATAAACTACTAAAATTAAATATGAATGTATTCAAAGTAAAGAAACATGCTAAGATTAGGGGATCCACTCTTGGTATATAAAAATAAATTTTAACTCTTTTATTACTCAAATGGAATCATCACATAAATGAGCTTTCATTTGGAAGATATGTTACCTTAAACTCACTTTGGTTTACATATAAAGTGTGTTTGTCTTTTTTTTTATATAATTGTATTACTAATAATAAAACAACTCTTGTAAAATGGATTCAAATATACACCGTGTCACTCATTATATTTTCTACAAATAAATCAATAATGATTCAAGCATTTATTGTGTCAAAGATTGTCTACAATGTATCAAGATTCATACTTTCACAAAATTAAAAATGAAAAGATGTAAAAAGAAGAAAATCATAACAATAGATAGGTGGCAGAGTTACTAATAATAATATAAAGTAGATGGTAAAACCAGCCATTAAGAAATAAAATAACAAGAAAATAAATAACAGAGGAACAACAAAACCATAATCTAAGAAAGTAAATAACAAGAAAATAAATAACAGAGGGACAAAAAAACTATCCTTTAAGAAATTAAATAACAAGAAAATAAATAACAGAGAGGTAGCATAACTGTCCCATCAAAACGAAAATAACAAGAAAATAATAATAGAGAAAATAACAACAGAGGGGCAACAAAACTATCCTCTAAGAAAGAAAATAACAAGAAAATAATAACAGAGAGGTAGAAAATATATAGAAAAGGGGCAACAAAGCCATCCTCAAAGAAAGAAAATAACAAAGGGGCAACAAAGCCATCCTCTAAAAAAATAACAAGAAAATAAATAATAAGATAAATATAACATCAAATATAAACATTGAAATTAAGAGTTAGATAAATTATTATTTTCATACCAAGAGTTTCACCCTTTCACCTTAGCATTAGGAGATTAGTTCTCCATAATCAAAGTAAGAAAGGAAAATGAAAGATGAAGAAGCATAAAAAAATTTATGAAAGAAAGTAAAGATATAAAATATCTGAAGAGAGAAAAACATTACAAGCACTTAGAACTACAAAAAAAAAATTTCAAGCTCACTCTCCAGCCTTTATCCTCTTCTCTAGCTCACAATATGTCTCTATTTATATATATATAAAGGGGAGTAGATGACAAAGATGGCAGGTAGCAAATTACACTAAAGTTGACAAGTTGTGTTGCATTATGTGCATTGAAAGTCATCATGAGATATCTCCTTGATATCTACCGACTATGCTGGTCCCATCATCATAAAAGTTGAATATATTTTCATTATATTTCCATCCATATAAGGTGGAGAAAAATTGACCATATAGTTTGTGATTTATGGCCAAAATACTGGAGCAAGGTCAGACTAGACTGCAACAGCAAATATGATCACTTATATCCCAATTTTGGCAATTTGAATATCGTTATTAGTTGACCACTTGAACACGAAAGATGTAGAAAATTGTATTTACTATTCACATACCAAATTTTGTATCCATTGAATATGTATTTTCTGAAATTGAGTTTGAATAGTATAGTAAGGTTAGGCTAGACTGCAATAGTAAACATGTTCTATTCTAGCCCAATTTTGGCCCTTTGAATGTCTGAATTTTCTAATCACATAAACATGAAAGTTGTACAAAATTGTGTCAGATATTCATCTACCAAATTTTGTACATAATATATACGTAATTTCTATGATACAACCAAAATACTACAATAAGATCAAGTTGAAAAGCAAGCAGCAAACATATTTTTAACATTTGGTATTCTGCCTTGAATCTTTATGTTTCAATTTTTTTAGAAATGTGGTCATAAATCAAGATTGAATTGATGCATATATCCATTAGGATGCATCTCAAGAGTCAAAAAGATAATGCTCCTTACTCAGCCATCCTCAATGAATTTATTTTGTTAGATTGATTTATAGACATCATTCCCAAATAACCACAATTTAACTTTAATTCCTCCAATTGAGTTCATTTTCTATTCTTCTCTCCATCTATAAAAAATACACAAAACTGAAGACAAATAAGGGAGATAAATACTTAATTAGTGCAAAAAGATAATATGAAAATATTTAATTTATGAGTATAAAACTCACTCATCAAATACCCTCAAACTTAATATTTTGCTTGTCTTCAAGAAAAACATACAAACTTCAAAATTAAAAAGATGAGTGAATGATGAGTTGTTTTTGGTTTAGTGAAAATTCTTCAAGGATTTAAAATGTGCAACCAAGGAAAATATCAAAATCCCAAGGTTATGTAGAACTTTAATTCAAATGCAACACGTAGTTTACTATTGAATCCTAAGTATGTGTGTGTTATAATCTTATGACATTGGACTTTTTGCATTCAAATAAATTTATGTAATCAAATATTTAAAACATATATCCATATTTATGCATTTGAGACTCTATAAACTTATTTTTCATGTCACTCTCTATTAATGTAGACTAATCATAATATTTAAAATTATTAAAACTTTTATTAGGCTTGTAATGTATGGCATAGGTTAAAGGTGGATAAAGGATATTAATGAAAACTCAATTCACTTTACAACATACAAGATCATTTAAATCCTCCCAAGTTCTTTTGATATTATCATGTAAATTTTATCTCTAACCTTATCTTCATCCGTACGTTATTTGTTCATACTACTTTTTTTTTATGTAAACACTCCCAAACTTATTTATTTGGAAAGTTCTATTTTTTTCTTTTTAAACTTCTTCCATTCACCCATGAACCATAGCTTTTCAATTGATCATTCCTGTGAGTGAAAGGTAAAAGTTAGAAATATTTTTGTTTAAAAGCTAGATAATAATATAGGTGTACAAGAAAGGATAAATATAGGCTCAAAACGGGTTAGTAGGGATGGCATAATGTATAGGTTGGTTTGAAAGGCTCAAACAATTCCAACAATGCCTAATTTATTTCTTAAAAAGAGAGTAGTCTAGAATTTCACCTCAAGTGACAATCAAATAAGTTCTAGAGTCTTATGAAATCACTTAGCATATCTGAATCACATAAATCTTTTCTAAATAAACAATCAATCAAATGTAAAATATTAAGTGCTCAGGATATTAGGATTCTCAAGTAAAATATAGGTTACAATAGAGTTCAGGATCACACATAACACTCAGAACTCATCTATTTTCCTAATGTTACAAGAACTTTAAATCATTTTCATCATTGGTGCTAGTTTTGCTTATTCCTAAAAAGTCACTCTTTTTTTTTATGACGAACAAACACAAAACAAACAACAAAAAGTTAAGATATTTCCTGGAAGGAGATCTAGGAAAAGATGAACCTGCAGTAAACTAAACAAAAAATAAAAATTTATTCAATCAAATAAAAGGTGTTACAGATGAAGATCCAAGTCTAATTTGCAATTTTTATGGTTATCTGTCATCCAATCTACATGAGATGTAGCTAGATCATGAATAAGAACATATGCTTGTAATGCATCAATCAACTCATAAGCATTTGAAGCCAAGATGAGAATCTGTCTTCTTGAGTGTGAGATAAACCTTTGTTCTACAACTTGATCAAGAAAAGACAATAAACCATCAAAGAAATGGTTAACATTTAACAGACCTATGGGTTTATGGTGGATATTCAGTTGTACCCTGGAGACTATTTGAAAATTTTCCTTTAGAGTACCAAAACCACATGGTAAGGCAATGAAAGCATCAGCATTGCTCATTATTCTAGCAATGTGTTCATGTATGGAGACTACCCTAAATTCTTCCCCAATTTTTTTTATGATGTTTAATACAACTAGAGCTTTAGGAATAATACTAAGAACTTGGCATCCTCCTACATGTACAACTGTAGACACACACCCCATTAACCTACGGCTACATCCACCATAAACTAAATGAATTTTGCTTCTGGCTAGTACAATACCCAAATTTTGTGTTGTTTTCACATACTCTCCATTTTTTTCAAGACTGAAACCACAAAAGACACAAATATTTCAAAATTGACAAAATGTGATTCTCTCTATATCTGCGCTCACCTTAACTTTGAGTGTCACACCCTTACTTTTAAGGACACGTGAAACACATACTTTACGAATATATTTTTACTATAATAGGTGTAATACAAGCATTTATTATAGAAATAGATAAAGATAGGTTCTCTCATGTAAACACAATATACAGACCAAGTTTATAAATATCAGAGTAACAACAGAAGTAAGGATCCTGCCTGTGGCGTTCAGAGTATACTCTAGAGTACAAATACAATATAAATCAAAATCTATGAGCACTAAAAACAAAATAGGCTAACTAGAAAATATGTCGCCTAGTTGATCACCTATCTGAAGAGAAATGACTAAACACTGTATTCTTATTTGAAAAATGTAGAAATATCGTGTGGTGAATTTGATGACTCAGTGAGCAGATAATACCTCCTAAGACCTCTTAGGTCAACATATGGATGTACTTATATTTTAAAATTTATCACGTAGAAAATTACAATTCAGAAGTACATCCATATGGGTCCTGTATTTCAAATATTCTCAAATCAAAGGATATTCAGATATCCAAAACCATATACTATATTGCATGATCATTAAACAAATGTTGTTATACATCAAAATATTTCACATGAAAACATTAGGAGGATCCTATATCAGAACCACCATATCAGAACAAATCAGGTAATTTAATCCGTTTTAGAGACATAAAAGTATAAATAAATTGTAAACATAACCAATTATACATTCAAAGTTCAATAAGAGCATAAGGTAAGTCATAAAAAGAATTGTCTGTTCATAGGGTAAGGTTCCAGATTCGATAGCCCTAAAATGCACTTTTTCAATCCAAATTTGACCAAATAGACCTTGAAATCGAGCCCAGAGGGTCCAAAAACATAGAAAATGACTCTCGGAGCTCGGTCAACCTATGGTCATTGTTCATGACTGGAAATACTATTCACATAACTGAAATTATTATTCATATCGGTCAGAATTACTGTTCACACCTATCAAAATCATTATTCACGCCAATCGAAGCTACTATTCATGACACCAAAAGTTGTCAGATTACTATAAAACTTCAAATCCTATAGTTTATCTATCTCTTGAATCCATCTACGGTGTACAATTTTTAATTTGAAGTCTATAAATAAGAGTTTTATAGATTACCCTTTTCTAAGATTTTCTACTTTCGATCTACAGCAATTTTGGGGCTGATTTGAAAAATTATTCGGCCAATATCGTAGTACTCTTTATCTTGAATCTAGTAGTACTCTTAATTTTGAGATCGAAGGCTCGAAGGTACTCTAGATCTAGAGAGAGAAAGTTACTATTCATTATTCATTTCATCATTTACGAAAAGAATGATTTTCTTTTTCTTTTTCTTTATATTGATGGAGGGATCAATTAACAATTTTCTAATTGTTAAAGGAAGTCCTTGTAAATTTCGTTATTTATATTTTGACCCCTAAACTTTTAGAAAAGTACAATTTAACCCCAAAAATATTAATAAGTTTTCATTTTCATCCTTACAACCTTTCAATTACATCCCTACTTTTTTATTTCTTTAAATAATCCATAAATAAATGAAAATTATTAAATCTTATAGCATGTTTGGTTCAGTGGAATGAATTTAAGTTGGAATGGAAAAGGGAAAGGAAGTGAGAATGGATAAAGGAATTAAAACCTATTACTTTGTTTGGTATGTGATGGAAAATTGGAAGGAATAGAAAAATAAAGTTAGTAAAATGTCTAAATTACCCTTAATGTAATATAATTAAATTATTATTTTTTAAGTAAAAAAATAAGAAATTATTTTTTATTTGAAAAATAAAAATGGCCTTTTCTTCTCTCTGCTTCAGCTTTTCTTCGAAGGATCCCAGATAAAATTTCTCATCTTAATATTTTTTTTCCTCTTAACAACTACTAATCCTCTTCTAATATCCAATCTCTCTTCTATCTCAAAAATCTGAACGCTAATTCAGAAATTCCTCATTGATAACAGATTCCCAACCAAAACCCATTTTCATCAGCAGACTAAAAAATGGCAACCCAACATATAGCACACCACAAAGATGACGCTGAGATCTACCATGGTGAAGCCGTATGCAAGCAGAAGACTAGCAAGCTCGAGGAGATTCTCTTCCCCAAAGGTTTACTGCCTTTCGACAGTATCGTAAAGGTGGGTAACAACCGCACCATTAGCTTCGTTTGGCTCAAGCAGAGGCAAAAGAAAGAGCACCAGTTCCAAGCCATCGAACGCACCATTACGTATGAGCTCGAGGTGACAGCGTTCGAGGAGGAACACCGTATGTGGCGAAGCTCAAGAATGAAGTAAAAGCAGAAGGAGGTACCGAGCAGAAGCCGAAGGAGGGATCAAACCAGAAGCACATCAATGTAGAAGAAGAGAGACCAGAGTTGATGCCGAAGAACCCAGCGGGAATAGGGGTCACGCGCAAAGCTGTGCGCATATGCTTCAAGGGTCTGAATGTCAAAAGCCAATGGAATATCATATTCTTTCGCTTTCATGGTGGAATGGTTTTTCCATTAAACAATGGAACACAACATTCCATAGAATGCTCATTCTATTAAAACAAACGATGGAATCGCATATTCCCATGCCCTTTCTTTTTCCATTCCTTCAATCCAAACGTGCCCTTAGGGTTGTTACATTCTCCCTCCTTAAGAAATTTGGTCCCCGAATTTTAAACCATCCTAGCACAAGTAGGGAATGAAGCCAAGGCATAAATTACAGTTATTAACCTTACTACTCAAGCTCTTGGGGATATTTCTTTTGTATATCATCTTCACTAATATCTGAACTATCCTTAAATTTTCATATTTATATCTATAAGTCGATATAATTAGGAACCATACACATAAAAGAACATTTACACATCCATATTGGATAACCAACTTTACTTATTCCAAACTTCTATAAAGTCATCTTTAATTCTCACGTGTCAACATCCTCCCATGAATCTCAGGCCTTTCTTACTTTCATTCCTAAAAGCATAACTTTCTAGTTCCTATCAATTCCATTTAACTAGCCCGTTCGTTCTAAGAAGATTTTTCTCAACAATTATTCACACATGAATTTCTAATCACAACATAATTCACATCCTAAATACTAGACTCAATTTAACATGGTATAAACCCTTAACACAAATATCTTGATCACTTTGCATTATTTTCGGACATGGTTCTCAAAATATTCACCATATTTCCAAATTAAGAGTTCAAAAATTAATTTGAATCCTACTTCCCATATTTTATTCCTCAAGAACTTCAATACCACTAATTCACTTTATTACATTCCTCAAAGCACCATAAGGCCATTATTTGTTTATTCCTTTCATCTAAAATTCTTTATACAGTTCGGTGTTCAAACTCACTATTTTAAATTATGACTAGTTTAATATCCAACTTCCTCCAAGATTTCCTTCTTTAATTACTTCCAACAAATTGAAATTGCAAATTTTCTCATTTTGTCTTACCTATCCTTAAGTAAACCCAATATGCTCAAATCTCCCTCTTATGACACTTTCCCATCGATAAATAATTCTTAAGCAATCCTAACATATTTTACTTTTACCATTCATAACACGTCTGTTACCTACCCATTTCAATTCACTTCTCACACATTCATACATTTTATTGACATACTATCCAAATCTCAAATATCATCCAAGTCATAATCTCAACATACAAAAATAATCATAAATTTACATTACATAACCACATTATATAGCTTATAAATTTAGAGACAAATATATAATTTTTCTCTATGCTTTAATTTATGTTATTTCTATTCAGGTATTTCTATTTGTTAATGTAACCCTGCAGGCCTTTGATGTTTTGCCTTTACTTATTGACATGTTAAACAGTGAGAAACATAATTAGCTATATCTTTCTTCATACCATCCTACTAATAAATTTCTTTTAAATCTTGATACTTTTTAGTTGATCCAGGATGAATGGTATACGTAGATTAATTGGCTTATCCTAGAATCTCTTTCTTGATTTCTTCTTTAATAGGTACACACAACCGCTTGCCTAATCTCAGAATTCCTTCAAATTCTAGAGTAAATTCAACATCACTGCCATTCTTCACCTTTTCAACTTTCTTGCATAAATAGGCATCTTCTTCCTGTGCCTTTTTCACCTGCTCAACCAAAGATAATTGAAACTGTATATAGGCCAATAGTATCCTAGGCACCTTCACTTTCAATACTACTCTATGACTTTCCAAATTATGCATTTCTTTAATCAACGACCTCCTTACCATTGTGATATGAGTGAAATTACTCATTGGCTTCCTGCTTAATGCATCAATCATTACATTGGCCTTACCTGGATGATATAATATTGTATAGTTATAATCTTTAAGTAATTCCATCCATCGTCTTTGTATCAAGTTAAAATCTTTTGTAGGAAAATGTATTTGAGACTTTTATTATCTGTATAGATTTCACATGTCATACCATACAGATAATGCCTCCAAATTTTGAGAGCAAAAACCACTGCTACCATTTTTAAATCATGAGTTGGATAATTTTGTTCATGTGGTTTAAGCTGTCTAGATGCAAATGCAATGACTCGACCATGTTGCATCAACATACACCCTGATCCAATTCTCGATGCATCACAATATACTATGTATCCTTCGATACTTGAGGGAATAGACAGTACTGGCACCGTAGTCAAACATTCTTTAATTTTCTAAAAACTTTTTTCACATTCATCTGACCAGTCAAACTTTATTTCCTTCCTTGTCAATTTCGTCAAAAGAGCAGCAATTTTTGAAAAATATTTATCGAATACAGTAATAACCTGATAAACTAAGAAAACTAATGATCTCTATAATTGTGGTAGGGCGTGGCCATTGCTGTACTACTTCTACTTTTTATTAAGGTCTACTTGAATATCATCATTGGTAACCATATGCCCTAGGAAAGTAACACCACTAAGGTAAAATTCACATTTTAAAAACTTAGAATACAGCTGGTGTTCTTTTAAGGTTTGCAAAGCTATCCTTAAATGTTGCTCATGATCATTTGAACTTGGAATATAATAGTATATAATTAATAAATATAATAATAAATTGATTCAGGAACGACTTAAGTACTCTATTCATCAAGTCCATGAATGCAGCTGGAGTACTTGTCAAACTAAATGACATTACTAAGAATTCATAGTGCCCATACCAAATCTTGAAAGCAGTTTTCTAAATATCATTTTTCCTTATCCTCAATCAATGATACCTAGATCTCAAATCATTTTTTTAAAAAAAAAATTGAGCACACTATAGTTGGTCAAACAGATCATCTATACGAGGTAATGGGTATTTATTACTCACAGTCACTTTATTCAATTATTTGTAATTTATACATAACTGCAGTGATCCATCTTTCTTTTTCACAAATAGGACTAGACCACCTCAAGGAGAATACTAGGACATATAAATCCCTTGTCTAACAAGTCTTGTAACAAATTTCTTTTAGTTCCTTAAGTTCAGTCGATATCATTCTATATAGGGATATTGATACTAGTTGGGTTCCAGGAAATAAATCAATATCAAATTCTATTTTTCGTTTTGGGGGTAATCCAGGCAATTCTTTTGGGATTACATCAGGAAATTCTCTAACTACTGGAACTTGATCTACATTGGTATACTTTATATCAACATATCTCACCATTGCCAAATATCCTTGGCATCCTTTTTGTAATAACTTATGGGCTACTAAAGATAAAATTAAATTACTGGGTACATGCTTCCATGATTGTTCACTACTTGCAACTCCTTTACTAACATTTTATGCTATTGATGACATCTTTATACTATATCAGCTAGAACACACTTCAAAACACTTAAACAAGGTCAACCCATTTTGACTTTATTCTTTAACATGCTTATGCAATGTCTTAACAATCAATCATGAAAAGCTTATGTCTATCCAAGATTCCTTCACATGAATTACCCATTTTGCATACCTCAAATTTAAATTTCCATGGCCAAACCTTCCTTTCTCATAATTCTTGTACAAAATATTATTGAAAACCAAACTATTTTTGAATCCTTTATATAAACAAAATCTATCGTTGAAAGCATTATCTTTATAGATTCCTTGTTCTCAAATTCAATCCACTCTATAGTTTTCCAAATCCATTTATATACATAGGTTCCAACTTATCCATCTAAAAAGAGATTTACATATATTTCCAAAACACTCACTTTATTACAAACTGTCATCTTGGAGTTAACAACCTTGATCACATCATGACCAACTAATAATATTGTATTAGTCATTCGTCATATTGTTTAACATAAGCAAATTAAACAACCAATTCAAACCTTCTTGACATTCAAACAAGCCATTACCTTTGTGTTCGGATGAAATCTTCTTATTTTCAGCTAATTCTTTTTCTTTGTGCCTAAGAGGGTTCTCTTTATCAATGTTCATCAAAACGAGTTCAAAAGTTAAACTGGTAGTCTACACTCAAGAGGCACCATCTAGAACATACGCATTGATGCATAAACATCGCATACCTAAGGATAAGAGTCAGAAAGAAGAAGATGATGACCCCATACTCAAAGTCTTACTACAGTATCCTTTGCTTTGATAGCCACAAAGAAACCTAATGCTCTAATATCAACTTGTCATGCCATTACTTTTAAGGGCACGTGAAACACATACTTTACGGACAGTCTTTACTATAATAGGTATAATACAAGCTTTCATTATAAAAACAGATACAAATAGGTTCTCTCATTTAAACACAATATACAGAGCAAGTTTATAAATATCAGAGTAACAACATAAGCACGGATCCTGCCTGTGGCGCTCAAAGCATACTCTAGAGTATAAGTACAATATGAATCAAAATCTATAATCCCTGGAAACAAAATAGGCTCACCAGAAAATATGTCACTTAGCTGATCACCTATTTGAAGAGAAATGACCAAACTCTGTATTCTTATCTGAAAAATGTGGAAATATCGTGTAGTGAGTTTGACAACTCAGTGAGAAGATAATACGTCCTATAACCTCTTAGGTCAACATATAGATGTACTCGTATTTTTAAATTTATCACATAGCAAATTACAATTCAGAAGTACATCCATAAGGGACCCGTATTTTAAATATTCTCAAATCAAAACATATTCAGATATCCAAAACCATATACTGTATTGTATGATCATTAAATAAATCTTGTTATGCATCAAAATATTTCACATAAAAATATTAAGAGGATCTCATATCAGAACCACCATAGCAAAGTTCAAACCCTTACGTACTTTGGTGGTATATGATTTTCCTAAACTTAACATCTCAGCTAAGGTTTGCCTTACCACCATTCAAGAGGACACGCGAAGGGACTTTAAGATGGGCATTTCCCAAGCACACAGTAAGGGAGGGCAAATCACATATCATATAGTTGGCATCTCACCTAAATAGGAGGCATCCCGCTCTCCTTCACATATCATATCCCATGTATTGGCCATCACACGAGGCTAGCACCAACCCTGCTAGCTGAGGTGTTAAGGTGCACTAAGGCTAATATCACCTACTGTTAGCAAATAGTGTTTCCAATATAATTCCTGCACAAAAATCATATTTGTACATATGCTATATCGTTCAAAACAGAGGTTTCAATATAATACAGAATTTTCAGTTTTAGTATAATTCCTCTATCAGAAATTTCCTTATCAAAGTTATCACAAATATATATATGTCCTTTTTTAAGGCAATCTTATAGTTTTACATATCAATATCACGTGTACAATATATTTTCCTTACCATATGATGAGAAATACATTTAGAATCACATATTCAATGAGTTCAAAAATCTATTTTTAAAACCATACTCTTCTTGAACTATATGCAAGATAGTAAACAAATAAGGTAATTTAATCCATTTTAGAGACATATAAAAGTATAAATAACTTAAAAACATAACCAATTATATATTTAAAGTTCAAGAAGAGTAAAGGGAAAGTCATAGAAAGAATTATCTACTTACAAGGTAAGGCTCTAAGTTGGACAACCCTAAAATACACTTTTTTCAATTCAAATTTGACCAAACAGACCTCAAAATCAAGTCTGAAGGTTCCAAATACTTAGAAAATGACTATAGGAGCTCGGTCAACAGATGTTCACTGTTCGTGGCTAAAAATACTATTCACATAGGCCGAAGTCACTATTTATGCCAGTCGGAATTACTGTTCACACCTATCGAAATCACTATTCATGTTAGTCGGAGTTACTATTCATGATACAAAAAGTTGTCAGATTACTATAAAACTTCATATCTTATAGTTTATCTATCTACGGTGTCAGATTTTCAATTTGAGGTCTCTAAATAGGAATTTTAGAGTTTACTTTTTTCTAAGGTTTTTTACTTCCGATCTACAGCTGATTTGAAAAATTATTCTGCTAATATCGTAATATTCTTCATCCTGAATCTAGTGGTACCCTTAGTTTTGAGATCAGAGGCCCGAAGGTACTCTATATCTAGAGAGCGAAAATGAAGAGAGAGAAAGTTACTATTCATTATTCATTTCATCAGTTACAGAATGAATGAATTTCTTCTTCTTTTTTTATATTGATGGAGGGACTAATTAACAATTTTCTAATTATTAGAGAAAGTCCTTGTAAATTTTATTCTTTAAATTTTGATCTCTAAACTTTTAGAAAATTACAATTTGACCCCAAAAATATTAATAAGTTTTTATTTTCATCCTTAAAATATTTCAATTACATCCTTACTCCTTTATTTCTTTAAATAATCCATATAAAAATAAAAATTGCTAAATCTTAGGGTTGTTACATTGAGTATGAAGGTAAAGATAATAATGTGTGCATTTATAGAACTCAAATAAGGGCATACTTATAGTAGCTATGCGAATAAGAGGGTGGCATAATTATAATAGCCGTGTGAGTTGGCTGGTGGATGAAAGCTAAATTAAAGGTAAAAAAATTCAAAATGATGGCATGCATGCATATGTACAATATTTGTGATTGTGACTTATATCTTCCTCTGGTTTTACATCTAGTAATGGCTTAAACACCCTTTATGGGTCGAGGATATGCTTCCTATCTAATTTTCTTATAAATTGGCAAACATGGTCTTTTAATGTCAAATTCCTAAGACTATTATTTTTATTCTTTTTAAAAATGGGGCTATAAACTAACAATCCCGATATGTATAGATCCATTAGGATGCGTCTCAAGAGACGTTGGACGAAAGTCCTCGTCTAATGAATCCTTACTTAAGCCATCCTTAATGAATTTTATTTTATCTTCTCAATTTACATGAACCCATCCCAAAGAACGGCAACATGTGTTGCGAGTTTCATGTCCACATTTATAGTAGAC
The DNA here is from genome assembly GCA_037074535.1 of Gleditsia sinensis. Lineage (NCBI taxonomy): Eukaryota > Viridiplantae > Streptophyta > Magnoliopsida > Fabales > Fabaceae > Gleditsia > Gleditsia sinensis. Next base: position 32,169,518 of record CM073473.1, on the reverse strand, counting down.
ACCTATTCTTTTATCTCTATGCTTTTTAGCAAAATAGCTTTTTCCTAAACCAGGCATGTAAAAAATGAAACCATTTGCAGACTCATCTGCTAATTGTACCTTAGCTTCAATTAGCCAATAGACATCAGCAGATATTCCCATGTTCATCATTAACCTCAATCTTTTAGCCTGTGCTTTATAAATTTTCATCAATGCATTGGGTGGAAGAGAAGGAAAATAATTTTTTGAGTTTGAAAGTATGTCTTCCATTCTCAATTCAAACTTTTTTTTGAATAAAGATCAAAAGAAAAAAATAAGAAAACAATAGCAATTCGAAAGAAGATAACAATAAGGGAACAAAATAATGCAAACTAAATAAAGAAAGATCTCACCTAAATAGTGTGCGTGGAAACTTCTGACAAAGGAAGAAAATCAATCCCAGTAGACAGGATCACGCAAAAGTGTCTCCTCTACCTCTGGGTTGCATAATTTCAAAAATGATTTCAATCTTTGGCCATTAACTGTAAACACATCACCAGTTTTGGGATTTTTAATCTCTACTGCACCATGTGGATAAACAGCATGAACAATGAATAGTCCTGACCATTGAGAAAGTAGGGGTCTGTTTGTTTTCTATTTTTAAAAACTGTTTTCAATTCTCAGTTGTTTTCAGAACAAAAAAAACTCGTTTGGTAACTGTTTTCAGTTGTTATTTCGGAAACAAGTTGTTTTTAAAACAGAAAAACAGAAACAATGAAAAGTTGTTTTTGTTTCCAGTTTTTGTTTTCAGAAGAAAAAAAGCAAAAAACAATATGTTTTCAAAACAGTTTATCAAACGGATTTTTTTTACTTTTGTTCTACAGAACAACTTTTAAACATAGTTTTCAAAAACAGTTTTTAAAAACAAAAAAAAAAACAGAATCAAACAAGCCCTAGTTTTCCTAGAAATAAATGCAAAAGAGAGTTATATAAAAGGACTTTTTGACTTGCATTAAATGATTTTCTTAAAATATTTTTGTCATGAAAAGATTTCATTCGATACTTATACAATTTTTCATTTTTATATGAATCATTCCTTATTTCTTCTAGTTCATTGAGTTAAAGCTTCCTGTGGGAATCTGCTTTGTCAAGAGCAAAGTTAAATTATTTGATGGCCTAATAAGCTATATGTTCTAATTCAATAGGTAAATGACAGGCCTTGCCATACACAAGTTGGTAAAATGTGCATATTTCAACAATAAGAATAGGAGTCAAAGGCATCATATTCCTACATGAGATACTGGCCAATTTTTGACACAAGAACTATAATACAAGTGGGCATCTTTGAACAATGATGGCCAATAGAAGCCACATTGCAAAACCTTTGCAGCAATTTTTTTAGCACTAAAATGACCTCCACAAGCATGATCATGACAAAGAGAAATAACATTATATAGCTCGCTCTTAAGAACACATCTCTGAATGATTTGATCAGAGCAATAATTAAATAAGTATGGATCTTCCCAAAAGAATTTCTTTACTTCAGTTAAAATTTTTACCCGATCTTGCTCACTCAAATTTGTAAGCATTTGACTTGTGGCAAGATAATTAGCAATGTCAACAAATCAAGGTAACTAAGAAATAGACATGAGTTCCTAATTTGGAAATGTGTCTCCAATAGGCAAGTTATTGTCACTCAATTTAACAATCAGCCTAGACAAGTGATTAGCTACAACATTTTCAGATCTTTTCTTATCCTAAATTTCTAAATCAAATTCTTGCAACAATAAAATACATCTTATCAAGCGTGCTTTATCATCTTTCTTAGAAAGAAGATACTTAACTGTAGTATGATCTGTAAAGACTACAACCTTATATCCTAATAAATAAGATCCAAACTTGTTTAAAGCAAATACCATAGCTGGTAACTCTTTTTCTATTGTAGAATAATTCAATTGAGCATCATTAAGAGTTTTACTAGCATAGTATATCACATAAGGAAACTTTTTTCGACGTTGACCCAAAATAACTCCAATTACATAATTGGAGGCATCACACATGATTTCAAATGGAAAATTCTAATTGGGTGGTCTAATGATGGGTGCAGAGGTGAGTAGGGATTTGAAAAAGCTTGAAAGAATTCTTCATCAAAGATAAAATATGCATATTTGGTAAGAAAATTACACAAAGGTTTGGAGATTTTGCTAAAAAATTTATGAATCTACTATAAAACCTTATATAGCCTAAAAAAATACCCCTTTCACTATCTGAGGAGGTAAAAAACTGAAAATCAATTCAATTTTGGCTTTATCTACCTCAATCCCCCAATTTGACACAATATGTCTCAAAACAATTCATTTTTAACCATGAAATGACATTTTTCTCATTTCAAAACAAGGGTTTTTTCTTTACACCTAATTAAGACCAATTTTAAGTGGTGTAGACATTCCTCAAAACTAGACCCATGCACAAAAAAATTGTCAGTGAATACTTTCAAAAATTGCTCTACCATGTCCAAAAATATACTTATCATTCAACGCTGAAATGTAACAAGTACATTGCATAATCCAAATGGCATTCGACGATCGGAAAAGGTTCTGAAAGGATAAGTGAATGTAGTTTTCTCTTGATCTTCAAGTGCAATGGGAATTTGGTTGTAAACAGAATATCCATAAAAAAAATATGCATGTCCAGCCAACTTCTTTATCATTTAGTCTATAAAAGGAAGTGAAAAATAGTCTTTCCTTGTAACAGTATTTAACTTGCGATAGTCAATACAAACACGCCACCCAATTTGTACTCTAGTGAAAATTAATTCATTATCGTCATTCTTGACTACAGTAATGCCAGACTTCTTAGGAATTACCTGAACAGGACTGACCCATGTACTATCAGAAATTGGGTAAATGAAACCCACATCAAGAAGTTTAATCACCTCAGCTTTCACAACTTCTTTTATGTTTGGATTCAAACGTCTTCGTGGCTCTCTTGAGGTTTTGGCATTGTCCTCCAAATGTATCCTGTGCATGCAAATTGATGGACTGATACCTTTAATGTCTGCTATTGTCCACCCTATGGCTTCACTATACTCATTGAGGACTTTTATAAGCTCAACTTCCTGTTCTCTATCTAGGTCAGATGCTATGATAACAGGTAAGGTCTCAGAAGGTTCTAGAACCAGATATTTCAAAGAATCTGGCAAAGGTTTTAACTCTACCTAGGGAGGTTTCTCCATGGATAGTAATAGGACAGACTCAGAAGATATAAATGTCTCTATTTTGACTTTCCATTCATTAGTATCCATTAATGGAGTAGTCTTTAACAGGAAATTTATTTCATTGATCAAATAATCCTCATCTATGTCTATGTTGAGGTTAGCCAAACATTTTTCTAAAGGGCCATCATCAAAAGAACTTAGAAATGAGTCATCAACTATACTCTCAATCATGTTGACCTCACATAAATCACCAATGTCCACAGGTTGATAAGAGACATTAAAAGCATTTAGTTCCACAGTCATATTTCCAAAACATATATTCAAAATTCAATTTTGATAATTAATGATTGCATTGGATGTTGCAAGAAATGGTCTACCCAAAATGACTAGAATTTATGTCTATGTATTCTCAACAGGTTCAGTGTCAAGAATAATGAAATCTACTGGAAAGTAAAATTTATCAACCTTAATGAGCACATCCTCTATGACACCTCTAAGAATTTTTGTGGACATATCAGCTAACTGAAAGGTTACTTGGGTAGGTTTCAACTTTCCTAACCCAATTTTTGCATACACAAAGTACGATAGCAGATTCACACTTGCTCCTAGATCAAGTAACACTCGGTTAATCACATGGTCACCTATAACACAAGAAATTGTAGGATAATTGAGATATTTGTACTGGACAAGACATTTTTACTGAATTATGGAGCTCACTTGCTTAGTCAAAAATGCCTTTTCTGAACATTGATTTTTTTTTCACCGTGCAAAGATCTTTCAAAATTTTTGAGTAAGTAGGTACTTGTTTGATAACGTCAAGAAAATAAATGTTAATGTTTACTTACTTAAACACCTTTAAAATGTCCCTATATTGAGTACATTTCTTATTTGTCTCAAGTCTTTGTGGGAATGGAACTTTAGGGGCATAAAGAATAGGTTCACTTTTATTCTTACTTGAGTCATTAATTTGCGGTTCATGCCGACTCTGTTCTTCAGTTTCAGACATATGAACTTGGTTATCAATTAGTTTTCCAAATCTAAGGGTCGTTACAGACTTCACTTCCTCATTAGGATTAGTTGATGATCCTACTTCAAATTGACCCTTAGGATTAGAAATAGGTTAACTGAGAAATTTTCCTTTCTCTCTCTCTCTCTCTCCTACAGCATTAGCTATTTGACCCAATTATGTTTCAAGCTTTGAAATAGATTGAGTGTAAGATTGTAAAATTTGTTGGGTTGATTATATGAATTACTGCAGAGTATTTTTCAAAGAATGTCTTCTTTATTGTGGTACTTCAAAAGGGAGAGCATGTTGAGGAATTAGAGGATATGAGTGAGGAGGGGTAAATTGTTGCCCACCTTGATTCATTGAAGGCTAATTTTGCCTCCATGAAAAGTTGGAATGATTCCTCCAATTTGAATTATATGTAGGTGCAAACGGGTTGTCTGATGACTTTCAAAAAGATTAAAGAGAATTAGCTTACTCAGAGAATGCTTCTTGGTAAACTGATATGGATGGACAAGATTGTGTAGTGTGAGATGTACTAAAACATAAAGCACATGCTTTATTCCTAGTATTGGTAGAATAGTTCAAAGTATGGCTTAAATTCAATGCTTTTACCTTTATAGTAAATTGGCCAAGGCATCTCTCACATCTGTATCATTACTCACTTCATAAATTTCTCCTCTTTTTAGGGTTTGAGACTTTCTATCATTTGGATCAATGTAGTTCCAATGTTAAGAGTTTTCAGATAGAGCCTATAAGGATCCCCAAGCTTCAACCTCATTTAACTATAAAATCCTTCCACCATGCATACTTGGGATCATTTAACTATTTGATGGAGTTAAACTGTCATAAAATATTTCACGAGTCTCCAAGTTTCAAAACCATGATGAGGACACTTCAAAAGAAGGTCATTAAATCTTTCCTAACACTCAAAAAATTGTTCACCTTCCTTTTGGAAAAAATCAGAGATTTCTCTCCTAAGGACATCAGTTTTAGACATGGGAACAAATTTGGCTAGAAACTTATTTACTAATTGATTCTAACTAGTAATAGTTCCTGTAGTAAGGAAATTCAACCAGGCTTTAACTTTATCTTTCAAAGAAAATGAAAACATTCTAAGTCCGATTAACTCATCATTGAAATTTTGGAAGCGAAATGTCAAGCAGATTTCAAGAAACTCTTTAATATGCATGTATGGGTCTTCTCTCTCTAATCCATAAAATAATGGCAATGGTTGGATTATGACTAGTTTAAGCTCAAAGTGAGTTACAATAGTTTGTAGTAACACTATATAAGATGGAATACTAGCTATGACATGTAAGAAATATTCCATAAGGGTTTTCTTGTGTACAACTTGTTCTTCCATTTTTTATGGTGTCCGAACAAAGTCTAATGTTCCAATTTTAAAATCAATGGTTGATCCTAAATTTTTACTAACCAAACGTTGATCTTTATCATGTTTCCAAAAACGTATAAACTAAAAGAAACTATAAAAAAATATTTCTAATAGCATACAAAACAATTACAAAAGAAGATAATTTTACAACTTAATAACATATATATACAATGTTAACTACAAGTAACAAAATGCAAATACAACAAAAAGAAAGAAAAAAAAGCACAAAATTATGCAACAAAGAAATTTTTTATCTTTTTATTTTGAGTGTTAGTAATAGTAAGTAGTATTCAATTAGTGGATCCTTAGAAAAGTGTGAAGGAGACACAATAGTCTCAATTAAAATCCATACTCCTTAGGCATTTTTATCCTTGTTGTCAGAATAAACTAATTTTACACATTAATAAATAATTTTTTCACAAATAAAATTTTCTATACAAAGAATAAATAAATATTCTAAATAATAACTAGTAGAAGAATTATACTTATTTGGATCTAATTAGCTTTTTCGTCGGAATACCTGACAACAGTGCCAAAAACTTGTTTTAATTAAAACTCAAAAGTGTATGAATATATTAGAGTTTAGAATTAGTGGTATGCAAGGTCAATCCCACAAGGATTGTTAATTGAGAGAAAATCTAATTCAAATCCAAAATAAATATTTCCAACCTAGTTGCCAAGATTTTGTTCTGTGAGAAGAATTTTGAGCAAAGTATGCAAAAAATAAAATATTAAAATTAAATAGGAACGTATTCAAAGTAAAGAAATATGCTAAGACTAGGGGATCCACTCTTGATATATAAAATTAAATTTTAACTCTTTTATTACTCAAATGGAATCCTCACATAAATGAGGTTCCGTTCAGAAGATATGTTACCTTAAGCTCACTTTAGTTTACATATGAAGTGTATTTGCCTTCTTTTTATTGTATTACTAATAATAAAATAACTCTTGTAAAATGGATTCAAATATACACCGTGTCAATCATTATATTATCTATAATAAATCAAGAATGATTCAAGCATTTATTTTACTATAGATTATCTACAATATATCAAGATTCACACTTCACAAAATTAAAAATTAAAAGATGTAAAAGGAAGAAAATCATAACAACATATATGTGGCAGAGTCAATAATAATAATAATATAAAGTAGGCGGTAAAACTAGCCATTAATAAATAAAATAACCGAGGGGTGACAAAACCATCTTCTAAGAAAGTAAATAACAGAGATGCAGAAAATAAATAACAGAAGGGCGACAAAGCCATCATCTAAGAAAAAATAACAAGAAAATAAATAATAGAGGGACAACAAAGTCATCCTCTAAAAAAAAAATAAGAAAATAAATAATAGAGGGACAATAAAGTCGTCCTCTAAGAAAGAAAATAACAAGAAAATAAATAAGAAGATAAATACAATATCAAATATAAACATTGAAATTAAGAGTTAGATAAATTATTATTTTCATACCAAGAGTTTAACCCTTTTACCTTAACATTAGGAGATTAGTTCTCCATAATCAAAGTAAGAAAGAAAAATGAAAGATGAAGAAGCATGATAAAATTTATGAAAGAAAGTAAAGATATAAAATATCTTAAGAGATAAAAATATTTCAAGCACTTAGAACTCTAACAAAAATTTCCCAAGCTCACTCTCTAGCCTTTCTCCTCCTCTCTAACTCATAAGATGTATCTATTTATAGACACAATAAGGGGAGTAGGTGACAAAGACGGTGAGTAGCAAATTGCACTAAAATTGATAAGTTGTATTGTATTATGTGTAATGAAATTCATCAAGAGATATCTCCTTGATATCCCTCCAATGGACTGATCCCATCACCAAAAACGTTGTAGATATTTTCATTATCTTTCCATCCATATAAGGTGGAGAAAAATTGTTCATGTATTTTTTGATTAATGGCTAAAATACTAGAGCACGATCAGGTTGGACTACAACAGCAAACATGATCTATTCTAACCTAATTTTATCCCTTTTAAATTCCGAATTTGTTAACCCCTTAAACATGAAAGTTGTAGCAAACTGTATCTTCTATTCACCTACAAAATGTGGTATGCATTGAATATGTATTTTCTAAAATAGAGCCCAAATACTAAAGTAAGGTTAGGCTTAACTGCAACAGTAAACATGTTCTTTTTTAGTTTAATTTTGGCCATTTGAATGTTTGAATTTGTTGATCACATAAACATGAAAGTTGTATAAAATTGTGTCAGATATTCATCTACAATAGTTTGTACATAATATATACGTATTTTATGAGATACGACGAAATACTATAGTAAGATCAAGTTGAAAAGCAAGCAACAAACAGATTTTTAACATTAGGTGGTCTACCTTAAATCTTTATGTTTCAATTCTTTTAGAAATGTGGTCATAAATCAAGATTGAATTTATGTATATATCTATTAGGATGTGTAACATCCCTAATTTCGTTTCATTTATTAATAAAGGTACATAAATATTTAGTTAAGGAAATAAAATTTATTAGACAATTTTTAGACATCTAAGGAAATATAATTCTTAGAAATTCTTCACCTTATGTGTATGCATATAAAATGTTTCTAACATTAAGGGAATAAATAAAGAGAGAAAAACCTATTAGGACAAAATTTGAAATAACATACTAAAAAGAGGCAAAATTCTTGGGTAAGGAAGATAAATTTTTGGGAAGTAAGTAAAGGTCTTAAAGTTTTAAAGAGATTGGATTAGGGTAATTTTTCCTAATTCAAGAGCTAGAGTTCCTAAGTATAACATCTCCACCCAAACATTAGTCTTTTAACTATGGACACTTCATCTAGAGTTTTTCCACTTCACATGAGTTTCTAGCAAGCCAATAAGATAGCCCAAGCAAGAAATAAAACATAGACTTGGACTAGGATATAGAAATTGGACCGATAGCCCATAAATCTTGAAAATGTGACCAAGCCCTCCATGAAAGGTAGAATTTCAACCAAAGCAAAAAAAATGGGTAAGAATAAGCCCAAATCCAAGAGGGAAAAATAAGAATCATGTGAGAAAATAGTAGTGTAATAATAATCAAGATTAGGTCACATGGCATTAGGACAAAACATCTATATCCCACATTCATAACTTCAAAAAGTAGGTAATAATACATGGTATTATGACAAAACATCCTTATCCTACACAAATAATTTCAGTGAAGCAAGGGAGATTCAAGGGTTGGAAATTTTTCACCTAGAAAGGCAAACCTATAATACTTGAGTGAGACAAAAGAAAAAGGAAATGAATCCCGAAATCAAAGGGACCTTGTCCCTTGTCTTAAGAACATTTTATCATAATTTTCAAAATACAAATCTCCTTTTGCTATACATATTTTGACTAAGGGAGAGGAAGACAAGAATATGAGTTGTCTTTCCCCAAAAAATAACCAAGTGCGTCCTAATTGTGATAAGGTAGACCCATGATTATGAAATGTGAACCACTTGATATTTTATTTAAGCAAAACCCACCCTTATAACATTATAATTTCGTCCAAGTGAGAGAGAGGAAAAACATAAGCAAGGTAGAGTAAGGAAATGAGAGAAAGAGAGAAGAAGAAAAGAAGGAAGAGAAAGGAGAAGTCTAGAGGACTAAGTACTCAAGGTAAGTTATCTTAATCTCTATTTGAATCCATCTTTTCTCTTTATCCTTAGGGTTTAAAAATCACCCTCCTCCTCTTATTTAAGTTGCTAGAAAAGCTAAGGAAAGGAAGGAATCTTGCTACTCCCTTCAAGAGGAAACAAAAAAAGAATTCACTAAGTGAGCTAGGGAGATCTTTAGGTAAGTCTAACAATATCTCTTTTTGAAGACATGTTTTGAAATTTGTAACATTTATATGGGATTTTGATCTTAGAACTTTGATGAAATTTACAATATTTTCTACTTTGAGGATTGGTCATGGATTTTGCTATATCATGTTACATGTTATCTTGCATATGATGAATGTTTTGAACATTACGATTGGTATGGAAAATTCTGCATAGGCATGGCTATGGGTGGCAAAATTTAAAGATTTTTATACTGCTATTTTGTATATTTAAATATGGTAAAAAAATTGATGGAATATGATTAGATGTAAATTAGGAAGAAAATGGAAGAGGACGTAATATAATGATGAACTAAAACCTTAGGAAAGTTTTGGTTAGGAAATTGGATTTCAGAGTAACTGGGGAAGCATCTATTTTTGAAATTCTAGGAAGAATTAGTTAGGAGTTAAAAGAAATGGTTAACATAAAAAATGTATACCTATGTCTCATGGGTTTTTAGCGACTAGAATAACTTAATTTAAAGTCTAGATGAGGGAGATATTGTCTGATTAATAAGTAGTGATCAGAAAATGGTTAACTAGAGAAGAATCTGTTAGGTATGCTTCTGTGTTTGAATTTTTGGGATAAATCTGTAGGAAATTAAAAGAAATATTTAACATGATAAATATATATATATATATATATATATATATATATATATATATATATATATATATAAATGTCTCATGAATTTTTAGCCACTGGAATCATTAATATTGGAATCAATATGAGGCAGATATGGTCATATTAGTAAGTAGAGGTTAGAAACTAGCTAACTAGGAAAGAATCTGTTAAGTATGCTTCTGTGTTTAAATTTTAGGAACAATATATAGGGAATTAAACAAAATTTTTAACGTAATAAATATAGATATATGTATCACAGATCTGTAAGCTTTGAAATCACTTAATTTGGAGTCCATATGAGGGAGATATGGCTTATTAATGAATAGAGGTCAGAATCAGTCTAGAATATAGGGTGGTCAATGTAAGCGTTTTTATTTGTGATTTTCAGGGAATCATTAGTAAGGAATCTGAAGAAATTATAAACAAGAATATTGTATATAAGTTTCTTAGCTTTATATAGACTTTGGAATCACCTTAATTGGAGTATTTATGAGGGAGATATAGTTAGATTAGTAAGTAGAGGTCTAAACCTACCCGAGAAGAAATAACATTGAATTTGAGAGAGTAGTAACACCATGATTACTTACAATTTCACTAAAAATTTTAACATAATAGTTTTAGAGAATTGTCTTATCTTTCAATTGACACCAAGATCACTGCAATCAGATTTAAAATAAGGGTGTTATGCTCTTTTTAGTGAGAGGGTAATAATATTTAAAGAAGAAGAAGAATCTTATAAATAAAAATAATAAATTACTAGTGTATTCCATAGCCATTGCCGTTGTATGAAATACTTACCATCTTAAGTGTGTAATTTTGACATGGAAATATTTTATAAAGTGATATTTGAAAATAATTATGTTCATGGAAATATTGTATTTTATTGATGATTTTTGGTAATAATTATGCTTTGATGATAAATTATGGCATGTTAGTATAATGAACATAATTGTTATTGAAATCATATTTTTAGCTATTAACATGAAAAGAAAAGAAAAGAGACGAACACGGTCATATGATAGTCCGTGTGGTGCACCAGTAGGGGATGCCCTACTCACGGCTATAATTATGTTAATGAGAGAAGAAAGAGAAAGTGTGGCATGTCGGACGGAGCGAGAAAAGTCCATACTGGAGAGTAGAAAATACTCACCCTGACCAAGGTAGCTTGATATGAAAATAAATTGATAGTCATCATATGATATTCTGAAAATTGTTATTCATGTCATACATGTCATTTCTGTATGATTTTCATGTGCATAGATAAATTGCATTCATGTGACCTAAGATATTTGCTGTAGCTTATACAGATGAACATAACATGATGATCTATATTAATGATAATTATGATTTATTGTTGAATATAATGGAATTTAATTCTCACTATATTTTCATATCATGTTTAGAGGACTAAATATGTAGATATTCTCTATGACCAGCTTTTAGCCTACGTTGGGTCGAGTTGGCGAAGATCCTGGTGAAGGTGCCACCACCCGCACCAGTATCCCCGAAACTGGTCAATATGGATGAATAAGATATAGACATATATGTGTTTGATTTGTGTACGGATGTTGTTAATTAATGATGTGTAAACCTGAATTATGCTTGGTTAAATTAATTGAATGTTATTATGAGTTAAATAGTTAGAAGTAAAGAGGAAATGACTTAATAGAATTATATATATATATATATATATATATATATATATATATATATATATATATATATATATATATATATCTGTGTGTGTGTGTGTGTATGTAAAAAAATGGAGTTGTTACATAATTGGTATTAGAGCAGGTCGATCCTAGATGGCCGGTGGGTGGATGGTTATTTGAATCGATCTTATAGTGTCTTGAGTATGTTGTTGTTGTGCAGTATAGGGGATTTGTGATTTTATATAGGTAAGAAATTACTAGTGTTTCTTATCTATATGCCAAGGTAGTGTTATTACTACTGTTAAATATTTTTAAAACTAACTATTAGGCTTGATCACCTTAATAGCAGCATAACTTTGTTTTTGCCACAATAGAAAATGGCACCACCAAGGAGGAATCTGGAAAACAATGCAGAGGAAAACCTGCACAACCTTGCCACGGCAATTCGAGACCAAGTTACCACCACCAACCAAATTCTACAATACCTCTAGAATGCTAATAATCCGAATGGTGAGAATGGTGCTAATAACCGGATGGCAAGGAATAATAACGGCATATCCGAGTTCCTAAGGACTACACGACCTTCTTTTCAAGGCGGTTTTGATGCGATTGTAGTTGAAAGGTGGATAAGGGAACTACAAATTTTTTTGAAGCAATGGATTGTACTAAGGAGCAGTAAGTTATCATCGTTGCATATATGCTTAAAGATGAAGCAGAATGCTGGTGGCGTGGAGCTAGAGAACTTTTAGCTCCCTAGGGAAGGCAGATCACTTGGCAAGTGTTCAAAGACACCTTTTTGGAAAAGTACTTCCCAAGTACTATACGGCCGGAGAAGGAGATTGAATTTCTCTAACTCAGGCAGGGCAGTATGACCGTAGACCAGTACATCGCGAGGTTCGAGGAGTTGTCTAAGTTCTCCTCTTACCTGTGATTTAACCCCGATAAAGCATGAAAGGCTGTTAGGTTCGAAGTGAGTTTAAATCCAGAGATAAGGAATGTTGTTGTAGTTATGGAGATCAGGGAGTTTGTACCTCTGATAAATAAATGCAGACTCATAGAGAAGAACTTGAGGGTAGTGGAGGATGAGAAATAAAGACGAAACTTCTAGAAAAGGAAGAATAGACCACAAAACTCTAGCAAAAATGTTAGAGAAAAAGGACAGGGTACTGTAAGAGGCCAATGACTGTAAGTCCCTGACTCTTCCAATATAACTTTTCCACAGTCAAGGGTACTAAGTGCGGACATCTACATAGTAACCGGCCATGCTACATAGGATCATATGTTTGCTTCAATTGCAGACAGAATGGTCATTTTGTAAAGAACTGCCCATATAATGTAGGGAAGCAACTGGAATAGATTTCTTAGGTGAAAGGAAGGGTTTTCAACCTGAGCATCTAAGAGACAGCACAATCCTTCGAAATGATTCAAGGTATATGATATATATATATATATATGGACTTTTTCTTATGGTGTTGTTTGACTCTAGTGTTAGTCATTCATTTATATCAAAAGAATGTATCAAGAAGCTTCAGTATCCTATTTCTGAAACCCCCTATGAGCTATCTTTAGTAACTCCCACTAAGGAAAGGGTCATAACTTTCTCTATATGTAAAGACTGTCAGGTTACCATCTAGGAGAAAAAAATTTATGTAGATCTCGTTTGTCTACCTTTAAAAGGTATTGATGTCATTATAGGGTTAGACTAGATGTCTAGAAATCGGTTCTTGCTAAATTGTTGCACCAAGACCGTTGAATTTCTACCTCCTACTCTACAAGAGGAGATGTAGTTAAATACCAATCAAGTCAATCGAGAGTTAAAAAGTAGAGTACTTGGTTACATTCTCTTGTGTTTATCAAACCTAGAAGTCGAATCAAAGCTTAATGAAATTCCAATAGTTAATGAGTTTTCTGAAGTATTTTCACCAGATATTCCAGGCTTACCTCTCGAGAGAGAGATAGAGTTCTCTATTGATCTCCTACCCGAAACAGGGCCTATCTCTATTGCACCTTATAGAATGGCCTCGAAGGAACTACAAGAACTCAAGAAATAATTGCAGGAATTGTTAGACAAGCAATTCATTAGACCGAGTCTATCACCTTGGAGAGCTCGTGTATTGTTTGTTAAGTAAAAAGAAGGGAGCCTGAGACTGCATAGATTATAAATAGCTGAATAAGGAGACAGTAAAAAATAAGTACCCTCTCCCTAAGATAGATGATTTATTGGATCAACTGAAGGGAGCATCCATCTTTTCTAAAATTGACTTGAGGTCGGGATGCCATCATATTAGGATCAAGGAGGAGGATGTACACAAAACAGCCTTCAAGACTAGGTATGGACTCTATGAGTTTCTCGTAATGCCCTTTGGGTTGACAAATGCACCTACAATTTTCATGGATTACATGAATCACACTTTTGAACCCTTCCTAGATCAATTAATGGTAGTGTTCATTAATGACATCTTGATATATTCTAAGAATGAGAAAGAACATGAACAACATCTCCGAATCGTGTTGAAAGAGAAAAAGTTGTATGCCAAATTGGAGAAGTGTGGATTTTGGCTGTCAGAGGTGAAATTTATCGGACATGTCATTTCCAATAAAGGGGTAGTTGTAGACCCTAGCAAGACAGAAGCAGTGATTCAGTGGGAAAGACCTAAGACGATTATAGAAGTTAAAAGTTTTTTGGGTTTGGCAGGATACTACAGGAGGTTTATACAAAACTTCTCTCGTATAGCCTTGCCATTGACTAGGAAGAGAAGTCCTTTCAAATGGACATATTAATGTGAAGCTAGTTTCTAGGAGTTTAAGAGAAGATTGATTACTCCTCATGTTTTAATTATCCCAGACCCCATAGGACATTGTGAAGTGTATAGTGACGCTTCAAAGAAAAAGCTAGGGTGTATGTTAATCCAAGATAAAAGAGTAGTTGTTTATGCCTCTAGGCAACTAAGACCCCATGAAAGAAATTATCCAACCCATGATCTTGAATTGGCAGCAGTAGAGTTTGCTTTAAAGATTTGGCGACATTATTTGTACGGGACAACATTTGAATTATATTGTGATCATAAGGGTTTTAAGTACCTTTTTATCAAAAAAAAAGTTAAATATGAGACAATGAAGATGGGTAGAATTTCTCAATGACTACAAGTTTGAGATAAAGTATCATCTAGGAAAGGCGAATGTTGTAGCTGATACCTTAAGTCGAAAATCTCTGCATATAGGTCAGATGATGGTGTATGAGATATAAATGTTAGAGGAGTTTCAAAATTTAAAGCTGGTCACTACTCTTACCCCAAAGAAGCTAATCATCAATGGGTTGAGTATAGAGTGTGATCTTAGATCTAAGATTAAAGAGGCTCAAGTTCATGATCAATACCTATATGATAACAAAGAACAAGATACTTTTTCTGTCTCAGAAGATGAAGTAATCATATATCAAGGAAGGATTTATATCCCTCAAGAACAAGAGTTGAGGACTAAGATCTTGCATGAAGCACATCAAAGTAAGTACACAGTCCATCGTAGATCCACTAAAATATATCAAGACTTAAAAAAGATGTACTAGTGGCTAGGGATGAAAAAGGACATTGTTGAATTTGTGGTAAAATGTTTAATTTTTCAGAAGTTGAAGGTAGAGCATCAAAAGTCAGCGGGATTTCTACAACCTCTTGAGATGCCTAAATGGAAATGGGACAGTATTTCGATGGACTTTATGGTGGGCTTACCTAAGACTTCTCTTGGACATGACTCTATTTGGGTAATAGTTGACAGATTAACCAAATCTGCTCACTTTCTACCCATAAAAATTAACTATTTACTAGACAAATTAGCCCAGTTGTATGTCCAATAAATAGTTAAATTATACGGAATTCCCTTAAATATTGTTTCTGATAGAGATCCGAGATTCACGTCGAGGTTTTGGAAGGCGTTGCAAGAAACTTTTGGAATCCAGTTGCAATTTAGTACTGCCTACCATCCTCAGACTGGCGGGTAGACAGAATGGACCATTCAAACCTTAGAAGATATGTTGAGGGCCTATGTAATAGAGCAAGGTAAAGGATAGGATAATTACCTACCTTTAGTGGAATTTTCTTATAATAATAGCTATCACTCTAGTATTAAGATGGCCCCTTACGAAGTTTTATACGGTAGGAAGTGCTGATCTCCACTATATTACTTTGAGGTAGGAGAAAATAACTTGCTGAGTCCTGATCTAGTTCAATGAACCACTGAACAAATCAAGATGATACAAGACAAAATACTTACAGCTTAGAGTTGGTAAAAGAATTACTATGATAAGAGACATAGACCTCTGGAGTTTGAGGAAGGAGATCATGTATTTCTAAAACTTTCTCCGACTACTAGAGTTGGTAGGTCTCTCAAGACTAGAAAGCTAAATCCGTGATTTTTCAAATCTTACCAAATTCTGAAGAAAGTAGGGACATCAGCATATCAAGTTGCCCTCCCACCTAATTTGTCCAACCTACATAATGTTTTTCATGTATCACAGCTCCGGAAGTATCTTCCAGATTCATCACCTGTAATACGTGATGAACTAATCCAAATAAAGAAGAACATGACATACCAGCTAGTACCGCCATTAATACTGGATACAACGTGAAGCAGTTGAGGAATAAGATCATTCCCCTGGTTAAGGTATTATATGAGGGTTTGACTCCGAAAGAATCAACTTGGGAGCTGGAAGAAGCCATGAGGAAGAAATATCCACAAATGTTCTTATTAGGTAATTTCTAAAATTTTGAGGATAGCATTTCTTTTACAGGGAGAGAAATGTAACATCCCTAATTTCATTTCTTTTATTAACAAAAGTACATAAATATTTAGTTAAGAAAATAAAATTTATTAGATAATTTTTATATATCTAAGGAAATATATTCTTTAGAAATTCTTCACCTTATGTGTATGCATAGAAATTGTTTTTAATATTAAGGGAATAAGTAAACAGAGAAAAACATAATAGGAAAAAAAATTTGAAATAACATACTAAAGAGAGGAAAAATTCTTGGGTAAGGAAGATAAATTTTTGGGAAGTAAATAAAGGTCTTAAAATTTCCAGAAGATTGGATTAGGGTAATTTTTCCTAATTCAAGAATTAGAGTTCTTCAGTTTAACATTTTCACCCAAACATTGGGCTTTTACTATGGACACTTCATCTAGAGTTTTTCTACTTCACACGAGTTTCTAGCAAGCCATTAGGATAGCCTAAACAAGAAATAAAACATAGACTTAGACTAGGATATAAAAATTGGACCGATAGCCCACAAACATGAAAATGTGACCAAGCCCTCCATGAAAGATAGAATTTCAGCCAAAGCAAAGAAAATGAGTAAGAATAAGCCCAAATCCAAGAGGGAAAAATAAGACTCATATGAGAAAATAGTAGTATAATAATAATCAAGATTATGTCGCATGGCATTAGGATAAAATATCTATATTCTACATTCATAACTTCAACAAGTAGGTAATAAATAATACATGGTATTATGACAAAACATCCTTATCCTACACAAATAATTTCAGCCAAGCAAGGGAGATACAAGGGTTGAAAATTTTCCACCTAGAAAGGAAAACCTATTATACTTGAGTGAGATAATAGAAAAAGGAAATGAATCCCTAAATCAAAGGGACCTTGTCCCTTCTCTTAAGAACATTTTATCATAATTTTCAAAATACAAATCTCCTTTTACTATACATATCTTGACTAATGGGAGAGGAAGACAAGAACATGAATTGTCTTTCCCTAAAACATAACCAAGTACATCCTAATTGTGATAAGGTAGACCCATGATTATGAAAGGTGAACCACTTGACAGTTTATTTAAGCAAAACCCACCATTATAACATTATAATTTCGTTCAAGTGAGAGAGAGGAAAAACATAAGGTAGAGTGAGGAAAGGAGAGAAAGAGAGGAGAAGAAAAGAAGGAAGAGAAAAGCGAAGGAAGAGGAAAGAGAAGTCTAGAGAACTATGTACTCAAGGTAAGTTAGCTTAATCTCTACTTGAATCCATCTTTTCTCTTCATCCTTAGGGTTCAAAACTCACCCTCCTTCTTTTATTTAAGCTACTAGAAAATTTAAGGGAAAGGAGGAATCTTGCTACTCCCTTCAAGAGGAAACAAGAAAAAGAATTCACTAAGTGAGTTAGGGAGATCTTTAGGTAGGTTTAACAATATCTCTTTTTGAAGAAAAGCTTTGAAATTTGTAACATTTATATGGAATTTTGATCTTAGAACTTTGATGAAATTTACAATATTTTATTCTTTGATGATTGGTCATGGATGTTGCTATATCATGTTACATGTCATCTTGCATATGATGAATGTTTTGAACATTTCAGTTGGTGTGGAAAGTTCTGCATAGGTATGACTATGGACGACAAACTTTTAGTATTTTTATGCTGCTATTTTGTATATTTGAATGTGGTAAAAAAATTGATTTAATATGATTAAATGTAAATTAGGATGAAAATAGAAGAGGACGTAATATAATGATGAACTAAAACCTTAGGAAAGTTTTGGTTAGGAAATTAGACTTCAGAGTAACTAGGGAAGCTTCTGCTTTTGAAATTCTTGGAAGAATCAGTTAGAAATTAAAAGAAATGGTTAACATAAAAAATGTATATCTATGTCTCACAGATTTTTAGGCAGTGGAATCACTTGATTGGGAGTCTAGATGAGGAAGATATTGTCCAATTAGTAAGCAGTGGTCAGAAAATGGTTAACCAGGGAAGAATATGTTAGGTATCCTTCTGTATTTGAATTTTTGGGATAAATTTGTAGGTAATTAAAAGAAATTATTAGCATAATAAATATAGATATATGTCTCACAAATATTTAGACACTGGAAGAATTCAAATTGGAATTAATATGAGGGAGATATGGCCAGATTAGTAAGTAGAGGTCAAAAACTAGCTAATCAGGGAAGAATATGTTAAGTATGGTTCTGTGTTTGAATTTTTGGGCAACATTTGTAGGGAATTAAAGGAAATATTTCGAATAATAAATAGAGATATATGTATCACGGATCTATAGGCTCTGAAATCACTTAATTTGGAGTCCATATGAAGTAGATATGGCTAATTAATGAGTAGAGGTCAGAATTAGTCTAGAATACAGGGTAGTAAATGTAAGCATTTCTTCTTCGATTTTTTGGAAATAATTAGTAAGGAATCTGAAGAAAGGATAAACATGAAAGTTGTATATAAGTGTCTTAGCTTTTTATAGGCTTTGGAATCACCTCAATTAGAGTTTTTATGAGGGCGATATGGACAGATTAGTAAGTAAAGGTCTGAACCTACCCGAGAAGAAATAATATTAAAATTGAGGGAGTAGTAACACCAAGATTACTTAAGATTTCACTAAAATATTCAACATAAGGGTTTTAGAGGATTGTTTGTTCTTTCAATTAACAATAAGATCACCTCAATCAGATTTAAAATGAGGGTGTTATGCTCTTTTTAGTGAGAGAGAAAAATAATATTTAAAAAAGAAGAAGAATCATATAAATGAAAATAATAAATGACTATTGTATGTCATAGCCATTGCCATTGCATGAAATTCTTACCATCTTAAGTGTGTAATTTTGACATGAAAATATTTTATCAAGTAATATTTGAAAATGATTATGTTGATGGCAAGATTGTATTTTACCAATGCTTTTTAGTAATGATTATGCTTTGATGATAAATTATGACATGTGAGTATAATAAACATACTTGTTATTGAAATCATATTTTTGGATATTAACATGAAAAGAAAAGAAACGAAAAGAAACAAGCACGGCCACATGGTGGTCCGTGTGGTGAACCAGTAGGGGACGCCCTACTCACGGCTATGATTATGTTAATGAAAAAACAAAGAGAAAGTGTGCCATGTCGGACGGAGTTAAAAAAGCTCGTACCGGAGAGTAGAAAGTACTCACTCTGACTAAGGTAGCTTGATATGAAAATAAGTTGGTCATCATATGATATTCTGAAAATAGTTATTCATGCCATACATGTCATTTCTGTATGATTTTCATGTGCGTAGATAAAATGCATTC
Organism: Gleditsia sinensis; assembly: GCA_037074535.1. Classification (NCBI taxonomy): domain Eukaryota; kingdom Viridiplantae; phylum Streptophyta; class Magnoliopsida; order Fabales; family Fabaceae; genus Gleditsia; species Gleditsia sinensis. The sequence goes on along the minus strand of CM073473.1, from coordinate 32,149,775 downwards.
ATGTCACCTAAGATATTAGCTGTAGCTTATACAGATGAACATGACATGATCATCTATATTAATGATAATTATGATTTATTGTTGAACTTACTGGGATTTAATTCTCACTATATTTTCATATCATGTTCAGAGGACTAGATATGCAGATATTCTCTATGGCCGGCTTTTCGCATACGTTGGGTCGAGTTAGTTAAGATCCTGGTGAAGATGTAACTATCCGCACCCATATCTCTGGAATTGGTCAATATGGATGATTAAGATGTAGACATATATGTGCTTGATTTGTGTACAGATGTTGTTAATTAATGATGTGTAAACCTGAATTATGCTTGGTTAAATTAATTGAATGTTATTATGAGTTAATTAGTTAAAAGTAAAGAGGTAATGACTTGATAAAATTATATTTATATATATATATATATATATATGTATGTATGTATGTATGTATGTATGTAAAAAAAAATGGAGTTGTTACAAGATACGTCTCAGGAGTCAAAAAGATAGTGCTCCTTACTCAGCTATCCTCAATGAATTTATTTTTTTCTTTTTTATTTATAGACATCATTCCCAAAGAACCACAATTTATTTTTGATTCCTCCAATTGTGTCCATTTTCCATTTTTCTCTCCATCTGTAAATAATACACAAAACTAAAGACAAATAAGGGAGATAAATTCTTAATTAAGGCAAAAAGATAAGATGAAAATATTTAATTTATGAGTATAAAACTCACTCATCAGGAGGCATGGGTAAATGAGTCAAGAACACAAGGAAAGGGGAAAAGATAAACTATAAAGGAAGAGCCTGGACACTGCTTTGCCATGCTAGGAAGCACGGATGGGAAGTGCTTCAGGCTATCTCAAGCTACACTATTTTTTGTCAGAAACTTAACAGGGCTTGGACATGCCCATGTTGGACAACATGGGCTTGCTGTGCTGTGGATGGATATGCAGCACGGCAAGGGGTAAGCCATGTCCTGGAACACGACTTACCCATATTATGGGCTAGCCTACTATATCTGTGAGGCACGGCTATGTCCTAGGACATGACTTACTCATGTTGCACGCTGGATTCCCCAATATTGTGCCACTTAGCCGATGCTTAAGGCGTAAGCATGTTCTGGGACATGGTAAGGCCGTGTTAGGGGCTGGAATTGATCTAAACTTTGAATTTTTTCCTACCTTAAGATTTCTTAAAAGTTCTTCATTACTCCACTCTTGGACATATAAAATTTTATCTGCAAATCACCTGAAAACATATATTTTAACCCAACTAAAGAGGCTAAACTAAAAATAAGAATAAAAACATAGCTACCAGCAAGAAAACAAAACAAAAATATGCTAAAAACTAAAATGAGTTGCCTCTCACAACGCACTCATTTAAAGACATGAGCTTGATTACTTTGAATTCTATTGGAAGGGCTCCAAGAGAGTTTGGGTAACTCTCTTTTCAAGCAGTTATCCCATCATATAGTGCTTGAGGCATTGCCTATTGAATTTTAAGGATCTGGTTGCCTCACTCCATATCTCAAATGCTCTATAGGGAAAGATTTGGCTCACTTAGAATGGGCTAGACCAATGGGAACGATGCTCTTTAGGAAAAAGCTTCAACCTTAAATTAAATAATAGAACCCAACCTCCTTGAAACTTAGGCCTCAAGATGTGCTTATCGTGCCATTTATTTGTTATCTTCTTATACAACCTAGCACTGTTATACGCATCAAGTCTCAATTCATCTAACTTATTCAACTGTAAGCATCTCCTTTTACCAATGGCTTCTAAATCAAAATTGATGGTCTTCATAGCCCAATACACCTTATGTTCAAGCTCTCCTAATAAGTGACAAGGCTTTCCATATGCCAACCGAAATGGTGTAGTGCCTATAAGAATTTTATATATGCTTTGGTAGGCCCAAAGTGTATTGTCTTGTTTGAGAGACCAATCTTTCCTTGTCTTTGACACAATCTTCTCCAAAATGGCCTTGATCTCCTGATTCAAAATCTTAAGTTGCCCATTTATTTAAGGATGATATGTTAGATCCATTTTGTGAGTGACTCTGTATTTCTTCAAAAGGTTCTAGAATTATTACTTTATAAAGTGGGAACCACCATCACTTATCATAGCCCTAGGCACCCCAAACCGTGGAAAAATAACTCACTTGAAGATTTTGGTGACAACTCTAGCATCATTGGTGGGAGATGCTATTGCTTCCACCTACTTTGACACATAATCCACTGCCACTAAGATATATTTGTTGCCACAGAAGGATGAGAAGGGTTCCATGAAGTTAATACCCCAAACATCAAATATTTCAACTTCTAGAATACTTTTTGGAGGCATCTCATTCCTTCTTAAGACATTACAAATCATTTGGCACCGGTCATAAGATTTCACATATGAATGCACATATTTGAAGAGCAAAGGCCAATATAAACCAACTTAAAGGATCTTAACTATTGTCTTTGAGGTACTAGCATGGCCTCTACAAAGTGAATTATGGCAATGATAAATAACACTATATACCTCTTCCTCAGGGATACACCTTTGAAAAATGCCATCTACACACTATTTTTAAATGCAAGGATTATCCCAGTAGTATGATTTAAAATTAAAGAAGAATTTCTTTCTCTGATGATAGCTCAGCCCGTGAGGTAAAATCTTGAATGCTAGGTAGTTAACAAAACTAGCATACTAAGAAGCATCAGTATGAGTGATTGCAAGGAGTTGGTCATTAGGGAATGAATCCTTGATTGGTAGTTCATCTTTATTATCTCTCATTAAGTCCTGCTTCAACCTTGAAAGATGATCTGCAACCATATTGTTAGTTTCTTTCTTATTTTGGATAACTAGATCAAATTCTTGGAGTAGAATAATCCATCTAATCAACCTTGGTTTAGCATTCTTCTTACTTAACAAATACTTGATGGCAGCATGGTCAGTATACATAATGACTTCAAATCTTAGCAAATATTCGCATAATTTATCAATTACAAAAACCACTGCGAAGAGCTTTTCTATGGTGGAATAGTTAACTTGAGCTTCATCTAGAGTTTTGCTGGCATAGTAGATAACATATAGTTTCTTATCTCTCCTCTGCCCAAGTTATAGCTCCCACAGCATAGTCACTAACATCGCACATAATCTCAAAGGGAAGACTCTAGTCAAGAGGTTAAATGATCGATGCAGGTATTAGTGCCTTCTTTAATTTGCAAAATGCATCAAGACTTTCATCATCAAATACAGAGAAACCATCTTTAAGAAGCAAATTGGTTAAAAGTTTAGATAGTTTAGAGAAGTCTTGAATTAATCTTCCATAAAAGCTTAATTGTCTGAGAAAATTTCTCACTTCCTTAACATTAGACGGTTGTGACATGTCTAAATTGCCTCAATCTTCACTTTATCCACCTTAATCCTTCTTCAGGCACCAAGTGTCCAAGTTCTATACATTCCTTGACCATAAAATGGAAAATTTTCTAATTCAGTACTAGTTAGACTTCTTCACATCTTCTTAGTACTTGTGTTAAATTACTTAGACAATTGTCAAATAATGTACTGTAAATAGAGAAATAATCCCTGAATACTTCCATTATATTTTCAATGAAATATGAGAAAATAGCCCTCATACACCTTCGAAAAGTGGCAAATGCATTGTACAATTCAAATGGCATCTTTTTATAGGCAAATATGCCATAGGGACATGTAAACATTATCTTTTCCTAGTTGCCTAGGCAGATAAGGATATGAAAGAATCCTGAATATCCATCTAGATAACAAAAATATGACTATTTAGCCTACTTTTCTAATAATTGATCAATGAATGGTAAAGGGAAGTGATCCTTACGGATGGCCTTATTTAGTTTTCTATAGTCATTGCACATCCGCTAACCTATAATATATCTAATGGGGATCAATTCATCATTATCATTCTTACTAACAATCATACCTCCCTTCTTAGGGACTGCATGTATAGGACTCACCCACTCACTATCTGAAATAGGATAGATGATACTTACATCAAGCAGTTTGAACACCTCTTTCATGTTCAGATTCAATCTCCTTTGGTTCTCTCTTAAAGGTTTATAATCATTATCAAATAAAATACAATACATGCACACAGATGAACTAATCCTTTTAATATCATCTATATTGTACCCAATTACTTTCTTATACTTCCTGAGTACCTCTAGTAACTTAACAATCTCATCGGCATTAAACTCAACATTCACAATCACCATATATGAAGAGTCAAGTCCCAAAAATTCATACCTTAGGTTGGAGGAAAATAGTTTAAGTTTTGCCTTAGGTGCCTTGACTTCCTCTACAGCTGCTGATTTCTAATTGAGGTCCAATTCCAGCTTTTCAATTTTTACTTTGGAGGTGAGTATGGAACTCTCATCACGCATTTTAGCATATATAGCAACATCCTCAATACAAGGAAAAGCAAAGCTCAAGTGGGTCAGTAGAACAAAAATTTAATGCATTATTAACCATATTTTTTTTAACTAATTCTATCATAGAACAAGAGTCGCCTAAAGATGGGCATGTCATTGCATAAGCCAAATTGAAATTAATTTTCTCATCCCCTACATTCAAGGAAATCTTTTCATGTTTCACATTAATAATTGCAATAGTGATAGTTAGGAAAGGCCTTCTAAGAATGATGGGGATTTAGTTATCCTCCTTCATCTCTAAAATCATAAAATCAATAGGTATGAAGAACTTATCTATCTTTAGAGGAGCATCCTCTAAAATACCTACCAGATGCTTAATGGATCAGTCTACTAACTTATGAGAAAGGGTGGTAGGCTTCAAGTCACTTATCTGGAGTTCCTTGTAAATAGATAATGGCATAAGGCTCACACTTGCTCTAAGGTCACATAAAGCTCTATCAATTTACACATATCTAATAAAACAAAGGATAAAAAAGATTTTAGGGTCCTTAAGCTTTAAAGGTAGCTTATTCTATATCAGTGCATTGTACTCCTCTATTAGCACCACAGTTTCTCAATCTTCCTCTTATTTAAGAGGATCTCTTTCAAAAATTTAGCATAAGAAGACATTTGAGAGATAGCTTCCAAGAATGAGATATTATTGTGCAGCTTTTCAGCACATCCAAAAACTTCCCATATTACTTTTCAAACTTCGCCTTAACTAGTCTTTGGAAAAAAGGAATTGATGGTTTGTGTGGCTTAGGAGCCACATATTTAGGCTCATCTTCTTCCTTTTCCTTCTCTCTTAACTCTTTCTCCTTTGCTTCTTCATATGTAAGCTGGGATTCCTCTTCCTTCTCCTTCTCTTTTTCCTCTATCTCACCCAATTGCTTACTATTTCTCAACGTAATGGCCTTGCAATGTTCTTTAGGGTTCTCAGGTTAGCCGAGAAATTTGCCAAAAATTTCTATTTGATGAGCTACCCTATTGTGCAATCTGTGTTTCCAACATCTTATTGTGAGTGGCTAGCGAGTCAGCCTTTGAGGCTAAGTCTTTCTGAATTTAGGTTCTGAATTCTTTATTCTGCTTGGACTGAGTTGCCATGAAATTTTTCATCAAAGCCTTCAAATTGAACTTTGGTTAGGGTGGAGGATTAAAAGACCTTTGATTTTGAACTCCAAGCGACAGCATGAAATTGTTCTGAGGAGGCTTATTAGAATTAGCCTTATAGGAGAAGTTAGGATGGTTCTTACAGCCGAGGTTGTAATTGTTTCTAAAAGAATTGTTTCTCTGATTTTTATTGACAAAATTAACATATTCACAATCCTACTGTATAGGGTTTCCAAGCTGACATTCATTGGTTATATGGCCAACACATCCACAAATCTTACATGTAGAAGAGGAGGTAGAAGATGAACCAACAACATTGATGCTTAATTTATCAAGCTTTTGAAATAATGCATCAACCTTAGAACAAAAGCATATACTTTATAAATACTTATCGGTTTTCTAGTTGACTGCATCTCACTAGACTAAGAATTATGGTTATGAGCCATTTCCTCTATCAGCTCATATGCCTCATCAATTATCTTATTCATTAAAGCTCATCTTGCTGTAGCATCCACAAACATACGGGTGATATAGATTAGTCCATTGTAGAAGGTATAGACTATGAGCCACTTTTCTAATCCATGGTGAGGAAATAATCTCAAGAGTTCCTTAAATCTTTCCTAAGTTTTATATAAGGATTCCTTGTTTCTCTATGTAAAAGTGGTAATCTGATTGTGCAGGTGGGCTATCTTGCTTAAGAGAAAATACTTAGCTAGAAAAGCTTGTGAAAGTTGTTGTCAAATGGTAATCAATTTAGATGAAAATGAATGCAGCCAAGATCTAGCTTTTTCTCGTAAAGAGAACAGAAATAATCTCAAATAGATCACATCTGATGACACTCCATTGAGTTTTAGTGTGTCACTATACTCCAGGAACACTGATAGATGGAGGTTTAGATCCTTAGTAAGGGAGCCTCTAAATTAGTTATGCTAAACCATCTCCAGTAGTGACAACTTCAACTTAAAGTTATTTGCCTCCACTACTAGCCTAACTATGCTAGGGTTTAGGCCTTAGGGATCCAAGGTGATAAAATCCTTTAGTGAATGATTATCATGGTCCGCCATTGCAGGTGTTGTCTATTTTTGCCTTTGTGCCTTTCTCCTTCTATGTAGTGTCTTTTCAATCTCAGGATCAAAGTTAGCAAGGCACTCAAGGTCTATTCACATAAAAGAACAACACACCTACCAAAGAAAATGAGGGATAAAATCAGCAAAGTAAAATTAAAATATGTAAAAAAAAACAATTCAGTCTAGTTAATTCGTAAAATAGGCTAATATTAACATAGTTGGTCCCTACAATGGTGCCAAAAACTTATTCGTGTGTGTTTCACTAAATGCCACAAGTGCACAACGTATCTATAGCTAGCCCGACAGTATGGATCGTATCCCACATCGACCAATGTATCAATTACTAGGGTCATACAAAACAAACTATCTAAATCAATAAAATCATATAGAAGTATGGAATAGAAATTTGCAAGCGATGAAAGTAAATTGACAAAGAAATTCAATTATAAAATACCTAGGATTACAGTTTCACCATACTTATGATATTCAATTAGAAAAATAGTTTTAATTGCAATTATTTTAGACATCGAGGATGTTTTAGCCTCAATTAATTAATAGCCTCTTTTAAAGTCTAATAACTGTACCTAAGTTAATCTAATTACCTACTTTCATGGTTCTTAGTTTAACTTAAGCCATTTAAGTTTTGTGCTAACCAACTGATTAATTCCTAGAAGAGGTTCGATTCCAAGAGGAGATTCAATTCCTAGAGGATCTTAAACTACTTTTATTATTAAAATACCCCTAATTAACTATCAAGATCTGGCATTAACCTCCACCTTTTAGTCCATAATTTAATAACCTAGGATGTGACAAAACGATGGCCAAGCATTTTATCAACTCGTTTACATGCATAATAGCTGAACTAATTATCTACAAATAATCCCAATAGGAATCCAACAATTCAATAATTCAATATCATCATACCATAAGTAAGTTTCCCCAATCCTAGAATGGCAACTACTCAGACATAATTGAAATATAAAGCAAAGACAATATCATTAAACAAACTATAGTTTTCAATACAATCAACAGAGAAAAGTAGATGAAAATAGAAAGATAAAACCCGGCACAGAAGTTGAGATTAATTTGTAATACAAAACTAGATTCAATTGTAAATCTAAGTCTAAAAGTGTAAAGAAAACTTAATTCTACTAAAAACCTAGCCCTAAAGTGTCTATAGAGTGTCTATAATGTAAAAGTTACAAAAAACTCCTAATCCCACTATTTATATCCTCTTAGCTGTGTGAATCCCTAAAGAATAGGGAGTTGTATAAACCCAAACCATGGTTGTGTCCTAGGAAAAATGTATTAGGGAGTTTTAATATCCTATTTCTAAAACCCCCTATGCGTTATCTGTAGGAACCCTCATAGGGAAAAGGGTCTTAACTTCCTTTGTATCTAAAGACTGTCAAGTCACCATCCAGGAGAAAACTCTTTCTGTAGACCTCGTCTGTCTACCTTTAAAAAGTATTAAAGTCAAACTAGGTTTAGACTGAATGTTTAGAAAAGGGGTCTTTCTAAATTGTTGCACCAAGACCATTGAATTTCTACCTCCTACCTTATAAGAGGAGATGCAGTTATTGATGCTAAATTCCAATTAAGTCAATCGGGAGTTGAAGAGTGGAGTACTTGTTTACATTCTCCTGTGTTTATCAAACCTAGAAGTTGAATCGAAGCTTAATGAAACCCCAATAACTAATGAGTTTCCTAAAGTATTTCCACTAAACATTCCAAGCTAACCTCTCGAGAGAGAGATAGAGTTCTCTATTGATATCCTAGTTGGGACAGGGTCTATCTCCATTGCACCTTATAGAATGGCCTCAAAGGAACTACAGGAACTCAACCAATAGTTGGAGGAACTGTTAGACAAGCAATTCATTAGGTCAAGTGTATCACCTTGGGAGCTCCTGTATTATTTGTTAAAAAGAAAGATGTAAGCCTTAGACTATAGACAGTTAAATAAGGTGACTGTCAAAAATAAATACCCTCTCCCTAGGATAGATGACTTATTGAATCAACTGAAGGGAGCCTCCTTCTTTTCTAAATTTGACTTGAGATTAGGCTACCATTAAATTAGGATCAAGCATGAGGATGTACCAAAAATAGCCTTCAAGACTAGGTATGGGCACTATAAGTTTCTCATAATGGCCTTTGGGTTGACAAATGCACCTACAATTTTCATAAATTACATGAATGCATTTTTTGACCCTACCTAGATCAACTTGTGGTGGTGTTCATTGATAACATATTGATATATTCTAAGAATGATAAAGAACACGAACAACATCTCTGAATTGTGCTGCAAGTGTTGAAAGAGAAAAAGCTATATGCCAAATGGGAGAAGTGTAGATTTTGGCTGACAGAGTTAAAGTTTCAAGGACATATCATCTCCAATAGGGAGTAGCTGTAAACCCTAGCAAAACAAAAGCATTAATTAAGTGAGAAAGACCAAAGACGATTACAGAAGTCAAAAGTTTCTTAGGTTTAGCAGGATACTATAGGAGGTTTATACAAAACTTCTCTCGTATAGCCTTGCCATTGACTAAATTGACCAATAAGGGAAGTCCTTTCAAACAGACTGATCAATGTGAAGCTAGTTTCCAAGAGCTTAAGACAAGATTGACCACTCTTCCTATTTTAATTATTCCAGACCCCACAAGATATTTTGAAGTGTATAGTGATGCTTCAAAGAAAGGGTTGAGGTGTGTGCTGATGCAAGACAAGAGAGTAGTTGCTTATGCCTCTTGGAAACTAAGACCCCATGAAGGAAATTATCCAACCCATGATCTTGAACTGGCAGGAATAGTGTTTGTCTTAAAGATTTGGCGATACTATTTGTACAGGGAAACATTTAAAGTATATTGTGATCACAAGAGTCTTAAGTACCTTTTTTATAAGAATAAGTTAAATATGAGGCAACAAAGATGGGTAGAATTTCTCAATGACTACAAGTTTCAAATAAAGTATCATCCAAGAAAGGCAAATAATGCCTTGAGTCAAAAATCTCTATACATGGGTTAGATGATGTTGTATGAAATGCAGATGTTAGAGGAGTTTTAAAATTTGAAGCTAGCCACTACTCTTATTCCAAAGAAGCTAATCATCATTGGGTTGAGTATAGAATGTGATCTTAAATTCCAAATTAAAGAGGCTCAATCTCACCACCAATACTTATAGGATCACAAAGATCAAGATAATTTTTTGTCTAGGAAGATAGAGCAATAATTTATTAGGGAAGGATTTGTGTCCCTCAAGAACAAGAGTTGAGGACTAAAATCCTACAAGAGGCACATCAAAGTAAGTACACAGTCCATCCTGGATCTACTACAATGTATCAGGATTTAAAAAAGATGTACTGGTGGCCATGGATGAAAAAAAAGGACAATTATGAGTTCATGGTGAAATGTTTAATTTGTTATAAGGTGAAAGTGAAGCATTAAAAGCCAGGGGAATATCTATAACCTCTTGAGATCCCTGAATGGAAATGGAATAGTATTTCGATTGACTTTATAGTGGGTTTACCTAATACTTTAGTTGGATATGAATCTATCTGGGTAATAATAGACAGATTAACCAAATCTGCTCACTTTCTGCCTATAAAGATTAAATATTCACTAGACAAATTAGCCTAGTTATACATCCACGAAATAGTTAGACTACATGGAATAACCTTAAATATCATTTCTGACAGAGATTCTAGGTTCACATTGAGATTTTGGAAGGCATTGTAGGAAGCTTTTAGAACCCAGTTGCAGTTCAATACTGCCTACCATCCTCAAACTGATAGAGTGACAAAACGAACTATTCAAAACCTAGAAGATATGTTGAGGCCCTGTGTGATAGAGCAAGGTAAAAGATGGGATAAGTATCCAACTTTAGTGGAGTTTGCTTGTAAAAATAACTATCATTCTAGTATTAAGATAGCTCCCTATAAAGCTTTATACAATAGAAAGTGTCGATCTCCACTCTGTTAGTTTTAGATAATTAAAAAGAACTTGCTTAGTCTTAAATTAGTTCAACAAACCACTGAGCAAATCAGGATGATACGAGACAAAATACATATAGATCAGAGTCGGAAAAAAAGTTACTATGATAAGAGACATAGAGCTCAAGAGTTTGAGGAAGAAAACTATGTATTTCTGAAGGTTTTCCCGACTACTAGAGTAGGTAGGTCTCTCGAGACTAGAAAGTTAAGTCCACGATTTTTGGGACCATACCAAATTCTGAGGAAAGTATCTTAATTTGTCAACATATCAAGTTGCACTCCCACTTAATTTGTCCAACCTACATAATGTTTTCCATGTATCACAACTCTAGAAGTATCTTCCAGATTCTTCACATGTAATACGGGATGAATCAATCCAAATAAAGAACAACATGACATACCAGCTAGTACTGGCATCTATATTGGACACCGACATGAAGCAATTGAAAAATAAGATCGTTCCCCTAGTTAAGGTGTTATAGGAAGGTTTGACTCCAGAAGAAGTAACTTGGGAGCTGGAAGAAGTCATGAAGAAGAAAAATCTCAATTGTTCTTATTAGTTAATTTTTGAAATTTTAAGGACAAAATTTCTGTTAGGGGGAGAGAAATGTAATATCCCTAATTTTGTTTCTTTTATTAATAAAGGTACATAAATATTTAATTAAGAAAATAAAACTTATTAAACAATTTTTAGATATCTAAGAAAATATTAGCCTTAGAAATTCTTCAACTTATGTGTATGCATAGAAAATGTTTCTAACATTAAGAGAATAGGCAAAGAGAGAAAACCTGATAGGAAAAATTAAAAATAACATCCTTAAGAGGGGCAAAACCTATCATACTTGAGAAAGACAAAAGAAAAAGAAAATGAATCCCTAAATCAAAAGGACCTTGTCTCTTGTCTTGAGAACATTTTATCATAAGTTTCAAATAAAAAATCCACTTTTTACTATTCATATCTTGACTAAGGGATAGGAAGACAACAACGTGATTTGTCTTTCTCCAAAAAGAAACCAAGTGCATCCTAATCGTGATAAGGTAGACCTATAAGTATGAGAGGATGACCACTTGATAATTTATTTAACCAAAAACCATATTTATAATATTAAAATTTTTTCTAAGTGAGGGAGAGGGAAAAATACTAGCAAGGTAGAGTGAGGAAATGAGAAAAAGAGAGAAAGGAAAAAGAAGGAGAAGTCTAGAGGACTAAGTACACAAGGTAAGTTAGCTTAATCTCCACTTGAATTCGTCTTTTCTCTTCATCCTTATGATTCAAAACTCACCCTCTTTCTCTTATTTAAGATGCTGGAAAAGCTAAGGAAAGCAATGGAGACTCAAGTAATGTAATAATAATTAAGATTGGGTCACTTGGCATTAGGACAAAACATCTCTATCCTAGACAAATAATTTCAGCCAAGAAAGGGAAACTCAAGGGTTAAAAATTTGCCACCTAGAAAGGCAAACCTATCATACTTGAGTGAGACAAAAGAAAAAGAAAATGAATCTCTAAATTAAAGGGACCTTGTCCCTTGTTTTAAGAACATTTTATCTTGATTTTCAAATACAAATGTCCTTTTGCTATGCATATCTTGACTAAGGGAGAGGAAGACAAGAACATGAGTTGTCTTCCCCCAAAAAGCAACCAAGTGCATTTTAATTGTGATAAGGTAAACCCATAATTATAAGATGAGGGCCACTTGATAATTTATTTAAGCAAAAACCACTTTTATAACATTAGAATTTCATCCAAGTGAGGGAGATAAAAAAAACAAAAGAAAGGTATAGTGAGGAAAACAAAGAAAGAGAGGAGAATATTGAAGGGAAGAAGAAAGAGAAGTCTAGAGGACTAAGTATTCAAGGTAAGTTATCTTAATCTCCACTTGAATCCATCTTTTCTCTTCATCCTTGGGATTCAAAACTCACCCTCCTTCTCTTATTTAAATTACTGGAAAAGCTAAGGGAATGGAGGAATCTCGCCACTTCCTTCAAGAAGAAACAAGAAAAAGAATTCACTAAGTGAGCTAGGGAGATCTTTAGGTAGGTTTAATAATATCTCTTTTTGAAGAAAAGCTTTGAAAATTATAACATTTATATAGGATTTCGATTCTAGAAGTTTGATGAAATTTATAATATTTGCCACTTTGATGATTGGCCATGGATGTTGCTATATCATGTTACATGTTGCATGTGACGTATGTTTGAATACTTAGGTTAGTGTGGAAGGTTTTGCATAGGTATGGCTATGGGTGACAAAATTTTAGGGTTTTATGCTGCTGTTATGTATATTTAAATGTGGTGATAAATGTAGATATATGTCTCACATAATTTTAGCCACTGGAATTACCCAATTTAGAGTTTAAATGAGGGAGATATGGTCAGATTAGTAAGTAGTGGTCAGAAACTAGTTAACGAGGGAAGAATTTGTTAGGTAAGTTTATGTGTTTGAATTTTTGGGAACAATTTGTAGAGAATTAAAAGAAATGGTTAACATGAAAAATATAGATATATGACTCACAAATTTTTAGCCATTAGAGTCACTCAATTTAGAGTCTATAGGAGGGAGATATGGTCATATTAGTAAGTAGATGTCAGAACTTACCCGGAAAAAAATAACATTAAATTTGATGGAGTAATAATAGCAATATTCCTTACTATTTCACTCACATGTTCAACATAAGAGTTTTAGAGGATTGTCTTAGCTTTAAATAGACACCAAAATCACCTCAATTAGAGTTAAAATGAAGTGGTAATGCTCCGATTAGTGAGAGATAAAAATAATATTTATGAAAAAAGAAGAATTTTATAAATAAAAATAATAAATTACTAGTATTTGCCCTAGCCATTGCTATTGCATGAACTCCTTACCATATTAAGTATGTAATTTTGACATAAAAATATATTATAAACTGATATTTGAAAATGATTATATTTATGGCATGATTTCATTTTACCAATGATTTTTGGTAATGATTATGCTTTGATTATAAATTATGGCATGTAATATAATGAACATGCTTGTTATTGAAATCATAATTTGTACTATTAATGTGAAAAGAAAAGATACGAGTGCGGTCACATGGAAGTCCGTGTGGTGCACTAGTAAGGGACGCCTTAGTCACAGCTATGATTATGTTAATGAGAAAAGAAAAAGATAGCGTGCCATGTTAGACAAAGTGAGGAAAGCCCGTACAAGAAAGTAGAAAGTACTCACCCTGACTGGGATAGCTTGATATAAAAATTAGTTAATAGCCACCATATGATATTCTGAAAATAGTTATTCATGCCATACATGTCATTACTATATGATTTTCATGTGCATAGATAAAGTGTATTCATGTGACCTAAGATATTTGTTGTAGTTTATATAATTGAACATGACATGATGAGATATATTGATGTTAATTATGATTTATTATTGAACCTACTGGGATTTAATTCTCACTATATTTCCATATCATGTTCAGAAAACTAGTCATGCAAGTTTTCTCTATGGCTCTGGTTTTTAGTGCACGTTGGATCGATTTATTTTATTTTGGGCAAATGGGATCCTTAAACTATACATAGACTATAGACAGCTAAATAAGGTGATTGTCAAAAATAAGTACCCCCTCCCTATGATAGATGACTTATTGGATCAACTAAAAGGAGCCTTCATCTTTTCTAAATTTGACTTAAGATCAAGATACCTTCATATTAGGATCAAGGAGGAGGATTTACCAAAAACAACCTTCAGGACTCGTTATGGGCACTATGAGTTTCTCGTAATACCTTTCGGGTTGACGAATGCACCTACATATTTCATAAATTACATGAATCGCATTTTTTGACCCTACCTAGATCAAATTGTGGTGGTGTTCATTGATAACATCTTGATATATTATAAGAATGAGAAAGAACACGAACAACATATCTGAATCATGCTACAAGTGCTGAAAGAGAAAAAGTTATATGCTAAATTGGAGAAGTGTGGATTTTGGCTGACAAAGGATGTAACATTCCTAATTTTGCTTCTTTTATTAATAAAGGTACATAAATATTTAATTAAAAAATAAATTTATTAAACAATTTTTAGATATCTAAAAAAATATAAGCCTTAGAAATTCTTTACCTTATATGTATGCATAGAAAATATTTTTAACATTAAGGAAATAGGTAAAGAGAGAAAACCTAATAGAAAAAATTAGAAATAATATCCTAAAGAGAGGTGAAATGCTTGGGTAAGGAAGATAAATTTTTGAAAGTAAGTAAAGGTCTTAAAATTTCAAGAAGATTAGATTAGGATAATTTTTCCTAATTCAAGAGTTAAAGTTCCTAAGTTTAACATCTCCTCCCATACATTGGGCCTTTACCTATGGACAGTTCATTTCCACTTCACATGAGTTTCTAGCAACTTAATTGGATAGTTCAAGCAAGAGATATAATATAGATTTGGATTAGGATACAGAAGTTAAACCGATAGCCCAAAAATCATGAAAATGTGACCAAGCCCTCTATGAGAGGTAGAATTTCAACCAAAGCAAAGAGAATAGGCAAGAATGATCCCAAATCGAAGAGAAAAAAAATCATGTGATGAAATAGTAGTGTAATAATAATCAAGATTAGGTCACATGGCATTAGGACAAAATATCTATATCCTACACTCATAATTTTAGAAAGCCATGTAATGATGCAATATGTAATAATACATGGCATTATGACAAAACATCTTTATCCTAGACAAATAATTTCAGCCAAGCAAGGCAGACTCAAGGGTTAGAAATTTGCTACCTAGAAAGGAAAACCTATCATACTTGAGTAAGACAAAAGAAAAAAGAAATGAATCTCTAAATCAAAGGGACCTTGTCCCTTGTTTTAAGAACATTTTATCTTGATTTTCAAATACAAATGTCCTTTTGCTATGCATATCTTGACTAAGGGAGAGGAAGACAAGAACATGAGTTGTCTTCCCCCAAAAAGTAACCAAGTGCATCTTAATTGTAATTAGGTAGACTCATAATTATGAGAGGAAGGCTACTTGATAATTTATTTAAGCAAAAACCACTTTTATAACATTAGAATTTCATCCAAGTGAGGGAGAGGAAAAAACATAAGAAAGGTATAGTGAGGAAAAGAAAAAAAGAGGGGAAAATATTGAAGGGAAGAAGAAGGAGAAGTCTAGAGGATTAAGTATTCAAGGTAAGTTATCTTAATCTCCACTTGAATCCATCTGTTCTCTTCATCCTTGGGCTTCAAAACTCACCCTCCTTCTCTTGTTCACTAGAAAAGCTAAGGGAATGGAGGAATCTTGCCACTTCCTTCAAGAGGAAACAAGAAAAAGAATTCACTAAGTGAGCTAGGGAGATCTTTAGGTAGGTTTAAAAATATCTCTTTTTGAAGAAAAGTTTTTAAATTTATAACATTTATATGGGATTTTGATCCTAGAAATTTGATGAAATTTATAATATTTTCCACTTTGATGATTGGCCATGCATGTTGCTATACCATGTTACATGTTGATCTTGCATGTGATGTATGTTTGAATACTTAGGTGTGTGTGTGTGGAAGGTTCTGCATAGGTATGGCTATAGGTGGCAAAATTTTAGGGTTTTGTACTGCTGTTATGTATATTTAAATATGGTGAAAAATTGATGGGATGTGGTTAAATTAATCAAATGAATATGGCCTTAAACACTTAGAAGAAGACCATGAGACATTTTTGTTGACAAACACCCTTAATAATATATTATTTAATTTCTGTTTTCCTTAGAAGTAGATGATGGAATTTGTTAAATTAACTATAAGGAATCTAATTAAAATGTTGAAGTGAGTAATCTTATTATTAGATAAAAATTAGGAAGAAAATGGAAGAGGACGTAATAAAAGGATAAACTAAAATCTTTGGAAAGGTTTGATTAGAAAATTGGATTTCGGAGTAATTAGGGAAACTTCTATTTTTGAAATTCTAGGAAGAATCGGTTAGGAATTAAAAGAAATGGTTAACATGAAAAATGTAGATATATTTCTCACAGATTTTTAGACACTGGAATCACCCAATTTTGAGTTCAAATGAGAGAGAAATGGTCTGAACAGTAAGAAGTAGTTAGAAGATGGTTAACTAGAGAAGAATCTGTTATGTAAGGTTCTGTGTTTAAATTTTTGGGAAAAATATGTAATAAAATAAAAGAAATGGTTAACATGAAATATATATATATATATATATATATATATATATATATATATATATATATCTCTCTCTCTCTCTCTCTCTTTCTCTCTCTCTCTCTCTTTCTTACAAATTTTTAACCACTGGAATTATTCAATTTGGAATCCATATGAGGGAAATATGGTTATATTAGTAAGCAGTGGTCAGAAACTAGTTAACTAGGGAAGAATCTATTATGTAAGAATCTGTGTTTGAATTTTTAGGAAGAATTTGTAGGGAATTTAAATAAATGGTTAACATGAAAATATATATATATATATATATATATATATATATATATATATATATATATGACTCATAAATTTTTAACCATTGGAATCACTCAATTTAGAGTCCATTAGAGAGAGGAATGATCAAAGTAGTAAGTAGAGGTCAAAACATACCTAGGAAGAAATAACATTGAATTTGAGGGAATAATAACATCATGATTCCTTACAATTTCACAAAAATATTCAACAAAAGAGTTTTAGAGGTTTGTCTTAACTTTAAATGAACACTAAGATCACTGCAATCAGAGATAAAATAAGGGAGTTATAGTTTGATTATTGAGAGATAAAAATAATATTTAAAAAAGAATAAGAATCTTGTAAATGAAAATAATAAATGACTAGTATATGCCCTAACTATTGTCATTACATAAACTCCCTTCCATCTTAAGTGTGTAATTTTGACATGAAAATATTTTATAAAGTGATATTTGAAAATGATTATATTCATGGCATGATAACCAATGATTTTTGGTAATGATTATAATATGATGATAAATTATGGCATGTGAGTATAATGAACATACTTGTTATTGAAATAATAATTTTGGCTATTAATGTGAAAAGAAAAGAAAAGAAAAGAAACAAGCATGGTCACATGGTGGTTCATGTCGTGCATCAGTAGGAGACACCATACTCACAGCTATGATTATGCTATTGATAAAAGAAAGAAAATGTGTGCCATGTCAGACACAATGAGAAAAGCCTGCACCGGAGAGTAGAAAGTACTCACTGTAACATCCCTAATTTCATTTCATGTATTCAAAGTAACATCCCTAATTTCATTTCTTTTATTGATAAAGGTACATAAATATTTAATTAAGGAAATAAAATTTATTAGACAATTTTTAGATATCTAAGGAAATATAATCCTTAGAAATTCTTCACCTTACGTGTATGCATAGAAATGTTCTAACATTAATGGAATAGGTAAAGAGAGAAAACCTAAGAAGAAAAATTAGAAATAAATATACTAAAGAAAGGTAAAATTCTTGGGTAAGGAAGATAAATTTTTGTGAAGTAAGTAAAGGTATTAAAATTTCAAGAAGATTGGATTAGGGTAATTTTTCCTAATTTAAGAGTTAAAGTTACTAAGTTTAGTATCTCCACCCATAAATTGGGCTTTCACCTATGGACACCTCATATAGAGTTTTTCTACTTCACATGATTTTTTAGCAAGCCAATAGTATAGCCCAAGGAAGAAATAAAACATAGACTTGGACTAAGATATAGAAATTGAACTGGTAGCCCAAAAATCATGAAAATGTGACTAAGCCCATTTTGAAAGTTAGAATTTTAACCAAAGTAAAGAAAATGGGCAAGAATGAGCTCAAAACCAAGAGGAAAAATAAAAATAAAAATAAAATAAAGTGATGAAATAATGGTGTAATCAAGATTAGATGACATGGCATTAAGACAAAAATTTAGCAAGTGGTGTGATATCCTACATTCATAATTTTAGCAAGTGGTACGATAATAAATAGAATTAGGACAAAACATCTATATCCTACACTCATAATTTTAGCAAGTGGGTAATAATACATAGCATCATGACAAAACATCCTTATCCTAGACAAATAATTTTAGCTAAGCCAGGAAGATTCAAGGGTTGGAAATTTGCCACCTAAAAAGGCAAACATATCATAATTGATTAAGACAAAAAAAAAAAGGAAATGAATCCTTAAATCAAAAGGATCTTGTCCCTTATCTTAAGAACATATTATCATAATTTTCAAAATACAAATCTCCTTTTCCTATGCATATCTTGACTAAAAAAGAGGAAGACAAGAACATGAGTTGTTTGTTTTCCAAAAATTCAACCAAGTGCATCCTAATTGTGATAAGGTAGACCCATGATTACGAAACGTGAATTATTTGATAGTCTATATAAGCAAAACCCACCCTTATAACATTAGAATTTTCTTCCAAGTGAGGGAGAGGAAAAATAGAAGCAAGGTAGAGTGAGGAAAGAAGAGGAAGAAAGGAATAAAGAGGAAGGAGACGTCTACAGGAATAAGTGCTCAAGGTAAGTTTAACAATATTTCTTTTTGAAAAAAAGATTTGAAACTTGGAATATTTATATGAGATTTTGATCTTAGAACTTTGATGATTGGTCATGGATGTTGCTATATCATGTTACATATTATGTATGTTTGAATACTTAGGCTGGTGTAGATAGTTCTGCATAGGTATGGCTATAGGTGGCAAACTTTTAAGATTCTATTTTTAACATTCTGAGAAGATTCAGTAAAGAATTGATACAAATAGTTAACATCAAAAATGTAGATCTATGTCTCATGGATATTTAGCCACTGAAATCACTCAATTTGGAGTCCATATGAGGTAGATATGGCTGATTAGTAAGTAGTGGTCAGAAAATGGTTAATCAGGGAAGAATATGTTAGGATAGCTTCTGTTTTTTAATTTCTAGGAACAATCTGTAGGGAATTAAAATAAATTATTAACATAATAATTATTTTTATATGTGTCACGGAATTTTAGCCACTGGAATAACTTAAGTTGGAATTCTTATGAGGGAGATATGGATAGATTAGTAGGTAGAGGACAGAACCTACCCGAGAAGAAATAGCATGTACTTTCAGTAAGTAATATCACCTTGATTTCTTAATATTTCGCTAAATTGTTGAACATAATAGTTTTAGATAATTGTTTTATCTTTAAATTGACACCAAGATCACCTACATCGAAGTTAAATTGAGTGAGTTGTACTCTGATTAGTAAGATAAGGTCAGATAGGATGAAAACCTACATCAAGAAAATAAAGAAATAAAATTAATATTTAAAAGAAAAGAATAATCTTATAAATAAAAATAATAAATGACTAGTATATGCCATAGCCATTGCCATTGTATGAACTTCTTACCATCTTAAGTGTGAAATTTTGACATGAAAATATTTTTATAAAGTGATATTTGAAATGGTTATGTTCATGCATGATTACCAATGTTTGTTATTAATAATTATATTTTGATGAACATACTTGTTATTGAAAGCATATTTTTGGCTATTATTATGAAAAGAAAAGAAATGAGCACGGTCACATGGCAATCCGTGTGGTGCACCAGTAGGGGACGCCCTACCAACGGTTATGACTATGTTAATGAGAAAAGAAAGAGAAAGTGTGTCATGTCGGACGAAGCGAAAAAAGCCCGTACCGGAGAGTAGAAAATACTCACCTTGATCGGGGTAGCTTAATATGAGAATAAATTGATAGTCATCTTATAATATTCTAAAAATAGTTAATCCTGTCATACATGTCATTACTGTACGATTCTCATGTGCACAGATATAATGCATTCATGTGACTAAAGATATTTGTTGTAGTTTATATAGATGAACATGACGTGATGAGCTATATTGATGATGATTTATTGTTAAACTTACTGGCATTTAATTCTCACTATATTTCCATGTCATGTTCAAAAAATTAGTTATGCATATTTTTCTATGGCTCTGGCTTTTAGTGCACGTTGGATCGAGTTACTTTATGTTGGGAAGATCATAGAATCAAATAAAATGTTTGTGGTCAAGTTGGCTCAAATCTCGGTGAAGGTGCAATGACCCACACCTGTATTTCTTGAATTGGTCAACCAGAATAAATAAGATGTAGATATTTATGTGTTTGATATGTTGTACGTACATTTTGATTAATGAAGTGTATGTGAACTCTATATTGTATAAGAATAATAATAAAAAAGTTGTTACATAATTGATATCAAAGCAGGTCGATCCTAGATGGCCAGTGGGTGGATGGTTATCTGAATCGATCTTATAGTGTCTTGAGTATGTTGTGGTTGTGCTGTGTAGGGGATCAGTGATTTCATATAGATAAGAAATTACTAGTGATTCCTATCTACATGCAAAGGTGGTGTTATGACTGCTGTTAAATATTTTTGAACTAACTATTGGGCTTGATCACCTCAATAGCAGCATAACTTTGTTTTTGCCATAGTAAGAAATGGCACCAGCAAGGAGGAATCTGGCAAACAATGTGGAGGAAACCCTCCACAACCTGGCCATGGCAATTTGAGACCAAGTCATGACCATTAACCAAATTCTACAATACTTCCAGAATGTTAATAACTCGAATGGTGAGAATGGTGCTAACAACTGGATGGCTGGAAATGATAACGGTATATCCGAGTTCTTGAGGACTAGGCCACCTAGTTTTCAAGGTGGCTTTGAACCAATTGTAGCTAAAAGATGGATAAGGGAGTTAGAAAAAATCTTTGAAGTGATAGGCTGTACTGAGGAGCAGCAAGTAATCTTTGCTGCATATATGCTAAAAGATGAAGCAAAATACTGGTAGCGTGGAGCTAGAGAACTTTTAGCTCACCAGGGAATGCAGATCACTTGGCAGGTGTTCAAACACACTTTTTTGGAAAATTACTTTCCAAGTACTGTGTGGGCAGAGAAGGAGATCGAATTTCTCCAACTCAGGCAAGGCAGCAAGACCGTAGACTAGTACATCGCGAGATTTGAGGAGTTGTTTAATTTATCCTCTTATCTGCGATTTAACCTAGATGAAGTATGGAAGGCTATTAAGTTCGAAGCGGGATTGAACCCAAAGATAAAGAATGCTGTTATAGCTATGGAGATCAGGGAGTTTATACCTCTGATAATTAAATGTAGACTCTTGGAGAAGAGTTTGAGGGTAGTGGAGGATGAGAAACAAAGATGAAACTTTTGGAAATCAAAGAACGGGCCACAAAATTCTGGCAGAAATGTCAGAGGAAAAGGACAGCATACTGGCAAGAGGCCAATGACTGTGAGTCCTCGACCCTTCCAACAAGACCTCACCCCAGTCAAGTGCACTAAGTGCAGACATATACATGGTAACCAACCATGCTACATGGGACTAGATGTTTGTTTTAAATGCAGACAGAAGGGCTATTTTGTAAGGAGCTGCCCACAAAATGTGGGACACCAGCCAGAACAGAGGCCTCAGGTGAAAGGAAGGGTTTTCACCCTAAGCGGCCAAGAGGCAGCTTAATTTTTTTAAATGATTCAAGGTACATGCTATATCTATGGATTTGCTCTTATGGTGTTATTTGACTCTGGTGCTAGTCATTCATTTATATCGGAAGAATGTATTAGGAAGTTTCAGTTTCCTATTTCTAAAACTTCCTATAAGCTATCTGTAGTAACCCCTACAAGAGAAAAAGGTATTAACTTTCTCTGTATGTAAGGACTGTCAAGTCATCATCTAGGAGAAAACTTTTTCTGTAGACCTCATCTGTTTACCTTTAAGAGAAATTGAGGTCATTCTAGGGTTAGACTGGATGTCTAGAAATCGGGTCTTGCTAAATTGTTGTAACAAGACCGTTCAATTTCTACCTCCTACTCTAAAAGATGAGGTGCAGTTATTGATGCTTAATGCCAATCAAGTTAATAGGGAGTTGAAGAATGGAGTATTTGGATACATTCTCTTGTATTTATCAAACTTAGAAGTCGAATCGAAGCTTGATGAAATCCCAATAGCCAATGAGTTTCCTGAAGTATTTCCATCATATATTCCAGGCTAACCTCCTAAGAGAGAGATATAACTCTCTATTGATCTCTTACTTGGGACAAGGCTTATCTCTATTGCACCTTATAGAATGGCCTCTAAGGAACTACAAGAACTTAACAAATAGTTGGAGGAACAGTTAGACAAGCAATTTGTTAGACCAAGTGTATCACCTTGGGGAGCTCCTGTATTGTTTGTTAAGAAAAAAGACGGAAGCCTTAGACTATGCATAGACTATAGACAACTAAATACGGTGACTATCAAAAACAAGTATCCTCTCCCTAGGATAGATGACTTATTGGATCAATTGAAGGGAGCCTCTATCTTTTCTAAGATTGACTTGAGGTCGGGATATCATCATATTAGGATCAAGGAGGAGGATGTACCAAAAACTGCCTTCAGGACTAGGTATGGGCATTATGAGTTTCACATAATGGCTTTTGGGTTGACAAATGCACCTGCAATTTTCAAGGATTACATGAATCACATTTTTCAACCATACCTAGATCAATTTGTGGTAGTGTTCATTGATGACATCTTGATATATTCTAAGAGTGAGAAAGAATATGAACAACATCTCTGAATCATGTTGCAAGTGCTGAAAGAGAAAACGTTGTGTGCCAAATTGGAGAAATGTGAATTTTGGTTGTTAGAGGTAAACTTACTAGGACATGTCATCTCTAATATAAGGGTAGCCATAGATCCTAACAAGACGGAAGCAGTGATTCAATGGGAGAGACCAAAGACGGTTACAGAAGTCAGAAGTTTCTTGAGTTTGACAGGATACTACAGGAGGTTTATACAAAACTTATCTCGTATAGCCTTGTCATTGACTAAATTGACCAGGGAGAAAAGTCCTTTCAAATGGACTGATCAATGTGAAGTTAGTTTCCAGGAGCTTAAGACAAGATTGACCACCCCTCCTGTTTTAATTATTTCAAACCCTACAAGACATTTTGAAGTGTATAGTGACGCTTCAAAGAAAGGGCTAGGGTGTGTGCTAATGCAAGATAAGAGAGTAGTTGCTTACGCCTCTAGGCAACTGAGACCCCACGAAAGAAACTATCCAACCTACGATCTTGAATTAGCGGCAGTGGTGTTTGCCTTAAAGATTTGGCGACACTATTTGTAGGGCAACCTTTGAAGTATATTGTGATCATAAGAGTTTTAAATACCTCTTTGATCAGAAGGAGTTAAATATGAGGCAACGAAGATGGGTAGAATTCCTCAATAACTACAAGGTTGAGATAAAGTATCATCCAGGAATGGCGAATATTGTAGCAGATGCCTTAAGTCAAAAATCTCTGCACATGGGTCAGATGATGGTGTATGAGATGCAGATACTAGAGGAGTTTCAAAATTTAAAACTAGCCACTACTCTTACTCCAAAGAAGCTAATCATCCATGGGTTAAGTATAGAGTGTGACCTTAGAGCCTAGATTAAAGAGGCTCAAGGCCATGACCAATACTTACGGGATCATAATGATCAGGATGATTTTTCTGTTTCAGAAGATGGAGTATTCATGTACCAAGGAAGGGTCTGTGTTCCTCAAGACTGAGAGTTGATAACTAAGATCCTACAGAAAGCGCATCAGAGTAAATACTTAGTCTATCCCAGATCCTCTAAAATGTACCAGGACTTAAAGAGGATGTATTGGTGGCAAGGGATGAAAAAGGACATTGTTGAGTTTGTCGCGAAATGTCTAATTTTTCAGAAGGTGAAGGTAGAGCATCAAAAGCTAACGGGATTTTTACAACCTCTTGAGATCCCTAAATGGAAATGGGATAGTATTTCAATGGACTTTGTCATGGGTTTACCTAAGACTTCAGTTGGACATGACTCTATCTGGGTAATAGTTAACAGATTAACCAAATCTGCTCACTTTTTTCCCATAAATATTAACTATTCACTAGACAAATTGGCCCAATTGTACGTCCAGGAAATAGTTAGACTACATGGAATTCCCTAAAATATCGTTTCAGATAGAGATCTGAGGTTTACATCAAAGTTTTGGAAGGCGTTGCAGGAAGCTTTTGGAACCCAGTTGCAGTTTAGTACTGCCTACCATCCTCAGACTTATGGGCAGACAGAACGAACCATTCAAACCCTAGAAGATATGTTGAGGGCCTGTGTGATAGAGCAAGGCAAATGATAGGATAAATACCTACCTTTAGTGGAGTTTTCTTATAATAATAGCTATCACTCTAGTATTAAGACGGCCCCCTATGAAGCTTTATACGGTAGAAAGTGCCGATCTCCACTATGATGGTTTGAGGTAGGAGAAAAGAACTTATTGGGTCCTAATCTAGTTCAACAAATCGGGATTATACGAGACAAAATGCTCACAGCTCAGAGTCGACAAAATAGTTACTGTGATAAGAGACATAGACCTTTGGAGTTTGAGGAAGAGCACCATGTATTTCTAAAACTTTCCCCGACCACTGGAGTTGGTAGGTCTCTCAAGAACAAAAAGCTAAATCCGTGATTTTTGGGACGCTACCAAATTCTGAAGAAAGTAAGGGCGTCAGCATATCAAGTTGCTCTCCCACCAAATTTGTCCAATTTGCATAATGTTTTCCATGTATCACAGCTCCAGAAGTATCTTCCAAACTCCTCACATGTGATATGAGATGAACCAATCCAAATACAGGAGAACATGACATACCAGCTAGTACCAGCATCTATATTGGACACTGACGTGAAGCAATTGCGGAACAAAACTATTCCCCTGGTTAAGGTGTTATGGGAAGGTTTGACTCCGGAAGAAGCAATTTGGGAGCTAGAAGAAGTCATGAGGAAGAAATATCCGAAATTATTCTTAGGAAATTTCTGAAATTTTGAGGACAAAATTTCTTTTAGGAGGAGAGAAATTTAGCATCCCTAATTTCGTTTCATGTATTCAATGTAACATCTCTAATTTCATTTCTTTTATTGATAAATGTACATGAATATTTAATTAAGGAAATAAAATTTGTTAGACAAGTTTTAGATATATAAGGAAATATAATCCTTAGAAATTCTTCACCTTACGTGTATACATAGAAATGTTCTAACATTAATGGAATAGGTAAAGAGAGAAAACCTAAGAGGAAAAATTAGAAATAACTATACTAAAGAAAGTTGAAATTCTAGGGTAAGGAAGATAAATTTTGGTGAAGTAAGTAAAGGTATTAAAATTTCAAGAAGATTGGACTAGGGTAATTTTTCCTAATTTAAGAGTTAAAGTTACTAAGTTTAGTATCTCCACCCATAAATTGGGCTTTTCAACTATGGACACTTCATATAGATTTTTTTTACTTCACATGAAATTTTAGCAAGCCAATAGGATAGCCCAAGGAAGAAATAAAACATAGACTTGGACTAGGATATAGAAATTGGACTGGTAGCCCAAAAATCATGAAAATGTGACTAAGCCCATTATGAAAGGTAGAATTTTGACCAAAGTTAAAAAAATGGGCAAGAATGAGCCCAAACCCAAGAGGAAAAATAAAAATAAAAATAAAATAAAGTGATGAAATAATGGTGTAATCAAGATTAGGTAACATGGCATTAAGACAAAAATTTAGCAAGTGGTGTGATATCCTACATTCATAATTTTAGCAAGTGGTATGATAATACATGGCATTATGACAAAATATTCTTATCCTACACAAATAATTTTAGCTAAGCAAGGAAGATTCAAGGGTTGAAAATTTGCCACCTAAAAAGGCAAACATATCATAATTGATTAAGACAAAAGAAAAAGGAAATGAATCCCTAAATCAAAGGGACCTTATCCCTTATCTTAAGAACATATTATCATAATTTTCAAAATACAAATCTCATTTTCCTATGCATATCTTGACTAAGGAAGAGGAAGACAAGAACATGAGTTGTTTGTTTTCCAAAAATTCAACCAAGTGCATCCTAATTGTTATAAGGTAGACCTGTGATTATTAAAGGTGAATTATTTGATAGTCTATATAAGCAAAACTCACCCTTATAACATTAGAATTTTCATCCAAGTGAGGGAGAGAAAAAATAGAAGCAAGGTAGAGTGAGGAAAGGAGAGGAAGAAAGAGGAAGGAGAAGTCTAGAGGACTAAATGCTCAAGGTAAGTTTAACAATATTTCTTTTTGAAGAAAAGATTTGAAACTTGTAATATTTATATGAGATTTTGATCTTAGAACTTTGATGATTGGTCATGGATCTTGCTATATAATGTTACATATTATGTATGTTTGAATACTTAGGCTGGTGTAGATAGTTCTGCATAAGTATGGCTATAGGTAGCAAAATTTTAAGCTTCTGTTTTTAAAATTCTGGGAAGAATCAGTAAGGAATTAAAACAAATGGTTAACATAAAAAATGTAGATCTATGGGTCACGGATATTTAACCACTGAAATCACTCAATGTGGAGTCCATATGAGGTAGATATGGTCTGATTAGTAAGAAGTGGTCAGAAAATGGTTAATTAAGGAAAAATATGTTAGGATAGCTTCTGTGTTTTAATTTATGGGAACAATCTATAGGGAATTAAAATAAATGATTAACATAATAATTATTTTTATATGTGTCACGGATTTTTACCCACTGGAATAACTTAATTTGGAATTTTATGAGGGAGATATGGACAGATTAGTAGGTAAAGGTCAGAACCTACCCGAGAAGAAATAACCTATACTTTTAGGGAGAAATATCACCTTTCGCTATTAATATTTCGCTAAACTATTCAACATAATAGTTTTAGATAATTGTTTTATCTTTATATTGACACCAAGATCACCTACATCGAAGTTAAATTGAGTGAGTTATGCTCTTATTAGTAAGAGAATGTCAGATAGGATGAAAACCTGCATCAAGAAAATAAAGAAATAAAATTAATATTTAAAAAAGAAGAAGAATCTTATAAATGAAAATAATAAATGACTAGTATATGCCATAGTCATTGCCATTGTATAAACTTCTTACCATCTTAAGTGTGAAATTTTGACATGGAAATATTTTATAAAGTGATATTTGAAATAGTTATGTTCATGGCATGATTACCAATAATTTTTTGTAATAATTATATTTTGATGAACATACTTGTTATTGAAAGCATATTTTTGGCTATTATTGTTAAAAGAAAAGAAATAAGCACGGTCACATGGCAACTCTTGTGGTTCACCAGTAGGGGATGTCCTACCAACGGTTATGACTATGTTAATGAGAAAAGAAAAAGAAAGTGTGTCATGTCGAACGGAGCGAGAAAAGCCCGTATCGGAGAGTAGAAAATACTCACCTTGATCGAGGTAGCTTAATATGAGAATAAATTGATAGTCATCATATGATATTCTGAAAATAGTTAATCATGTCATTACTGTACGATTCTCATGTGTAGAGATATAGTGCATTCAATTGACCAAAGATATTTGTTGTAGTTTATACATATGAACATGACGTGATGAGCTATATTAATGATGATTTTTTGTTAAACTTATTGGGATTTAATTCTCACTATATTTCCATGTCATGTTCAAAAAATTAGTTATGCAGATTTTTCTATGGCTCTGACTTTTAGTGCATATTAGATCGAGTTACTTTATGTTGGGTAGATCCCAGAATCAAATAAAATATTTGTGGTCGAGTTGACTCAGATCCCGGTGAAGGTGCAACCAACCGCACCTGTATCTCTGGAATTGGTCAACTAGAATAAATAAGATGTAGATATTTATATGTTTGATATGTTGTACGTACGTTTTGATTAATAACGTGTATGTGAACCCTATATTGTATTATAATGATAAATAAATAAAAGTTGTTGCACTCACACTGACAAGGGTAACTTGATATGAAAATAAGTTGATAGCCACCATATAATATTCTGAAAATAGTTATTCATGCCATTACTGTACGATTTTCATGTACATAGATAAAGTGCATTCATGTGACCTAAGAAATTTGTTGTAGCTTATACAGATGAACATGACATGATGAGCTATATTGATGATAATTATGATTTATTGTTGAATTTTTTGAAATTTAATTCTCGTTATATTCTCATATCATGTTCAGAAGACTAAATATGCAGATATTCTCTATAACCGACTTTTACCGTACGTTTGGTCGAGTTGGCTAGGATCCTAGTGAAGGTGTAACCACCAGCACCTGTATCCCCGAAACTAGTCAATATATATTAATAAGATTTAGACATATATGTGTTTGATTTTTATATAGGCATTTTTAATTAAATATTTGTATGTGAACCCAAAATTGTATCAGTGTTAATGGTATACCATAAACCTTAATTATGCTTGGTTAAATATTTAAAAGTAAAGAGACAATGACTTCTTTGAATTTTACAAATATATATTTTAAAAAAATAAAGTTGTTACATAATTGGTATTAGAGCAAATCAATCCTAGATGGCCAGTGGATGGATGGTTATCTCCATCGATCTTATAATGTCTTGAGTATGTTTATGGTTATGTTGTGTGGGGGATCAATGATTTTATATAGGTAAAAAATTACTAGTATTTCCTATCTATATGCCGAGGTAGTGTTATGACTGTTGTAAATATTTTTGAATTAACTATTGGACTTGATCAACTCAATAGCAATATAACTCTGTTTTTTGCCACAGTAGGATATGGCACCACTGAGGAGGAACACAGCAAACAATGCAAAAGAAACCCTGCACAACTTGGCTACAGCAATTCGAGACTAAGTCACAGCCACTAATCAAATTCTACAACATACCTAGAATAGTAACAACCTGAATAGAGAAAATAATACAAACGACCGGGTGGATGGAAATAATAATTGCCTATCTGAGTTCTTGAGAACCATACCACTTCTTTCCAAGGTGGATACGGGAATTAGAGAAGATCTTCGAGGTGATGGGCTGCACTAATGATTTGCAGGTTATCTTTGTTACATATATGTTGAAGGACGATACTGATTGTCAGTTACGAGGGGCTAGAGAACTGCTAACTCACCAGAGGAGGCAGATCACCTGGTAAGTGTTTAAGGACGTTTTCTTGGACAAATACTTTTCAAGTACTACGCGGGCTGAAAAGCTAACTCAGGCAGGGTAACATGTCAATAGACCAATACATCGTTAAGTTCGAGGAGTTGTCTAAGTTCTCCTCTTACCTGAGGTTTAACCCTGATGAAGCATGGAATGTTGTTAAGTTTGAAACACGATTGAATCCAAAAATCAGGAATCTACTGATAACCATGGAAATAAGGGAGTTTGTGCCCTTGATAAATAAATCTAGAGTTTTGGAGAAAAGTTTAAGGGCAGTGAAGGACGAAAAGCAAAGAAGAAACATATGGAAGAGGAATAAAAGTTTCCCCAGCCCTGCGAAAAATATGAGGGGAAGAGGATATAGATCTGGTAAGAGACCATTGACTGTGGGTCCCCGACCTTTCCAAGAAGACCTCGCCATAGTCAAGTGCACTAACTGTAGACATATGCATGGTAACTGGCCATGTTACATGGGACTAGATGTCTGCGTCAAATGCAGATAGAAGTGTTATTTTGCAAAAAACTGCCCACTGAATGTGGGGAAGCAACCTGATCAGAGGCTTAGGTAAAAGGAAGGGTTTTCACCCTAAGCGGCCAAAAGGCAGCTCAATCCTCTGAAATGATTCAAGATATGTGCTACATCTATGGATTTGCTCTTATGGTGTTGTTTGACTCTGGTGCTTGTCATTCATTTATTTCAGAAGAATGTATTAGAGAGCTTCAATATCCTATTTCTGAAACCCCCTATGAGCTATATGAAGTAACCCATACAGGGGAAATGGTCTTAACTACCTCTGTATGTAAAGACTGTCAAGTTACCATCCAGGAGAAAACTTTTTCTGTAGACCTCGTATGTCTACCTTTAAGAGGTATTGATGTCATTCTAGGGTTAAACTAAATGTCTAGAAATCAGGTCTTGCTAAATTGTTACACCAAGACTGTTGAATTTCTACCTTTGACTCCATACGAGGAGATGCAGTTATTGATGCAAAATGCCAATCAAGTCAATCGGGAATTGAAGAGTAGAGTACATGGTTACATTCTCATGTATTTATCAAACCTAGAAGTCGAACTGAAGCTTAATGAAATCTCAATAACTAATAAGTTTCCTGAAGTATTTCTACCAGATATTCTCAGCTAACCTCCTTAGAGAGAGATAGAGTTTCTAATTAATCTCTTACCCGGGACAGAGGCCATCTCTATTACACCTTATCGAATGGTCTCGAAAGAACTATAACAACTTAAGAAATAGTTAGAGGAATTGTTAGACAAGTAATTCATTAGACTGAGTGTATCACCTTAGGGAGCTCCTGTATTGTTTGTTAAGAAGAAAGACGGGAGTTTGAGACTATGCATAGACTACAGACATCTGAATAAGGTGACTGTCAAAAACAAGTACCTTTTCCCTAGTATAGATGATTAATTGGATCAACTGAAGGGAGCCTCCATCTTTTCTAAGATTGACTTGAGGTAGAGATACCATCAGATTAGGATCAAGGAGTAGGATGTTCCAAAAATAGCCTTCAAGACTAGGTATGGGCACTAAGAGTTTCTTGTAATGCCCTTCGGGTTAACG
This sequence comes from Gleditsia sinensis, assembly GCA_037074535.1. NCBI lineage: Eukaryota > Viridiplantae > Streptophyta > Magnoliopsida > Fabales > Fabaceae > Gleditsia > Gleditsia sinensis. The sequence goes on along the minus strand of CM073473.1, from coordinate 32,118,618 downwards.
AATACACCTGCAATTTTCATGGATTACATGAGTCGCATTTTTTACCCTACCTAGATCAATTTATGTTGGTGTCCATTGATGACTTCTTGATATATTCTAAGAATGAGAAAGAACATGAACACCATCTTTGAATCGTGCTGCAAGTGCTAAAAGAGAAAAAGTTGTAAGCCAAATTGGGGATGTGTGGATTTTGGCTGACAAAGATAAATTTTCTCAGACATGTCATCCCAATAGAGGGGTAGTCGTAGACCTTAGCAAGACGGAAGCAGTGATTCATTGGAAAACACCAAAAACGATTATAAAAGTCAGGAGTTTCTTGGGTTTGGTAGGATAGTACAAGAGAATTATACAAAACTTTTCTCGTATAGCCTTGCCATTTACTAAATTGACTAGGAAGGGAAGTCTTTTTAAATGGATTGATCAATGTGAATCTAGTTTTCAAGAGCTTAAGACAAGATTGACCACTCCTTTTGTTTTAATTATTCTTGATCCCACAAGACAATTTGAAGTGTATAGTGATGCTTCAAAAAAAGGTTTGGGGTGTGTGCTGATGCAAGACAAGAGAGTAGTTGCTTATGCCTCTAGGAAACTAAGACCCCATGAAGAAAATTACCTAACCTATGATCTTGAATTAGCAGCGGTAGTGTTTGCCTTAAAGATTTGGCGACATTCATTGTACAAGGTAATGTTTGAAGTATACTGTAATCCCAAGAGTCTTAAGTACCTTTTTGATCAGAAGGAGTTAAATATGAGGCAACAAAGATGGGTAGAATTTCTCAATGACTACAAGTTTGAGATAAATTATCATCCAGGAAAGGTGAATGTTATAGCTAATGCTTTAAGTCAAAAATCTCTACACACGGGTCTAACGATGACATACGAAATGGAGATGCTAGAAGAGTTTCAAAATTTGAAGCTAGTCATTACTCTTATCCCAAAGAAGCTAATCATCAATAGGTTGAGTATAGAGTGTGATTTAGAGCCAAGATTAAAGAGACTCAAGCTCATGACCAATACCTACAAGATCACAAAGAACAAGATGATTTTTTTGTCTCAGAAGATAGAGTAATCATATATCAAGGTAGTGTTTATATCCCTCAAGAACAAGAGTTGAGGACAAAGATCTTGCAGGAAGCACATCAAAGTAAGTACACATTCCATCCTAGATCCACTAAATTGTATCAAGATTTAAAGATGATATACTGGTGGCTAGAGATGAAAAAGGACATTGCTAAGTTTGTGACAAAATGTTTAATTTTCCAGAAGGTAAAGGTAAAGCATCAAAAGCCAGCATGATTTCTACAACCTCTTAATATCCCTAAATGAAAATGAGACAGTATTTCGATGGACTTTGTGATGGGCTTACCTAAGACTTCAGTTGAACATGACTCTATTTGGGTAATAGTGGACAAATTAACTAAACCTGCTCACTTTCTGCCTATAAAAATTAACTATTCGTTAGAAAAATTAGCCCAATTGTACGTCTAGAAAATAGTTAGACTGCATGGAATTCCCTTAAATATCATTTCTGATAGAAATTCAAGGTTTACGTCGAGGTTTTGGAAGGCGTTGCAGGAAATTTTTGGAACCCAATTGCGATTCAGTACTGCCTACCATCCTCAGATTGATAGGCAAACGGAATGGACCATTCAAACCCTAGAAGATGTGTTAAAGGCTTGTATGATAGAGCAAGGTAAAGGATAGAATAAGTACCTACCTTTAGTGAAGTTTGCTTAAAATAATAGTTATCACTCTTGTATTAAGATGGCCCCCTACGAAGCTTTTTACGGTAGGAAGTGATGATCTCCACTATGTTGGTTTGAGGTAAGAAAAAAGAACTTGCTGGGTCTTGATCTAGTTCAACAAACCACTAAACAAATCAGGATGATACGAGACAAAATACTTATAGCTCAGAGTTAGTAAAAAAGTTACTATGATAAGAGACATAGACCTTTGGAGTTTGAGAAAAGAGACTATGTATTTCTAAAACTTTCCCCAACTACTTGAGTTGGTAGGTCTCTTAAGACCAGAAAGTTAAGTCCACAATTTTTGGGACCCTACCAAATTCTTAGGAAAGTGGGGACGTCAGCATATTAAGTTGCTCTTCCACCTAATTTGTCTAACCTGCATAATGTTTTCAATGTATCACAGCTTCGAAAGTATCTTCTAGATTCAACACATGTAATACAGAATAAACCAATCTAAATAAAGGTGAACATGACATACCAGCTAGTACTGGCATTCATTTTGGACACCAATGTGATGCAATTGAGGAATAAAACCATTTTCCTGGTTAAGGTTTTATGGGAAGGTTTGACTCTAGAAGAATGAACTTGGGAGCTGGAAGAAGTCATGAGGAAGAAATATCCGCAATTGTTCTTATTAGGTAATTTCTAAAATTTTAGGGACAATTTTTTTTAGGGGGAGATAAATGTAACATTCCTAATTTTATTTCTTTTATTAATAAAGGCACATAAATATTTAATTAAGGAAATAAAACTTATTAAAAAAAATTTAGATATCTAAGAAAATATAAGCCTTAGAAATTCTTCACCTTATGTGTATGCATAGAAAATTATTCTACCATTAAGGAAATAGGTAAAGAGAGAAAACTTAATATGAAAAATTAGAAATATCATCCTAAAGAGAGGCAAAATTCTTGGGTAAGGAAGATAAAATTTTGAAGTAAGTAAAGGTCATAAAATTTCAAGAAGATTGGATTAGGATAATTTTTCCTAATTTAAGAGTTAGAGTTCTTAAGTTTAACATCTCCACCTATACATTGGACCTTCACCTATGGACACTTCATTTTCACTTCACATGAGTTTCTAGCAAGCCAATTGGATAGCTCAAGCAAGAGATATAACATAGACTTGGACTAAGATATAGAAGTTGGATCGATAACCCAAAAATCATGAAAATGTGACTAAGCCCTCCATAAGAGGTAGAATTTCAACCAAAGCAAAGGAAATGGGCAAGAATGAGCCCAAATCCAAGAGGAAAAAAATAAGAATCACATGATGAAATAGTAGTGTAATAATAATCAAGATTATGTCACATGGCATTATGACAAAACATCTATATCCTACACTCATAATTTCAGCAACCATGTGATGATATAGTAGGTAATAATACTTGGCATTAAGACAAAACATCTCTATCCTACACAAATAATTTCAGCCAAGCAAGGGAGACTTAACGACTGAAAATTTGTCACCTAGAAAGGCAAACCTATCAAACTTAATTGAGACAAAAGAAAAATGAAATGATTCTCTAAATTAAAGGGACCTTGTCCCTTTTCTTAAGAACATTTTATCATGATTTTCAAATATAAATCTCCTTTTTCTATGCATATCAGACTAAGGGAGAGGAAGACAAGAACACGAGTTGTCTTCTCGCAAAAACCAGCCAAGTACATCTTAATTGTGATAAGGTATACCCATAATTATGAGATGAGGACTGATGAAGATTTGTCGTGATCTACCAAAAATATTACCGAACCCCTATAATGTAGTATAGGGTAACTCCGGATCGTCTCTCAAGGAATGCTAATGTTAAATGATAGTTTCAAGACCTAACGGGGGGGTTGGATTTTATCACAATCAACTAGATCACAATTGGAAAATTGGACAAAGATTATATTACCGAAAATGTAACCTCACTAGACGTTCTTCAAGAATTCGTTCGGTTTATCCTAGACTAAAAATGATCAATCAAGTTGTTGGTTGATTTTCAGTTATAATCGAAATCTTTGCATCATAACCTTCATCATTCAAAATTCGATAACAACATATATTACAAATTCATGCCATCACATACAACTTGTAATCTGTTATTTATCTGAAGATCAAATATCAACCAGTCTATTTCCTTTGTTTCATGCAATAGAATCAAGGTTTATCAATCAAAATTCTATCTCATACATCAAACTTGAATGGATAACAGAAATCTCTATATATTCATACAAGATTCGAAATATTTCAGAGAACAAAGAAGATGATGTAAACTTGATTACAATACAAACTGAATCTCAAAACCTAACCGAATTCAAGAGGAAGTCCAGCTGGTTACAAAGTTCTTTACTCTGCCATGGATGTCCAAGCTCTCTCCAGAGGATGAAGATGAAGATAGATGTGTGTATGAGAGTGGTAAGTGGTCTGAATTCCGAATTCCCCCCACTTAGACCAAAGGAATGGAATCTTAATCATTAAAACCGACCAGGACAACATGTGACAGCTCTGCTTTCGGCTGCATGTGTTTCTCCAGCATTGCACCACTAATTAGGGGTCCCAGATGCCTCTGGATGGCAATGTGGTCTTCATATGAATTATTCCTCTACGTCATAGGGTTCCAGGGCCACTGAAATCATGCCAAACGGACATTTCTAACTCAGTTTATGGCCATCGCAACACCCAAAGGTCAGATTCTGTTTGTGCTGCCTATGTATTGGACTCTTGGTCCAATTCGGCCTATTGGACCTCCGAACTGGGTCTTGGGCTCTTCATGATATTTATGGGCATTTGTCGTAGCTTTCCTACAAGACCGAAATCAGAATTTTTGGTGGTTTCAAACTCCAAATATAACCGAAATACACAGACAGGTTCAAAAAGATGGAATTGCTGGAAAAAATCTCAAAGACTAAAATAAATCTCAAATCATAAAACCTAGCTTAAGTGATAAAAATAAGTGTAGGAGAGGATGAAAACACTATACATGATGATCAAATAATATATAGAAATGATGTTTATCAAGGACCACTTGATAATTTATTTAAGCAAAAACCACTCTTATAAGATTAGAATTTTGTCCAAATGAAGGAGAGGAAAAAATAAAAGCAAGTTATATTGAGGAAATGAGAGAAAGAGAGGAGAAGAGAGGAAGGAAGAAGAAGGAGAAGTTTACAGGACTAAGTACTCAAGGTAAGCTAACTTCATCTCCACTTGAATCCATCTTTTCTCTTCATCCTTGGGGATCAAAACTCGCCCTCCTTCTCTTATTTAAGCTACTAGAAAATCTAAGGGAAGGGAGGAAAGATGTCACTTCCTTCAAGAGGAAGCAAGAAAAAGAATTCACTAAGTGAGTTAGAGAGATCTTTAGGTAGGTTTAACAATATCTCTTTTTGAAGAAAAACATTGAAATTTATAACATTTATATGAGATTTTGATCCTAGAAATTTAATAAAATTTATAATATTTTCTAATTTGATGATTGGCCATGGATGTTGCAATATCATGTTACATGTTAATCTTGCATGTGATGTATGTTTGAATACATAGGTTGGTATGGAACATTCTACATAGGTATGCCTATGGGTGGCAAAATTTTAAGGTTTTGTGCTACTGTTATGTCTATTTAAATGTGGTGAAAATTTGATGGGATATGGTTAGATTGATAAACTGAATACGGCTTTAAACACTTAGAAGAATATCATGAGACATTTCTGTTGAGAAATACCCTTAATAATATATTATTTGATTTCTGTTTTCTTAAGAAGTAGATGATGGAATATGTTAAATTAAGTGTAAGGAATCTAATTAAAATGTTGAAATGAGATATTTTATTATTAGTTGAAAATTAGGAAGAAAATGGAAGATGACATAATAAAAGGATAAACTAAAACCTTAGAAAGGGTTTGGTTAGAAAACTGGATTTTGGAGTAACTAGGGAAACTTCTATTTTTGAAATTCTGGGTAGAATTGGTTAGGAATTAAAAGAAATGGTTAACATAAAAAATGTAGATATATCTCTTACAAATTTTTAATCACTGGAGTTACCCAATTTTGAGTTCAAATGAGGGAGATATGGTCTGATTAATAAGCAATGGTCAGAAAATGGTTAACCAGAGAAGAATCTATTAGGTAAGCTTCTGTATTTGAATTTAAAAAAAACTGTAGGAAAATAAAAGAAATGGTTAACATTATATATATATATATATATATATATATATATATATATATATATATATATGTCTCATGAATTTTTAGCCACTGGAATTATTCAACATAAGCATTTTAAAGGTTTATCTTAGCTTTAAATAGACACCAAGATCACCTCAATCGGAGTTAAAATAAGGGTGTTATGCTCTTATTAGTAAGAGATAAAAATAATATTTAAGAAAAAAAAGAATCTTATAAATGAAAATAATAAATTACTAGTATATACCTTAGCCATTAACATTGCATGAACTCCCTTCCATACTAAGTGTATAATTTTGACATGGAAATATTTTATAAAGTGATATTTGAAAATGATTATATTCATGGCATGATTACGAATGATTTTTGGTAATGATTATACTTTGATGATAAATTATGGCATGTAAGTATAATGAACATACTGTTATTGAAATCATATTTTTGACTATTAATGTGAAAAAAAAAGACATGAGCACGTTCATATAGCAATCTGTGTAGTGCACCAGTAAGGGACACCCTACTCACAGCTATGATTATGCTATTGAGGAAAGAAAGAAAAAGTGTTCCTTGTTGGACGAAACAAGAAATCCCTGTACCGAAGAGTAGAAAGTACTCACCCTAACCGGAGTAGCTTGATATGAAAATAAGTTGATAGCCATCATATGATATTATGAAAATATTTATTCATGCTATTACTGTACGATTTTCATGTGCATAGATAAAGTGCATTCATATGACCTAAGATATTGGATGCAGATTATATAGATGAACATGACATGATGAGTTATATTGATGATAATTATGATTTATTGTTGAACCTACTAGGATTTAATTTCCACTATATTTTCATATCATGTTCAGAAGACAAAATATGCATATATTCGCTATGACTGGCTTTTAGTGTACGTTGGGTCGAGTTGGCTAAGATGCTGGTGAAGGTACAACCACCTGCACCCGTATCCCTAGAACAGGTCAATATGGATGAATAAGATGTAGACATATATGTGTTTTATTTTGTTACGAACGTTTTTAATTAATAATGTGTATGTGAACTCAGAATTGTATCAGTGTTAATGGTATACCATAAACCTTAACTGTGCTTAGTTAATTTAATTGAATTTTATTATTAGTTAAATAGTTAGAAGTAAAAAGGTAATGACTTCAAGGGATTTTACAAATATATATTTTTTAAAAATAGAGTTGTTACAGAGGTGAAGTTTATCGGACATGTCATCTCCAATAGAGGGGTAGCCGTAGACCCTAGCAAGACAGAAGCAATGATTCAGTGGGAAAGACTAAAAATAGTTATAGAAATCAGAAGTTTCTTAGGTTTGCAAGATACTACTAGAGGTTTATATAAAACTTCTCTCGTATAGCTTTGCCATTGACTAAATTGACCGAGAAGGAAGGTCCTTTCAAATGGACTGATTAATGTGAAGTTAGTTTCCATGAGTTTAAAACAAGAATGACCATTCCTCCTGTTTTAATTATTCCAGACCCTACAGGACATTTGAAGTGTATAGTGATGCTTCAAAGAAAGGGTTGGTGTGTGTGATGATTTAAGACAAAATAATAGTTGCTTACATCTTTAAGCAACTAAGACTCCATGAAGGAAATTATCCAACCTAAGATCTTGAATTGGCAACGGTGGTGTTTACCTTAAAATTTTGGCGACACTATTTGTACAGGACAACATTTGAAGTATATTGTGATCACAAGAGTCTTAAGTACCATTTTGATAAGAAGGTGTTAAATATGAGGCAACAAAGATGGGTAGAATTTCTCAATGATTACAAGTTTGAGATAAAGTATCATCCAAGAAAGGCGAATGTTGTAGTTAAAGCCTTGAGTCAAAAATATCTACACATAGGTCAGATGATTATGTATAAGATGCAGATGCTAGAGGACTTTTGAAATTTAAAGATGGCCACTACTCTTACTACAAAAAATTTAATCATCATTGGGTTGAGTATAGAGTGTGACCTTAGAGCCCAAATTAAAGAGGCTCAAACTCACGACCAATATTTACAAAATCACAAAGATCAAGAAAATTTTTTAGTCTTGGAAGATGGAGCAATCATGTATCATGGAAGGATTTATGTCCCTCAAGAACGAGAGTTGAGGACTAAGATCCTGCAAGAAGCACATCAGGTAAGTACACAGTCCATCCTTGGTCCCCTAAAAAGCATCAAGATTTAAAGAAGATGTACTGATGGCTAAGGATGAAAAAGGATATTATTGAGTTCGTGGCGAAATGTTTAATTTGTTAGAAGGCGAAAGTAGAGCATCAAAAGCCAGCGAGATTTCTACAAACTCTTAAGATCCCTGAATGAAAATGGGACAATATTTCGATTGACTTTGTAGTGTGTTTACCTCAGACTTCAGTTGGACATGACTGTATCTGGGTAATAGTAGACAGATTAACTAAATCTGCTCACTTTTTGCCTATAAAGATAAACTATTCATTGGATAAATTAACATAGTTGTACGTCTAGAAAATAGTCAGACTTCATGAAATTCCCTTAAATATCATTTTTGACAAAGATCCAAGGTTCACGTCGAGGTTTTGGAAGGAGTTGCAAGAAACTTTTGTAACCCAGTTGTGGTTCAATACTGCCTACCATCATCAGACTGACAGACAGACAGAAAGGACTATTCAAATCCTATAAGATATGTTGAGGGCCTATGTGATAGAGTAAGGTAAAGGATAGAATAAGTATCTACCTTTAGTGGAGTTTGCTTATAATAATAGCTATCATTCTAATATTAAGATGGCCCCCTATGAAGTTTTATATGGTAGAAAGTGCCGATCTCCACTCTGTTACTTTAAGGTAGGATAAAAGAACTTGCTTAGCCCTAACCTAGTTCAAAAAACTACTGAGTAAATCAAGATAATACAAGACAAAATACTTACAGCTCAGAGTCAGTAAAAGAGTTACTTTGATAAAAGCCATAGAGCTCTAGAGTTTGAGGAAGAAGACCATGTATTTTTGAAGGTTTTCATGACTACTGGAGTTAGTAGGTCTTTTAAGACCAGAAATCTAAGTCTGCAATTTTTGGGACCCTACCAAATTCTAAAGAAAGTAGAGACATCAACATATCAAGTTGCCCTCCCACCTTATTTGTCTGACCTACATAATGTTTTTCATGTAACACAGCTCCGAAAGTATCTTCTAGATTCTTCACATGTAATACGAGATGAATCAATCCAAATAAAGAAGAATATGACATACCAGCTAGTACCGACATCCATATTGGACATCGACGTGAAGTAATTGAGAAATAAGACCACTCCTCTGGTTAAGGTTTTATGGGAAGGTTTGACTCTGGAAGAAGTAACTTGAGAGCTAGAAGAAGCCATGAAGAAGAAATATCTATAATTATTCTTATTATGTAATTTTTGAAATTTTGAAGACAAAATTTTTTTAAGGGGAGAGAAATGTAAGATCTTTAATTTTGTTTCTTTTATTAATAAAGGTACATAAATATTTAATTAAGAAAATAAAATTTATTAAATAATTTTTAGATATCTAAGAAAATATAAGCCCTAGAAATTCTTCACCTTATGTGTATGCATAGAAAATGTTTCTAAATTAAAGGAATAGGTAAAGAGAGAAAACATCATAGGAAAAATTAGAAATAACATCCTAAATAAGGACAAAATTATTGGGTAAGGAAGATAAATTTTTAGAAGTAAGTAAACGTCTTAAAATTTTAAGAATATTATATTAGAGTAATTTTTCCTACTTTAAGAGTTAGAATTCTTAAGTTTAACATTTCCACCCATATATTTGGGCTTTCACCTATGGACACTTCATATAGAGCTTTTCTACTTCACATGAGTTTTTAGTAAGTCAAATGGATATCCTAAACAAGAGATATAATATAGATTTGGACTAGGATATAGAGGTTGGACTAAGAGCCCAGAAATCATGAAAGTATGGCCAAGCCCTCCATGAGAGGAAGGAATTTCAGCCAAAGCAAAGGAAATGGGTAAGAATGAGCCCAAATCCAAGAGAAAGAAAATAAGAATCATGTGATAAAATAGTAGTGTAATAATAATCAAGATTAGATCACATGGCATTAGAACAAAACTTTCATATCCTACACAAATAATTTCAGCCAAGTAAAGGAGATTCCAGGGTTAGAAATTTGTCACTTAGAAAGGCAAACCTATTATACTTGAGTAAGCCAAAAAAATTAATCCCTAAATCAAGGGGACCTTGCCCCTTGTCTTCAGAACATTTTATCATAATTTTCAAATAACAAATCCTCTTTTTACTATGCATATCTTGACTAAGGGAGAGGAAAACAAGAACATGATTTGTCTTTCCCTAAAAAGCAACCAATTGCATCCTAATTGTAATAAGGTAGACGCTTGATTATGAAAGGAGGACCACTTGATAATTTATTTAAGAAAAACTTACTCTTATAACATTAGAATTTTGTCCAAGTGAGGGAGAGGGAAAATCAAAAGCAAGGTAGAGTGAGGAAAGGAGAGAAAGAGAGGAGAAGAGAGGAAGGAAAAAGAAAAATAAGTCTAGAGGACTAAGTACTCAAGGTAATTTAACCTAATCTCCACTTGAATCCATCTTTTCTCTTCATCCTTAGGGTTCAAAACTCACCATCCTTCTCTTATTTAAGCTGCTAGAAAAGCTAAAGGAAGGGAGGAATCTTACCATTTCCTTCAAGAGAAAATAAGAAAATGAATTCACTAAGTGATCTAGGGAGATCTTTCGGTAGGTTTAACAATATCTCTTTTTGAAAAAAGTTTTGAAATTTATAACATTTATATGAGATTTTGATCATAGAACTTTGATGAAATTTACAATATTTGCTACTTTGATGATTGGCCATGGATGTTGCTATATCATGTTACATGTTGATCTTGCATGTGATGTATGTTTGAATACTTAAGTTGGTGTAGAAGGTTCTGCATAGGTATGGCTATGGGTGGAAAAAGTTTAAGGTTTTGTGTTGTTGTTATGTATATTCAAATGTGTAAAAAATGTAGATATATGTCTCACATATTTTTAGCCACTAGAATCACCCAATTTGGAGTTCAAATGGGGGAGATATGGTCAGATTAGTGAGCAGTGGTCAGAAACTAGTTAACCAAGGAAGAATCTATTAGGTAAGCTTATGTTTTTGAATTTATGGGAATAATTTGTAGGGAATTAAAAGAAATGGTTAACATGAAAAATATAGATATATGACTGACGAATTTTTAGCTATTGGAATCACTCAATTTAGATTACTTAAGATAGAGATATGGTCAAATTAGTAAATAGAAGTCAGAACCTATTCGGGAAGAAATAACATTGAATTTAAGTTAGTAATAACACCAATATTCCTTACGATTTCACTAAAATTTTCAACATAAGAGTTTTAGAGGATTGTCTTAGCTTTAAATGGACACTAAGTTCACCTCAATCGAAGTTAAAATGAATGAGTGATGCTCTGATTAGTGAGAGATGAAAATCATATTTAAGAAAGAAAAAGAATCTTATAAATGAAAATAATAAATAACTAGTATATGCCCTAACCATTGCCATTGTATGAACTCCTTAGCATCTTAAGTGTGTAATTTTTACATGAAAATATATTATAAAGTGATATTTGAAAATGATTATATTCATGGCATAATTGCATTTTACTAATGATTTTTGGTAATGATTATGCTTTGATTATAAATTATGGCGTTTGAGTATAATGAACATACTTGTTATTGAAATCATATTTTTGGCTATTAATGTAAAAAGAAAAGAAAAGAAAAGAGATAAGTATAGTTACATGGCAATCCGTGTGGTGCACCAGTAGGGGATACCCTACTCACGTCTATGATTATGCTAAACCAAAAAGAAAATGAAAGTGTGTCATGTAAGACGGAGTGAGAAAATTCCTTATCGGAGAGTAGAAAGTACTCATCCTAACGGGGGTAGTTTGATATAAAATAAGTTGATAGCTATCATATGATATTTTAAAAATAGTTATTCATGCCATACATGTCATTACTATATAATTTTTATGTGCATATATAAAGTGCATTCATGTTACTTAAGATATTTGGTGTAGTTTATACAGTTGAACATGACATGATGAGCTATATTGATAATAATTATAACTTATTGTTGAACCTACTTAGATTTAATTCTCACTATATTTCCATATCATGTTCAGAAAACTAGTTATGCAGATTTTCTCTATGGCTCTGGTTTTTAGTGCAAGTTGGATTGAGTTACTCTATTTTGGGCAGATCCTAGAAATTAATAAGGTGTTTGTGGTTGAGTTTGCTATGATCTTGGTGAAGGTGCAACCACCCACACCCGTATCTTCAGAATTGGTCAGCATGGATGAATAAGATGTAGATATTTATGTATTTGATTTTTGTACGGACGTTTTGATTAATGATGTCTATGTGAACTCAAAATTGTATCAGTGTTAATGGTAGACCTTAAACCTTGATTATTCTTGGTTAAATTAATTGAATGTTATTATGAGTTAAGTAATTAGAAGTAAAGATGTAATAACTTCATGGGACTTTAGAAATATATATTTTTTAAAAATGAACGGAGTTGTTACACTAATAGACATGGTGAAAAGTATGGTTAATAATTCAAGTCTTTCAATATCTCTTTAGAGTGAAGCCTTGAAAACTGTTGTGTATGTCTTAAATAGAGTTCCGTCAAAGATTGTTCCTAAGACACCTTTTGAAATATGGAATGTATAGAAGCCTATTTTAGGGAACTTACACATATAGGGTTGTCCAGTTAAAGCAAGGGCGGGCATATAACCCTCATTTGGGGAAACTAGATCCAACGACAATAAGTGGTTATTTCATTGGATAGTTGAAGCGAGTAATGCTAAATTTCTTTAGTGGGAGTGAGATTACTCAAAGGGTGGTATTTGAGGAAACAAAGGATTTATTAATTGTGCTTTTGTACACAATTGATGTGGTTCCCCATTAAGATGATGTTAAACAACATCAATTACCACCAGATGAGGATTTACCACATAAAGAACCTACTAATATAGAACTTACTGAACAAGTAGATGAGCCAATTGGTCAAGAAATAGTGGTACCAAGGAAATCTTCAAGCATTAGGAAATCAACAACTTCTATTGATTACGTTTCAAACCTCCAAGAAGTTGATTGTGATGTTGGACCTAAAAATGATCCAAGTTCATTTTTACAAGCCACGAGTGAAGTAAATTCCATACTATGGTATAATGAATGAAAGAGGAAATGGAATTTATGGCTAAGAACCAAGTATGTGACCTTGTCAAATTACCAAAAGGAGCATCCATTGTGGGATGCAAATGGGCTTTTAAGACCAGAAAGGATTCCTCTGATAATGTTGAAAGGCATAAAGCAAGACTTATAGCCAAGGGTTTCACTCAAAAATAAGGAATTGATTACCATGAAAACTTTTCTCTGATTTCCAAGAAAATTTCATTTAGAATAATCATGGCCTTGGGAGCTCATTTTGATTTAGAGTTATATCATATGGATGTGAAAACAACATTCCTAAATAGAGAACTTGAGGAAGAGGTATACATGCATTAGCCTAAAGACTTTAAAAGTCAAAATGGCAGTCACTTAGTTTACAAATTAAAAAAATCCATATATGGACTAAAACAAGCATGCCACCAATGGTATACTAAATTCCACAATGTTGTTCTCTCTTATGGTTTTGTGAAGAACATCGTTGATTAGTGTATATACCTTAAGATTAGTGGAACCAAATTCATATGTTTACTCTTATATGTAGCTGATATTTTACTTGCAATCAGTGACTTAGGGTTTTTACAAGATATTAGGTTATTTCTTTATAAAAAATTTGATATGAAAGATATAAGTAAAGCCTCTTATGTTATTAGCATAGAGATTCACATGTATAGATCCTTAAGAACATTAGGACTATCATAGCCTATATTGAAAAAGTTTTGAAAAAAATTTAGGATGAAATATTTTTCATCCATAAATGCTTCTATAGTCAAATAAGAAAAATGTAGTCAAATTCAGTGTCCTTGAACACATTGAAAAAGAAACATATGGAAAAATTCTTATATGTTTCAGCAGTGGGAAGTTTGTTGTATGCATAAGTTTGCACCAGACCTAACTTTGCCTTTGTAATAGAAATGTTAGGAAGATTTCAAAGTAACCTTGGAATGGATCATTGAAAACCTGGTAAGAGAGTTAAAAGATATCTATAGGGAATCAATGACTACAAATTAACTTACAGACACTCTGATTTTTTGGAAATGTCAGATATTTAGATTCCAACCATAGAGTATGTATGGACTCTTTAAAATATACTTGAGGGTATATTTTTCTACTAAAGGGAGGAGCTGTATCCTGGGGAAGTAAAAATAGAGCCTTGTAGATTCATCCACAATGGAAGCAGAGTTTGTTGCATGTAATAAAGCGACATCAAAAGAAGTATGGTTAAGGAACTTTATATCTAGCCTAAAAGTTGTTGATTTTATTAAAAAGCCACTAAAGATTCATTGTGATAATTCGGCTAATTTATTCTTTGTAAGGAATAACAAGATTGGAGGCCAAACAAAGCACATTGATATAAAGTACCTAATGATAGAAGATGAGATCAAAGACAAGATTGTTAACATTGAGCTTATAAGCACCAAGTTGATGATTGTCGATCATTTAACTAAAAGCATGCTAGCTTAAGATTTTAAAGATCATGTAGAAAATATAGGGCTTATTAGCTTAAATTAATTGTTGTAATGTCTTGTATTTTGATGTTTAGTCATTTTGTGTAAAACTTATATGTCCATTCAAGTTTTATGACTAAAATTTGACCTATTTGATCAATAAAGTTGGACCTAGAATGAACTCAAATGAGCAATTCCTAAAGTTTAATACTTATTTAGAATGATTGTACATTGTAATGCATGGAAGGAAGTGTCTTGTTTATAAGGCATGATTGCCACGATTCATATATTGATAGTTTTAAGTAAGCATTTCATAACCAATAAGTGACATTAAGGAAAATTTGGCCAAGCTAAAGTTTGTCACAAGGGTTTTATACGATAGAGCTGCATGGACCAAGTGAAAGAACGTAAACCACATTCTAATTTGAAATAATAACAAATAATAATCAAAAGTGGTCCACTAATATTAAGGAATAACATTATATAGTTGAGTAGTCTATAATGTTTTGAAGGAATATTCTTTATTCTAGTTTAAAGTTGGTTATAGATAGTAACTATTTTGATAATAAGAGCTAAGCATTTCTACTATAAATAGGACATGTTCCCTAGCCTAACCCACACTTACTCATACTATATTTTTTTGAGTTACCATCAATCAGTGAATTCACCAGTAAGGATATGCAAGAAGCACTCTGCCCCTTTTTGGAGTCACTATACTGTAATTCCTTGGAGTTATTATGAACATCATAATGCGAGGATCGTGGTAGATATCTCTATTCTTTCATTTTAATAGTGGAACCACCAGTATGATTCTCGTCCCTCCCCTACCACCCGGGCGCATTTTCATTTGTTATCTTTTGGTACAAATTTTAGTGATTTTTTTCTATTTTTGGCCAATAAATTTTGGTGATATATTAACATATGCTGAAAAAGGAACTTTTGGAATGGGAACTGTGGGTAATAGTCCATGGTGTGTGAACCCATGCCCATAGCAGAGTGAAGGAAAGAAACAGAGTGCAAAATTTGGGTTAGATTTATTTTGCTTCAAAAAATTCAAGGGTGAATATAGGGAATGCCATGTGTCATTCCAGCTCACTGTTCGCATATCTCGATGCTTAGATTAGCCAATGTAAGAACTCTTCATGATTTTATTGATGTGCATATATTATAATGTTGCTGGATGAGAAAGCTTTACCAAGAATTAATGTTTGTTCTCACTAAGAATTGAGTAATGATGCATTTCATAATTTTTGCACTGCTGACTTATATAATATATTCTATGTAAAAGCATTTAATGTAAAATTATGTGTGACTGTCATGTCTTTTGGGATAAAATTTTTATTAAAAGACTTCCTTAAATGATTGAAGGCTATATGGAACATACAAAGGTACATTTCTAAAAAACTTAAATTTCTACGTAATGGATATACTTTTTTTAAATATTAGGAACTAAAATTCATATTGTAACATCTCTAATTTTATTTCTTTTATTGATAAAAGTACATAAATATTTAATTAAGAAAATAAAATTTACTAGACAATTTTTAGATATATAAGGAAATATAATCATTAGAAATTCTTCACCTTATGTGTATGTATAGAAAATGTTTCTAACATTAAGGAAATAAGTAAAGAGAAAAAAGCTAATAGGAAAAAAAATTAGAAATAACATAACAATGAGAGGCAAAATTCTTGGGTAAGGAAGATAAATTTTTGGGAAGTAAGTAAAGGTCTTAAAATTTCAAGAATATTAAATTAGGGTAATTTTTCCTAATTCAAGAGTTAAAGTTCTTAAATTTAACATCTTCACCCACACATTGGGCTTTCACTTATAGACTTCATATAGAGTTTTTTTGTAACAATTTTTTTTATTATACAATATAGAGTTCACATACACATCATTAATCAAAACGTACATACAACAAAATCAAATACATAAATAACTACATCTTATTTATTCTGGTTGACCAATTCCGGAGATATAGGTACGGGTGGTTGCACCTTCATTAGGATCTGAACCAACTTGACCACAAACATATTATTTGATTCTGAGATCTGCCCAACATAAAGTAACTCGATCCAACGTACACTAAAAGTCAGAGCCATAGAAAAAATCTGCATAACTAATTTTCTGAACATGATATGAAAATATAGTGAGAATTAAATCCCAGTAAGTTCAACAATGAATCATCATCAATATAACTCATCACGTCATGTTCAGCTATATAAACTACAGTAAATATCTTTGGTCACATGAATGCACTATATCTATGCACATGAGAATCGTACAGTAATGACATGTATGACAGGATTAATTATTTTCATAATATCATATGATGACTATCAATTTATTCTCATATCAAGTTATCCCAGTCAGGGTGAGTATTTTCTACTCTCTGGTACGAGTTTTTCTCACTCCGTCCGACATGGCCTATTTCTTTTTCTTTTCTCGTTAACATGATCATAACCGTTGGTAGGGCGTCCTCTACTGGTGCACCACACAGATTGCCATGTGACCGTGCTCATTTCTTTTCTTTTCACAATGATAGCCAAAAATATGCTTTCAATAACAAGTATGTTCATCAAAATATAACTATTACCAAAAATTATTGGTAATCATACCATTAACATAACCATTTCAAATATCACTTTATAAAATATTTTCATGTCAAAATTTCACACTTAAGATGGTAAGAAGTTCATACAATGACAATGGCTATGGCATATACTAGTCATTTATTATTTTCATTTATAAGATTCTTTTTTTTTAAATATTAATTTTATTTCTTTATTTTCTTGATGCATGTTTTCATCCCATCTAACCTTCTCTTACTAATCAGAGTATAACTCCCTCAATTTAACTCCGATGTAGGTGATCTTGGTGTCAATTTCAAGATAACACAATTATCTAAAACTATTATGTTGAATCATTTAGCGAAATATTAGGAAAGCAAGGTGATATTACTCCCTCAATGTACAGGTTATTTCTTCTCGAATAGGTTCTGACCTCTGCCTACTAATCGGTCCATATCTCCCTCATAAAAATTCTAAATTAAGTGATTCCAGTGGCTACAAATTTGTGACACATATATCTATAATTCATATGTTAACTATATATTTTAATTCCCTACATAATGTTCCCAAAAATTAAAACACAGAAGCTATCCTAACATAATCTTCCCTAATTAACCATTTTCTGACCACTGCTTACTAATCAGACCATATCTACCTCATATGGACTTCAAATTGTGTAATTCCAGTGGCTAAATTTCCGTGACACATATATCTATAATTCTTATGTTAACCATTTATTTGAACTGCCTACCAAATGTTCCCAAAAATTAAAACACAGAAGCTATCCTAACATGTTCTTCCTTAATTAACCATTTTCTGAACACTGCTAACTAATTAGATCATATCTACCTCATATGAACTCCAAATTGAGTGATTCCAGTGGCTAAATATCCATGACACATATATCTATAATTCTTTTTTTAACCATTTATTTTAATTCCCTACAACAAGTTACCATAAATTAAAATACAGAAGCTATCCTAAAATATTCTTCCCTGATTAACCAATTTCTGACCACTGCATACTAATCGGACCTTATCTACCTCATATGGACTTCAAATTGAGTGATTCTAGTGGCTAAATATCCATGAGACATAGATCTACATTTGTCATGTTAACCATTTGTTTTAATTCATAACCGATTCTTCCCAGAATATTAAAAACAGAAGCTTAAAAGTTTGTTATCCATAGCCATACCTATGCAAAATTATCTACACCAGCCTAAGTATTCAAACATACATAATATGTAACATGATATAGCAACATCCATGACCAATCATCAAAATTCTAAGATCAAAATCTCATATAAATATTATAAGTTTCAAAATTTTTCTTCAAAAAGAAATATTGTTAAACTTACCTTAAGTACTTAGTCCTCTAGACTTCTCCTTCCTCTTTCTTCATTTCTTCCTCTCCTTTCCTCACTCTACCTTGCTTCTATTTTTCCTTTCCCTCACTTGGACGAAATTCTAATGTTATAGGGGTGGGTTTTACTTAAATAGACCACCAAATAATTCATCTTTCATAATCATGGGTCTACCTTATCACAATTAGGATACACTTGGTTGAATTTTTGGAAAACAAACAACTTATGTTCTTGTCTCCCTCTTCCTTAATCAAGATATGCATAGCAAAAGGAGATTTGTATTTTGAAAATTATGATAATATGTTTCTAAGATAAGGGACAAGGTCCCTTTGATTTAGGGATTCATTTCTTTTTCTTTTGTCTTAATCAATTATGATAGGTTTGCCTTTTTAGGTGGCAAATTTCCAACCCTTGAATCTTCCTTGCTTAACTAAAATTATTTGTGTAGGATAATGATGTTTTGTCGTAATGCTATGTATTATTACCCACTTGCTAAAATTATGAGTGTAGGATATAGATGTTTTGTCCTAATGCCATGTATTATCATACCACTTGCTAAAATTATGAATGTAGGATATCACACCACTTGCTAAATTTTGTCTTAATGCCATGTCACCTAATCTTGATTACACCATTATTTCATCACTTTATTTAATTTTTGTTTTTATTTTTCCTCTTGGATTTGGGTTCATTCTTGCCCATTTTCTTTACTTTGGATAAAATTCTACCTTTCTAATGGGCTTAGTCACATTTTCATGATTTTTGGGCTACCGGTCCAATTTCTATATCTTAGTCCAAGTCTATGTTTTATTTCTTCCTTGAGCTATCCTATTGGCTTGCTAAAAATTCATGTGAAGTAGAAAAACTCTATATGAAATGTCCATAGGTGAAAGCCCAATTTATAGGTGGAGATACTAAATTTAGTAACTTTAACTCTTAAATTAGGAAAAATTATCGTAATCCAATCTTCTTGAAATTTTAATACCTCTATTTACTTCACAAAAATTTATCTTCCTTACCCAAGAATTTCACCTTTCTTTAGTATATTTATTTTTAATTTTTTCTCTTAGATTTTCTCTCTTTACCTATTTCATTAATGTTAGAACATTTCTATGCATACACGTAAGGTGAAGAATTTTTAATGATTATATTTCCTTAAATATCTAAAAATTGTCTAATAAATTTTATTTTCTTACGGGATGTTACATTTTTCACTTCACATGAATTTCTAGCAAGCTAATAGGATAACCCAAGCAAGAAATAAAACATAGATTTGGACTAGGATATAAAAGTTGGAATGATAGCCTACAAACCATGAAAATGTGACCAAATCCTCCATGAAAAGTTGAATTTCAGCCAAAGCAAAGGAAATGGGTAAGAATGAGTCCAAATCCAAGAGGAAAAAATAAAAAATCATGTGAAGAAATAATAGTGTAATAATAATCAAGATTAGGTCACATAGCATTAAGACAAAACATCTATATCCTACATTCATAATTTAAACTAGTTGGTAATAATACATGGTATTAGGACAAAACATCTATATCCTACATTCATAATTTCAATAAGTAATAATACATATCATTATGAAAAAATATCCTTATCCTACACAATAATTTTAGCCAAGCAAGGGAGACTCAAAAGCTGAAAATTTGCCACCTAGAAAGGTAAACCTATCATACATGATTGAGACAAAAGAAAAAAAAATGAATCCATAAATCAAAGAGACCTTGTCCCTTGTCTTAAGAACATTTTATCATGATTTTCAAAATACAAATCTCCTTTTGCTATACATATCATGACTAAGGGAGAGAAAGATAAGAACATGAGTTGTCTTTCCTTAAAAAATAACCAAGTGCATCCTAATTATGATTGGGTAGACCCATGATTATGAGAGGTGAACAACTTGATAGTTTACTTAAGCAAAACCCACCCTTATAACATTATAATTTCGTCCAAGTGAGGGAAAGAAAAAATAAAAGCAAGGTAGAGTGAGGAAAGGAGAGAAAGAGAGGAGAAGAGAGGAAGGAAGAAGAAGGAGAAGGAGAAGTCTAAAGGACTAAGTACTCAAAGTAAGTTAGCTTAATCTCTACTTAAAACTATCTTTTCTCTTTATCTTTGGGGTTCAAAACTTACCCTCCTTCTCTTATTTAAGCTGCTAGAAAAGCTAAGGGAAGGGAGGAATCTTGTTAATTCCTTCAAGAGGAAATAAGAAAAAGAATTCACTAAGTGAGTTAGGGAGATCTTTAGGTAGATTTAACAATATCTGTTTTTGAAGAAAAGTTTTGAAATTTATAATATTTATATAGGATTTTGATCTTAGAACTTTGATGAAATTTACAATATTTGCTACTATGATGTTTGGCCATAGATGTTGCTATATCATGTTACATATTGATCTTGCATGTTATGGATGTTTTGAATACTTCAATTGGTATGAAAAGTTCTGCATAGATATGGCTATGGGTGGTAAAAACTTAGCACTTTAATTCTGCTATTATGTATATTTGAATATAGTAAAAATAGAAAGAAGATGGTTAGGTTGGTAAATTAAGTGTGGCCTTAAACAACTAGGGAAAAATAAGGAGAAATTTCTGTTGAGAAACACCCTTAGTGATGTATGATTTGATTCTATTTTTCTTTTAAAGTGGATGATGGAATATGTTAAATTAAGTAAGAAATATAATTAAATGTTAAGATGAGTAATTCGATGGTTAGTTGGAAATTTGGAAGATGGATTAATAAAAGGATGAACTAGAACTTTATGAAAGGCTAGGTTAAGAAAATTGGATTTTAGAGTAAATAGGAAAGCTTTTATTTTTGAAATTCTAAGAAGAATCAGTTAGAAATTAAAAGAAATGGTTAACATGAAAAATGTAGATATATGTCTCACAGATTTTTAGCCACTGGAATCACTCAATTGAAAGTTCAAATTAGAAAGATATTATCTGATTAGTAAGTAGAGGTCAAAAAATAGTTAACCAGGAAAAAATCTTATAGGTAAGTTTTTATGTTTGAATTTCTGAGAAAAATCTATAGATAATTAAAATAAATAGTTAACATGAATATATATATATATATATATATATATATATATATAAATCTCAAGAATTTTTAACCACTGGCAGTGGTTAGAAACTAGATAACCAGGGAAGAATTTGTTAAGTATGCTTCTGTGTTTGAATTTTTAGGTAATATATGTAGAGAATTAAAGGAAATTCTTAACATAATAAATATAAATATATGTATCATGGATCCATAGGCTCTGAAATTAATTAATTCCAAGTCTATATGAGGGAGATGTGGCTGATTAATGATTAGAGGTTAGAATTAGTCTAAAATCCAGGGTGGTAAATATAAACATTTTTTTGAAAATAATTCGTAATGAATCTAAAGAAATGATAAACATAAAAGTTGTAGATAAGTGTCTTATCTTTTTATATGTTTTGGAATCACCTTCATTGGAGTTCTTATGAAGGATATATGGTTGAATAAATAAGGAAGGGTCACAGAACACGGTAAAGCAGTGTTCTGGGTTGCTTCAGCACAGGTAGGCCGTGTTCAGGACTGTTTTTGAGTATGTTTGAAGTATTTTTCAAATATGACCTTATCCTGGAACATGACCAAGCCGTATTAGGAGTTAGTGAAGCTCATTTTTAACATTTTTCTACCCTAAATGAACTTCATTAACTATAGGGTAATAATAGAAACCAAATTGGAGAAGAATGCTCTATAAAATTTGTGAGAACATGTGTGGAAAATGATATAAGTAGGAGAAAAGTAACTAGAAGTCAAACATAAAGAAAATGAAAAGATAAAAATAATATTTAAAAAAGAAGAAGAATCTTATAAATGGAAATAATAAATACTAGTGTATGTCCTAACCATTGATATTGTATAAACTCCTTACCATCTTAAATGTGTAATTTTGACATAAAGATATTTTATAAAATGATATTCAAAAATGGTTATGATCATGACATGATTTCATTTTACCAATGATTTTTTGTAGTGATTATGTTTTGATGATAAATTATGGCATGTGAGTATAATGAACTTACTTGTTATTGAAATCATATTTTGGGCTATTAACGTGAAAAGAAAAAAAAAAGATAAGCACAGTCACATGGCAGTCCGTGTGGTGCACTAGTAGGAGATGCTATACTAACGGCTATGATTATGTTAATGAGGAAAAAAAAGAGAAATTGTACCATATCGGACGGAGCGAGAAAAGCTCGTATCGGAAAGTAAAAAATACTCACCCTGATCGGGGTAGCTTGATATGAAAATAAGTTAATAACCATCATATGATATTCTGAAAATAGTTATTCATGCCATACATGTCATAACTATATAATTTTCATGTGAATAGATAAAGTGCATTCATGTGACCTAAGATATTTGTTGTAGTTTATACATATGAACATGACATGATGAGCTATATTGATAATAATTATGATTTATTGTTGAACCTACTAAGATTTAATTTTCATTATATTTTTATATCATATTCAGAAGACTAAATATGCAGATATTCTCTATGATAGACTTTTAGCGTACATTGGGTTTAGGGTTTAGCTTATATTCTCTACGTTGGGTTTAGCTTATATTGAAATCATATTTTTGGCTATTAACGTGAAAAGAAAAGAAAAGAAAAAAAGACGAGCACAGTTACATGGCGGTCCATGTGGTGCACCAGTAGGGGATGTCCTACTAACGACTATAATTATGTTAATGAGAAAAGAAAGAGAAAGTGTACCATGTCGAATTGAGTGAGAAAAACCCGTATCAGAGAGTAGAAAATACTTACTCTGATCGAGATAGCTTGATATGAAAATAAGTTGATAACCATCATATGATATTCTGAAAATAGTTATTCATGCCATACATGTCATAATTATACGATTTTTATGTACATAGATAAAGTGCATTCATGTTACCTAAGATATTTGATGTAGTTTATACAGATGAACATGACATGATAAGTTATATTGATGATAATTATGATTTATTGTTGAACCTACTGAGATTTAATTTTCATTATATTTTTATATCATATTTCGAAGATTAAATATACATATATTCTCTATGATCAACTTTTAGCGTACGTTGGGTTAAATTGGCTAAGATCTCAGTGAAGGTGTAATCACCCACACCCGTATTCTCGAAACTAGTCAATATAGATGAATAAAATGTAGACATAAATGTGTTTAATTTTTGTATAGATATTTTTAATTAATAATGTATATGTGAACTTAGAATTGTATCAGTGTTAATGGTATATTATAAACTTTAATTATATTTAGTTAATTTAATTGAATGTTATTATGAGTTAAATAGTCAAAAATAAAAAAATAATGACTAGGTGAAATTTTTAAAATATATATATAAATAGAGTTATTACACATATGCCCTGTTTGATGAGTGTTTATGGTCCTGTTTCCTCTTGACTGTTCAGAAGAAGATTTAGAAAAAAGGATAGTACCTGTTCTACATGACTTTTGGAAAAGAATGAGCCTCATGTAACAAGGATTTCTGTATTTGAGGTGTGCAGAAAGACCGCAGAAATATTTTTCGAGAACTCTTTTAGATATTTGACATAATCAGGTTTTATTGCTGCGGTAACTTCAAAAGCAGAAGCAGGCAGAACTGTCACAGTTAGCAGCCTTTCTGAGATAGGAAATAATTAAAAGATTGAAAGCAGGCTTAGAATTCCCGCTCACTCTAGCAATAGTGCTCTGTTATGCTGAACAAAATACGAGACTTAAAAGCAGGGGTAGAAGATGGGAATCTTGCATTGATTGGGCTATTTCCTTCTCCATTGCTTTAGAAATGGTGGTCTGAATTTCCTGCCTACTTATACACTTATATCCATCCCTCACACACTGTAACCCGGAAAAAATAGAAAAAAGATTCTTTGGACTTGGAAAGCTTCACAAATTTAGTTAGAGCAAAGGTCTATAACTCCCATTCATGCATATAAAGAAAAGTTAAAAGCATGATTAATCTAACAGTAGATGAATACTTCAGTTTCAGCTAATCAGATGCAGCATGAAAGAAAACAGAAAGAGCATCAAATAAAAGATCAATGCCAAATTTCCCAACATCTCGTTCTGTTCATAAAAATCATAGAACAACCAACAAAAACCTATCAGTATCAATTGCAAAACCCAATTCCAAAATTCAACTTTTACAACAAATTTCTTCTTTACAATTGGAACCTAAGCTTCAAAACACATTAAAAAACCGACAGAACAGCAAATAACAACAAATTCGCGACATTAAAGAACGGAGATATCTCCTCTGCCAAGAGTTCCTAAAATCCAGCAAAAAGGATCCCAAATTTTTCTATCTGCTTCTACTCTTTACCCTTTTTCTTTCACCCCTGCCTCCCCAAGAAAAGAGAGATCAAAGCCTCTCTATTTATTTTATTTTTCTTTTACCGGTTGGAAGAAGCTCCCAATCCATTCCAAGTTGAGAATTTCTCTGCCCCTTTTACTTCTGTTGTCTCAAGTTTTTCCCCTTTAATCTCATTTTCTTGTTAATTTTTCATTCCCATTGCCGTGATACTTCTTGAGCCAGAATCTTTTCCAACTGCAATATTTTAGTGCCAACGGCTAGTTGGATAGCAGCAAAGGCTCCTCTTTTCACAACAGTTAGTTTTGCCACATCTATAAATGTTTCAAGCCACAACGGCTAGTTGATTCCGTCTCTCTCTACATCACCAATTCTTGACTCTTTCTCTTTGCTTCTCTCTATTTCCTGAAGTGCTTCTATTTCTCTCTCAACGTTGCTTTCTGGGTTAGTTTGACCAATTCTACTTGTAGAAAACACCCAAAAGGTAGAGAAAAAGTAATCAATCTCGACCAATAAGTGCAAGTTTGATTCTGTTTTCAATAGATTCTGCTTCGTTTTTATGCTCTGCTTCGTTTTCACTGTGCTCTGCTTCTTCCTGGGGAACATAGAGACAAGTCCTTACTTTCTGATTATTGTGATATCTTCACGGTGCATGTTTGGACTTAAACTGGTCATCATGAAAATCCCACCACTTCTTTCCCGAAATTGATTTCTTTTACAAACTATGGATATTTTCCTTTCTCTTTTGGGTTTTATTTTCTGTGTGACCTATAAAAATGGAAAATCATTCTTTAAAATCTCATAATTACTGCTCTAGGTAAAAATAAAAATGCCAGACAAATTTGTTGCTCTGTGATTAGGTTTTGCTTTGTTTTGGCATTGCCCATCAAGATAATAATTCCTAGTTAATGTGCTATATTAGTTCATCAGATTCTCATAAACATACTATTTTCATTATCTCTTGTTCATTGTTCACAAAAAGTGCTAGATAGATTATGTTTGCTTCCTTAATACCAAAAATTGCTTCAATGTAGGTCTGCTTCGTTTTGGCATTGTCTATCAAGATAACAATTCCTATAGTTAATGTACTATATTAGTTGATCATATTCTCATAAACATACTATTTTTATAATTAAATCATCTTTATATCTTCTTCAGTACTATGCTCTGCTTCATCTTGGGGAAGACAGAGGGAAGTCGTTACTTTTTCTTTACTGTGATATCTTCATGGTGCATGTTTGGACTTAAACTGGTTCGTTATCTCCACCCCATTGCTCATCTTTCCATGAAAATCCCAACAATTCTTTCTCGAAACTGAAGTGGGTATTTTCATTTCTCTTTTGGGTTTTCTTTTCTCTTTAAATGACCTATAAAATTGGAAGATCATTTTTTAAAGTTTCATAATTAGTCCTCTAGATAAAAATAAAAATGCCACACTAATCCGTCGCTAAGTGATTAGAAGTCATAATCATTTTCTCTAATGTGTTAGGACTAAGAAAATTTAACATGGACAATTCGTAAATTATTATTAAAATTTATTCGTTATATATATTTTTTTTTCAAAAATTAATACAATTTAATAATGTACAAATAATTATAAAATAAAATTTATAATTATAAGAATTTAAAACACCTCTAGACTCTAGAGTAAGGGCCCCGACAAGGTCACGAGAGTTTAAGGTGAATTTAGACTTAAGATGACATCGGCCTTCTTGGACGAGGAAGTGACCCTAGGGTGAAAGTCACCCTCGACCCGCTACAAGGGAAGAGGGGTGACACAGACAGAAGGGTGACCTTGATAACCTTGGGGCCATGCCTGCTCGAAGCTTCCCTTTGCCTGGGTCACAGGCGAGCCCTCACACATGAGCGCATCGCCCTGAGTCTCCGAGCTCCACCTCCTAAAGAGTGTAGTGAGGAAATCAATGCTAAAAATGGAATTGAAATTTGAAGCGTTAAAGAAAGAGAGGAGACCGAAAAGTATTGAGCCAATCATCTCACCTTAAAGTTTAGTGACACCAACAGTTGTTCTCAAGCCCGACTACACACAAAAGTTAAAAAATACATAGATTTCAACAGAATAGGCTCAAACTACGTGTATAGTATGTGAATTTAAAGTTCCGTTCAGGGTACTAAATTTCGTTTTGAGGTACCGTTTTGGTGACTTCATAAACGGAAACATTTCGAAACGTTTCGAAAATTTCGAGGAAACGGAAGATTTTTTAAGAAATGTTTCAAATAATTTCAAATAATATTTTTTAAAAATTTTAAAAGATTTTAACATAATATTAATGACATAGATATATAAAATTATATTAAAATTAATTCGAATTAATGTCTATAATTGAAAAGTAAGTAAACATACTACTACACTAGAGACTTCAACTCAAATCCTAACAGTATTCAACAACAATCTCTCTATTGCATCTTGTAACATCCTTAATTTCGTTTCTTTTATTGATAAAGGTACATAAAAAATTTAATTAAGGAAATAAAATTTATTAGACAATATTTTAGATATCTAAGGAAATATAATCCTTAGAAATTCTTCACCTTAGGTATATGCATAGAAAATGTTTCTAACATTAAGAGAACAAATAAAGAAGGAAAATATAATAGGAAAGAAATTAGAAATAACATACTAAAGAGATGCAAAATTCTTGGATAAGGAAGATAAATTTTTAGAAACAAGTAAAGGTTTTAAAATTTCAAAGAACATTGAATTAGGGTAATTTTTCCTAATTCAAGAACTATAGTTACTAAGTTTAAAATCTTTACCCATACATTGGGCTTTTACCTATGGACACTTCATATAGAGTTTTTCCACTTCACATAAGTTTCTAGCAAGCCCATTGAATAACCTAAACAAGAAATTAAACATAGACTTGGACTAGGATATAGTAATTTCACAAATAGCCCAAAAATTATGAAAATGTGACCAAGCCCACCAAGAAAGGAAGAATTTTATCCAAAGCAAAGAAAATGGGTAGGACAAGCCCATAATGGGTAGGAATAAGCCCAAATCCAAGAGGAAAACTAAAATAAAATAAATTAGATGATGATATAATAATAAGAATAAAGATTAGGTTACATGGCATTAAGACAAAAAAATTTAGCAAGTGGTGTGATTCTACATTCATCACTTAAGCAAGTGGCATGATAATACAAGGCTTTAGGACAAAAACATCTATATCCTACACTCATAATTTTAGCAAGTGGTATGATAATACATGGTATTAGGACAAAACATTCATAGCCCACACAAATAATATCAACCAAATAATGAAGATTCAAGGGCTAGAAATTTGCCACCTAAAAAGGCAAACCTATCATACTTGTTTAAGACAAAAGAAAATGGAAATGAATCCCTAAATCAAAGGGACCTTGTCCCATATCTTAAGAACATATTATCATAATTTTTAAAATACAAATCTCCTTTTCCTATGCATATCTTGACTAAGGAAGAGGAAGACAAGAACATAAGTTGTTTGTTTTCC
This sequence comes from Gleditsia sinensis, assembly GCA_037074535.1. Lineage (NCBI taxonomy): Eukaryota > Viridiplantae > Streptophyta > Magnoliopsida > Fabales > Fabaceae > Gleditsia > Gleditsia sinensis. The sequence continues at coordinate 32,090,236 of CM073473.1, read as the reverse complement.
AAAAATTCCACAAAGTGTATCCTAATTGTGATAAGGTAGACCCATGATCATGAAAGGTGAATTATTTGGTGGTCTATATAAGAAAACCCACCCTTACAAAATTAGAATTTCGTCCAAGTGAGGGAGAGAAAAAAATAGAAGCAAGGTAGAGTGAGGAAAGGAGAGGAAGAAAGGAAGAAAGAGGAAGGAGAAGTCTAGAAGACTAAGTGCTCCAAGTAAGTTTAACAATATTTCTTTTTAAAGAAAACCTTTGAAACTCATAATATTTATATGAGATTTTGATCTTAGAACTTTGATGATTGGTCATGGATGTTACTATATCATGTTGCATATTGATCTTGCATGTGATGTATGTTTGAATACTTAGGTTGGTGTAGATAGTTCTGCATGGATATGGCTATGGTTGATAGAATTTTGAGCTTCGGTATTTTAATTTCTGGGAACAATCTATAAGGAATTAAAATAAATGGTTAACATAAGAATTAAAGATATATGTGTCACGGATTTTTAGCCACTAGAATCATTCCATTTGGAGTCCATATGAGGTAGCTATGTTCTGATTAGTAGTCAAAGGTCAGAAAATGAATCATCAGGGAAGAATATGTTAGGATAGCTTCGGTAATTTAATTTCTAGGAATTATTGGTAGGGAATTAAAATAAATGGTTAACATAAGAATTAAAGATATGTATGTCATGGATTTTTAGCCACTGGAATCATTCAATTTGGAGTCCATATGAGGGAGATATGAGTTGATTAGTAGACAAAGGTCAGAAAATAGGTCATCAGGGAAAAATATGTTAGGATAGCTTCGGTATTTTAATTTCTGAGAAGTATCTGTAAGGAATTAAAATAAATTATTAACATAAGAATTAAAGATAAATGTGTCATGGATTTTTAGGCACTGGAATAATTTAATTTGAAGTCCATTTGAGGTAGATATAAGCTGATTAGTAAGCAGAGGTCAGAAAATGTTTATTCAGAATATGTTATTAAAGCTTTAGTTTTTGAATTTCTGGGAAATATTCTGTAGGGAGTTAAAATCGTACGCCAAGATAACAATTATAGATATAGGGCTCATGGATTTTTACCAACTGGAATAACTCAATTTGGAGTTCAAATTTGGGAGATATGGTCTAATTAGTCAGTAAAGGTCAGAACCTACACGAGAAGAAATAATCTGTACATTTAGGGAGTAATATCACCTTGATTTCTTAATATTTCGCTACAATGTTCAACATAATATTTTAGGTAATTGTTTTATCTTGAAATTGACACTAAGATCACCTACATCAGAGTTAAATTGAGGGAGTTATGCTCTGATTAGTAAGAGAAGGTTAGATAGGATGAAAACCTGCATCGAGAAAATAAAGAAATAAAATTAGTATTTTAAAAAGAAGATGAATCTTAACAAATGACTAGTATAGCCATAGCCATTGCCATTGCCATTGCATGAACTTACTACCATTTTAAGTGTGTAATTTTTAACATGGAATTTACCCTAGTACTCATATAAATTTACAAGAAGTTTTGAAAGTGCCGGTTTTATTTGAAAAATCTTAGTATGCTCCGTGGTTGCAGTATTTTCACATCAGAAAAGAATTATTCTAGTTACTGGAAAACAAAATTGTGATCTGTGAAAAGTGCATGTCTAAGGAAAGCTCTGGCAAGGAAAGACATGGTACTTAAGCGTGTCCATTAGTGACCCACCTCTCTTTCCTGGGAACTTTTCTGGTGCGCTGTTTACAGACTACAATTACTATCCAGTTACCAAGGTATTAGTATTGAATTTTGACATGGAAATGTTTTATAAAGTGATATTTTAAATGGTTATGTTCATGGCATGATTACCAATGATTTATGGTAATAGTTATATTTTGATGAACATACTTGTTATTGAAAGCATATTTTTGGCTATCATTGTGAAAAGAAAAGAAATGAGCACGGTCACATGGCAATCCGTGTGGTGCACCAGTAGGGGACGCCCTACCAACGGTTATGATCATGTTAATAAGAAAAGAAAGAGAAAGTGTGCCATGTCGGATGGAGCGAGATAAGCCCGTACCGAAAAGTAGAAAATACTCACCCTGACCGGGGTAGCTTGAAGTAAGAATAAGTGGATAGCCATCATATGAAATTCGAAAAATAGTTATTCATGCCATACATGTCATAACTGTATAATTTTCATGTGCATGATAAAGTGCATTCATGTGACCTAAAGATATTTTCTGTAATTTATACAGCTGAACATGACGTGATGAACTATATTGATGGTAAATTATGATTTATTGTTAAACTTACTGGGATTTAATTCTCACTATATTTCCATATCATGTTCAGAAGAATAAATATGCAGATATTATCTATGACACTTATTATCTCTGTACGTTGGATCGAGGTGCCCTACCTTGGGCAACTTCCAGTTATTTCTGATGTAACTGTCGTAGATGTAACTGAGATTCCGGTGGACGTGCCACCCGAACCAGTGTCCCCGGAAGTAGTCGATATAAATGATTAGAACTAATATGTATCTTTGTACAAATGTTTGTAAAATAATGGTGTGTAGTTTGTAAAATAATAGTGTGTATGGAAACTCAGTATTGTATAAATTAAATAAATGTTATATTGAGTTAAGTCGTAACGAGGTAATAACTTCATGGTATTTTAAAAAAAAAAATATTTACATAAATGGAGTTGTTACACATCTATCTCTCCATCTTCTTCTTAACTCTTTCGTGACATTTATATTTAAATCTCTTTCTCTGTCGACCATGATTCTATCTCTATCTTTAAGTATATTCCTCTTTTTTTGCCTTTCAATCTCTCTTTATATCATTTTTGTAGTTTCCTCTTTAAAATAAAGATAATAAAGGAAAATAATGTCATGAGAACAAAGGGGGAGAGTATGAAGTTAATAAAAATATTGTGACTTGTGAGAAAAAATAATTTGGTGTTGGATGTGATATAATGCTATTTTCATCTACTTTTAGATTGTTAATTTTTTTATTTTTCAAATTAGTTTAATACTTTTCCATCGAAACAACTTGAAATAAGAGTATTTTTATTGAAATAATTCGAAACAAGAGTATTTCCATCGAAATAATTTGAAAAAAGTATTTCCATCGAAATAATTCGAAATAAGAGTATTTCTATCAAAACAACTCGAAATAAGAGTATTTTCACCGAAATTTCTATTGAAACAAGAGTATTTCTGCCGAAACATTTCGAAACATAGTAATTTTAATTGAAATAGCATAATTCCTTAACAAACACTTCATTTCATTTCGATAACTCCGTTTCGTATCGGTGACTCAGGAAACAAAAACGTTTCGGTCGTTTCGATGGAAAAGAAAAGAATTTTAATTCATTGGTTCCGTTTGTAGCACCTCATAAAGAAACAAGATAAGAGTAAAAATAAAATAATTTTTATTTTATTTTATTTTATCTTTACGTGTTAATTAAAATTTTTAATTCATAAAAGATTGAGTTAAAGAACATAATAAAATAAAAAGAACATGATTTATATAATTTAGAATTATATATTTTAAATTTATAGATATTATTATTTTAATTATATATTTTCTATAATTTAAAATTTATACTAATATATAAAATAATTAAAAAATTTATATCATATTTTAACATTATCTAATCCACTTCAATTAAAATAAGATAACATAATACTATTTAGTAGATTATTTGGTGCGTATCAAATATTAGATAAGATAAGAGTTTATCAAATTCGTATTGTATTTTACTCTTATCTAATTTTTTATTATATCTACCTTTATTTTATCTTGATCACTAAATGAACCATAAAGGTACTAAAAATAATTGATTGGAGCCAATAATTGTTGGAGCATATAAAATTAATCAATTATCATTCTATGTAATCAATTATGGGAATTAAGATTTTTTTTGGTATATAATGAAATTTTAGTAATTTGCATATTTGCAGAAGTGATATGAACACAACTAAGAACAATGCTATTGAAAATTTTAGACATTTCAACTTTAAACTGTCTGATGTCCTGCTTCAATGATAATTTTGCAATGATCCTACCTTTATTTCATACCATTAACTAATTTCAATGAGCTTGACATTAAAAAATAATTGTCGCAAGAATGAATCAAAACATTGAGAAGAAGCCAGGAAGAGTGCATCACAGATCTGACCACATGTTTTTAATAGTAAATAAGTATTTTTCTTCGAACACACATAATGGCAACGAGCAAGCAGCTTTCAAGATGATCTTTAATAGTATTAACCTCTTTTATACTTAGTCCAACTTAAAACCTACGGTCAAAGTGCAATTTCTTTGAACATACATCATGGCAGTGAGTAAAAACCAAATAGTAAACAGGGATCGGGAATGGTTGAAACTAGAGAGGCATGCTGCGAAAGCAATGATTAATATCTATAATAAAAGACAAAAGTGTAGCATGCTATCATGTGAGAAAGTAACGACTGTACTTTTACAAATAATTCCATCCAAAACGGATCGGACATGATATATGAAACAGCAGGTAAAGAAAAAGAAAGGTGACAAAATACAATAATGCATCATTTTTTTTCTGGCAAATAAGAGAACCAACCAACGTCAGATAGATAATATTGAACAAGAAAGGAAGGTGGCAAAGCCATAGCCAGCACAGAAAAGAACCCCACCATTTATAATACCGATGTGTATACTGATATAATAGTGTCATTATACCAAACGCAGCCAACGACACTTATCTTGAGAAAGAAAGTGAAAGAAAAGATATACAGAAACCAAAAATCAAACACTTGCACAGCATGAGAGGGAGAGAGTGAAAAAAGACACAAACCAATATAGTCGGTGAGGACTCTGCACACATGAGAGCCATGTGATGGCAAGAAAGAGCTTTAAGAACTCATTTATCAGAAAGATGTCAAAAGGGGGATGAACTTGTTCTGCAAAGCTGATGCTCAGGCTCAGGTGGTGGGGCACATGGCAACACCCTCTCTATCTTCTGCAAGGAAGATTCATAAGGAAAGAGTTACCATGAGCAAAGATTCAATACTGTAATTGTTCAGCAAATAGAAGAGAAACAGCAGTAATTAATAATGGTAACAAACTCGAAGGAACAGTTAACCAAATACCAGATTGTTATTGGTAAACTCATATCACCGAGTTATGGCCAACTTTAAGGTATATGGTCCAGAAGCTAGATCAGGAATGTTCCAGCCGATATTAGGTTAGGCTACTGATTTTTCATCATAAATTATTTCAATTTTGAACCAAATAATCCCTAGTGCTAAAGCCTTCATATTTGCACTGTGTATAAGTCAAATATTTTTCTTAATTCGTAAATAGGAGAGAACTTTGCTCTTGTTCAGATTTATCTGAATAGATTCAACTAGAGAAGGCCCACCAAAGAAATAACAAATCAGACCAAATCAAATAAAAAACTATATAAACAAGAATAGATCCACAAGTTCATGAAGTAAACCAACGAAGAATTGGTAGAACTCTGAGATGGAAGCCGAAACAGCAACGAAGAATCAGAATTTCACCAAACGAAGAGGATACCACTAGGGTAAAAGAAAGAAAAAATCCCATAACATCTCTGTATCTGATGAATCTCTGAACATTGATGAACTGCAATACTGCTAAGAGTCAGTTGGCATGGACAGGGTATGTAACAGTTTTTCAATTCATTAACATGTTTAACTCACGTTAAAATGGTCTATACATTTTATTTTTAAGAGTCCTAAAGTTTTTAGGTTTAATGGCCTTCAATAGCCATTATTTAGTGGTTAAGTGGTGACTCTTCATGTTCTTGATGGTAGAACATATAAATAGATAGTTTTGGTCATTGAGTATGTTTCTTTCTTTAATCTACTAACATTACACCATATTCAATAAGGGAGTTAAGACTTAGAAAAGTTAAAATCATTGAAAACTTGAGAAGAAAAGCAATTGTGAGAGGTTTGTGTAATCATTCTTTATTCCGTATTTGATTTATTCTAACATATTGTTTTGAGTTTAAAAGCATGTTTATATCACTTTGTATATCTAACATTTGTAATAAGGGCTTATATAACCTCTGCCTTGCTTTTTGTATATGTGGTGTACTGTATATTTTTTCTCTCTAAATTTTTTGGCATTTTTGATAAAAAAAAATAAGATCATGAAACACTAGAAAATTGTTTTCTGATCATTTCGATATATATTATATCAATTTGGATGGTTAAAATCACAATAAAACGTTGGGTTTTCTTGTGGGTCGAAACCGAGTCGTTCTAACTCGTCTGGAGGTTGATGAACAGTGTTTTTGAAAAAATAATAATAATTTCACACGAGTAGTAGTATTCACATCTTAAACCTGCGACACTTTGGTTAGGGTGCATATGCTCTAGCCACTGAGTATGTGATGCATCTTTAGTAATATATGGACTTGTTTTAATATTTAAAGCATGTTTATAAAATTCATAAAATTCTACACCTGCAGAGACTTAAACTCATGCCCCTTTGGTTAAGGCTACATTAGTTAGCCATTTGACCAATGATGCCTTTTGGCAGTATATGTACTTGTTTTTATATTTAAAGGATCTTAATAAAATTACACATGAAAGTCTGCATCCCTGGGAACTTGAACCCGCGACCAGGAAGTGCCTATTTGCGTTTTGCCACAGGTCTGTAGGTACTTGTTGGTTTAAGATTAACAGAAAAATATCTTTAAGGGATTTTAATGTACAAAATAACTGTTTCCTCAATATATTTGTTGACATGATTTTAATTCTTTGAAATATTTTATGTGTATGTATATATGTTATTCTATTATTTTATATACATGTTGTTTAGATTATATACTCATATGATGCATGAATAAATATTATGTTTTATTTTTCATGCTATTAAGAATGAGTATATTTTTTTGCATAATATTATAGTTTAATTATGAAATTTTTGTTTTATTTATTATATGTTTATTTATATACACTAATATATCATTAAGTTTTGATATTATTAGAATGTATGTAATTTAAGAATATTCTCATAAAAATTAATTTTGTTCATAAAAAATTTATATGTCTAGTGATCGTTATAATTTTAATTAATTAAAAATTAGCCACAACATCTTTAATTAATTAAAATTATATATTAAGTTTTGTTTATAATCACATAAGGAATTAATATAGTATTGTGATTAATTATACTTAATATAATAAATTTTATACCACTGAAATTTTTATTATATTTACATAATTAATTAGAATAAAATATCAAATTATTTTTATAACTTACCCAAGAGCTATAAATTGATGCATAATCTAATAGTTTTATCATAAAGATATTCGGATACAAAATCAAATTATTTTTATAATATATCCATAAAAATATGAAATTAAGCACATAATTTGATAATTCTATCATAAAGTACATATGAATCTACTTGAATTAAAAATTTAGCTCACGAGCAATTTTTATGTCACTAGATTCATATATATACATGTTTACATTAGTAATATATGAAATTTAGACCAATAAACCTCATAACTTTGACATAAACTTTTGGATTTTATACAATTTCTCAATCTGTTGGTTTCTCTAATATTCGCTGTGATATTCTTGAACTTAGAGGAGATAACTATAAGATATGGAAAGAGAGAATACTTCTCCATCTAGCGTGGATGGATATAGACTATGTTATTAGGAAAGATAAACCACATACATTCACTAATGAGAGCATGTCGACTGAAATTGTGCTATATGACCGATGGGAGCAATTCAATTGGCTCAGCGTGATGTTCATTAAGATAAATATCACCATCGATATACGTGATTCTGTCAATCAGCATGAGAAGGTCTGAGATTTACTGAAAGTCATTGACGAACAGTTCGTCACTTCTGATAAGGCATTATCAAGCACCCTGATCATGAAATTATCTTCTCTTCGTCTCACCAATGTAAAAGTTGTGCGCGAGCATATAATGCAAATGCGTGTGACATTTTAGCTTAACTTAAGAAGCTCGATGTTGATATGTCAAAATCCTTTCTAATGCACTAGATTCTAAACACCCTTCCACAAGAGTATGGGCCTTTCAAGATTTTTTATAACACGCATAAAGACAAATGGTCAATTAATAAATTAATGACCATATGTGTTCAAAATGAAGATAGGCTAGTGATGGAGGTGGGTGAAAGTGCATTACTAGCAACAGTTCATAAAAGAACAAACCTGGTAAATCTCAATCTAATTAGAAGGAAAAATGTAAAATACCATCTCAAGCTAATATTGAGAAAGAAGCAAAGTTTTTCTTTTGTAAAAAGAAGTGACACATGAAGAAGGAATGCACCAAATTACAAAAATGGCTTAAGAAGAAAGGTAAATCAATCTTGTTTGTCTGTTATGAATCTAATATGGCTAATGTTAATATTCATACTTGGTGGATTAACTATGGATTAACAATCTATATTGCAAACTCCTTGCACGGTATGCAAAATCTAAGAAAACCAATAGGAAGTGAGCAAAATATCTTATCAAGCAACAAAATGGGCTCATATGTGAAAACAATAGGAACTTGCACTTTTATTAGTGGCTAGGTTTTAAAGTTAGAAAAGACTTTTTATGTACCAAGTTTCTCACAAAAATTTATTTATGTTTCTAGACTTGTACCATTTGGATGTTCTTTTAATTTTAAAGACACATAATTTAGTTTATTATATAATTCAGATTGTGTTGGGAATGGTATTTTGTCTTATACTCTTTATCGTCTTAATTTATAAAGTGATACTCCTTATTGTTCAATGCAATTTTAGACTGATTCTAAACGATGTAATATTAATGAGGATTCATTTATTTTATGGCACTGGAGATTACAACACATCTCTATAGAGAGAATTAAGAGGTTAGTAAAAGATGTGATACTTAATACTTTAGATTTTATTGACTTTGAGACTTGTGTAGATTATATTAAAGGAAAGCAGACCAACATGTCTAAGAAAGGTGTTGTTAGGAGTTCTAACATATTAAAGATCATTCATACTGATATATGTTATCCAAACATATATGTGCATGGTCAAAAGTATTTCATCACATTTATAGATGATTACTCACGATATATGTATATCTATTTGCTTCATAATAAAAACGAAGCATTGGATGCCTTCAAAGTCTTTAAGGCGAAGTTGAGAACCAATGTGGAAAGCAAATAAAGATAGTGAGATCAGAGAAATGTGGAGAATATTATGGTAGATACACGGATAATGGGTGGACAAGCACTTGGTCTCTTTGCTAAATTTCTTCAAGAGCATGGGATTGTTACCTAATATACTATGTTTGGTTCTCCATACCAGAATGGTGTTGCGAAAAGAAAAAACTAAACATTATTGGAGATGATGTAGAGTATGCTTAGCAACTCCAATCTTCCTAGATCCTTGTTGATTGAAGAACTAAAGGCGGTTGTGTATATATTAAACCGATTTTCAATTAAGGTTGTCCAAAAGACACCTTTTGAATTATGAAAATATTGGAAACCAAGTTTGCAACATATGCGCATTTAGGGATATTTGTATCAGGTGAGGATATATAACCCACAAAAGAAGAAACTTGACTTGATAACCATTAGTGGGTATTTCATTGGATATGTCGAAAGGTCTAAATGATACATGTTTTATTGTCTATCTCACATAACTAGGATAGTAGAATCAATAAATGCTAAGTTTCTTGAGAATAACTTGATCAATGGAAGTGATCTGTTCAGAAACTTAATTTCTGCACATGATTATATGTAGTCTCAACCTTCCGCTTTAAGTGATAGATTGATTATTATTTATAGTACCTCTCAAGTACAAATAGGTACTGAACAACCAATCATTGAGTTTCCACAAGCTGATTAATTAGATCAAAATATTCAGGATTTACTTGTTGTTCCTAAATAAGTTGAACCACAAACTTTTCAAAAGGATGAGGTTACAATATTGAAAAGATCTAGTAGAGAAAAAATATCAGCTATTCCTAGTAATTTTATAGTGTATTTACAAAAGTTTGACTATAATATAGGAGCTGAAAATATCTTGAAACTTTTTCACAAGCCATGAGTTGGAAAGAGTCAAATTTGTGGTATGATGCCATGAAAGATAAAATGAACTCCATGAAGAGTAATGTAGTCTAAAAACTTGTAAAGTTTCCTAATGGGGTAAAGGCCATTAGTTATAAATGGGTCTTTAAGACCAAGAAGGATTTATTAGGCAATATTGAGAGATACAATGCCAGACTTGTTGCTAAGAGATTTACTTTTTAAAAAAGGAATCGATTACACGGAGACTTTTTCTCCTGTATCTAAGAAAAATTCTCTTCGCATTATTATGGTATTAGTTGCTCATTTTGACCTTGAGTTGCAACAAATGAATGTGAAAACGATTTTTCTTAATGGTGATCTAGATGATGGAGTTTCTATGAAACAACCTGAAAGTTTCTCCTCTAGTGATGGTGAGCACTTGGTTTGGAAGTTTAAAAAATCTATATACAGTTTAAAATAAGCCTCCCGTTAGTGGTATTTTAAATTCCATAGAGTAACGTCTTCATTCAAATTTGTTGAAAATCTTATGGATCAATATATATACCAAAAGGTCAATGGGAGTAAAATATGTTTTCTTGTTTTATACATGGATGATCTTTTGCTTACAATCAACGATAAGAGTTTACCACATGAAGTGAAACAATTCCTCTCTAAAAATTTTGACATGAAGGATATGGGTAAGGCATCTTATGTCATTGGCATTAAGATTCATAAGGATAGATCTTGAGGTGTTTTAGATCTTTCACAATAAACCTATATCAATAAAGTTTTAGAGAGATTTCAAATGAATGATTATTTACCAAATATTGCTCCCATTGTGAAGGGTGATAGATTTAATTTGAATAAATACTCGAAGAACAATCATGAGAGGGAATCTATGAAGAACATTCCATATGCTTCTGTCGTTAGAAGCCTTATATATGTTCAGATTTGCACTATACTTAATATTGTATTTACAGTAGGGATGCTTAGGCGATATAAGAGTAACCCAAGAATGGACCACTGGAAAGCTACAAAGAAAGTCATAAGGTACTTATAAGGAACCAAATACTATATGCTTATGTATAGACATACAAAAAATTTGGATGAGATCGGCTATTCAGATTCAGACTTTGTTGGTTGTGTTGATTCTTGCAAGTCAACATCAGGATACATTTTATGATGGTTGGTGGAGCTGTTTTTTGAAGAAGTGTTAAGCAGACCTTGACTGCTATTTCTACTGTGGAAGTCGAGTTTGTCTCATGTTTTGAAGCCACTTCTCATGGTGTAGGGCTTAAGAATTTCATTTCGGAACTCAGAGTTATGGATTCAATTTCTTGGCCATTGAGGATTTTTTGTGATAATTCAACTGTTGTCTTTATAATTAAGAATAATAAAAGTGAATGTCGAAGTAAATACATCGACATTAAGTACTTAGCCATTAGAGAATGTATAAAAGAAAAGAAAATGGTCATTAAGCAAATTAGCACTGAATGGATGATTGCTGATCCTTTGATTAAAGGCATGCCACCATTAAATTTAAGGATCGCGTAGAGAAAATGGGACTTGATTCCACTTTATAATCGTATACATACAGGTTATTAATGAAACTCTTATATATTGTGATGTTTTCTCATATTTATGTGCACCTTAATTCATTTGAAAAAAAAAACTCATTTTGTTTTTGGACCAAGAATAAACGTAAGGTTTATTCATTAAATTTTCATTACCACATTAAGTATAACACTTAGAAAATTAAATGCATTGTAATACATGGTTGATATGAATTGCTTTTAGAGGACCTATCACTATTATTCATGTATTTATTTCTTAAGAAAGTTATTTGATGACTCATTTAAGCCAATAAGTTAAATGTATGGACCAAGTGGTAGAATGTAATCGTTTTTCAATTCATTAACATGTTTAAGTCACATGAAATTGGTCCAAACATTTTCCTTTCAAGAGTCCTAAAGTTTTTAGGTTTAATGGCCTTCAGTGGCCATTATTTAGTGGTTAAGTGGTGACCCTCTATTTTTTTGATGGTAGAACATATAAATGGATAGTTTTGGTCCCTGAGTCTACTTTCTTCTTTAACCTATGAATCTTACACTATCTTTAGTGAGAGAGTTAAGACTTGGAAGAGTCAAAACTATTGAAAATTTGAGAAAAAAAGTAATGGCAGAATGTTGGTGTAATTTTTCTTTATTCCACATTTAATTTATTCAAATATATTGTTTTAAGTTTAAAAGTATGTTTAAATTATTTTGAATATCTAACCGTGTAGGGTCCTACAACAAAGCATATTGCTTCTAAGAGACAAAGTAAATAATTTTGCTCTCCTTCGCCAGAACTAGAAGGGGAAAGAACAAATTAATTCAACTAAAGTAAAAGAGAAAAACAATAAACCCAATGACAAAGGGAAGGGAAGGGTTCACTGTTTTTCCCAGGTTAGAGAACCTTCCCCACTGGTCCTAACTTCACTATCTTCTGGTTAATCCTATGAATCAGTAATCGGATCGGCGATAGGAAACAGGCTTCATCTTGGTTGAGTTCCTTGATTCCTTCTTGGACCTGCATTGGATTAATTCCTTTGATGCTTGCTTGGAGCGGGGTCGACTCAATATCGAGAGACTCGCCGACTGAGTGCTTGCTCGCACCTTTATGTCTTCGTCTTTTGAGTCAAGCTCTATATCTGGCAGGTATTGTTTGGTTTGGAGTGCGGTGCATCTTTCTGGATGATGAAACCTGTTTAAAGATGGGTGGATCGGAAATCCAATACAAGGAAGGAAACGGCTACTTATAAGCCAGGCGCACGAGCGCCCCAGAATTAAAGTAATCGTTAGATCCAAAGGAAATAGCCATTAGTACTTTATCAGCATTAAATTAGATAAAAAATAGTAAAAATAACTTAAATCCACTTGAAAAGTCGATTTTTCTTCCACGCGCTGTATATATAGTCATGTTAAAGTATGTATATTCATAATAGTCATTTTTTCAAATTTTAAAAGTACACTTATTTTATATCTTTTTCAAATTTAAAAATAATCAAAATTTAAATAGTTTCAAACATATTTTTGACAAAAATTAAAAATTAAAAGTTTCTCAATTTTGTAATAATAATCAATGAAATAATAGACTAAACCAAACACATTTTTACAAAATATAAACATTTTTTCTTATAATCCTTTTTTTTTAATTTGCCAAGTAGAAGCCATAATTTTTTTCTTACAAGGTTGTTAACCATTGATTAAACACTATTTTTATAACTTCATAAAAAACAATCAAAATTTCTAATTATTATATTAAGTATTACAAAATAGTTCTACAAGTAGAATGTAAAGATAAATTAAAAAAGTTTTTAAAAAATTCATTTTATTTATTCTTACACAAAAATCTATGAGCCTGCTTGGTTTTTCCTTTTTTTCAATATCCTCTTGTTAGCCCAGAGCTTGGAAAATTGGGTGGCCATATATAGTTTAAGTTGGCTTTTTGTGGTGTTCAGAGGCTGTTACTTCCACCTAACCAAAGCTCCCCATAGTAACTACTCCATCAACTGTTTCTACAAGAGCATAACAACTAGAGCTTCTAATGGTTCTCCTCCTCTCTTCGTGGTCTCAACAACAATGTATCAAGCTAGCTATTCTAGTGGCCCTATATATCTGCTTGATATTTCAACACACAAAAATATATTAAATGACAAAAAAAAGAGATGGCAAAAGACTTTATAATATATTGATGTGCATGTTTGGGAGAATTGTTACGCAAAATTAATATAAACCTTTCATTAAAATTCTATACTTTCAATGTGTGACTCAAATTCTACACATTGCAATTGATTTATAATAAAATATCTTCTAATTGTTAATTTGTCTGCCTTTATAAAGGTTAAGGAGAAACTCTAAACTTAAATAGACTAAAACAATGCTACAAGGATTATCCATGGAGTTTATGATTCTCATATAAATTGAAATGGAATATTCTAAATCCAAAAATAAAACCCTAATAAGCATATTAAGCCCTTATCAACAACATCTGAATTTTGCGTCCAACAATATTTTCAGTACAAAGTTGAGGTTTTGTGTGTGTGAGTACGACTACTTAAGCACCATTAATGTTGCAATTGTGTGTGTGTGTTTATTTAATAAATACTTTTATCAATATTATTTAGTGTTCAGTCATGTTTAAAAAGACATTTTAATTTTTCTATATTTTACATTAAATATATTTATTTATCTCTATTTTCAAAAATATACACATGCCTACTTAATGTTTTACATTTCTTTCTATTTTAAAAAAATATACATATATTTTTCTTATATTTTAAAAACGTTATAATTTAGTTCTTTTTTAATATGGCATTTAATATACCTGTTATTTAAAACATCACAGGTAGACTTGAGTGTGGACCAAGTAGCTCATCCAATGAAAAAGAAATAGATTTAGGCTTAAAATTTGGAACATAAATTAAATTTGAAATTTTCGACTTTAGCTAAAAAAAATTTCATAAAAGGGAGAAAATTATTATTTATTTTTTTCAAAATTAAATCTAAAAATTTTAAGAAGAGAGAAAAAAATAATTTTGTAAAATAATACATCTTTTCAAATATAAAAATTTCTCAAAATCACTAAATTATATTTTTTACAGTGAAAATTGAATTAAATTGATATATATATATATATATATATATATATATATATATATATATATATATATATACTAAAAATAAAAACAATTCTAATTTTTTTTAAAAAGTAAGTTATATCTATGGATATTAATATTAAAAATAGAGAGAAGTATGCATTTAATATAAAATGAAAAGGAAGTCTATAGGCTATGTTTGGCAAAAATAGCTGATAAGCTAACTGAAAGCTGAAAAGCTAATTTTTAACTGAAAGCTGTTAGCTAATAGCTGAAAGCTGTTAAGCTAATTTATTGAATTAGAAGTGTTTAGTAAAATTAGCTATTGAATTAACTGATAAGTGTAAAATGACATAAAAGTACATATTTATATAAAATTTATCATTTTTTGTTAATAATTATATTTCATTATGTAATCCCAAAAAATATAAGAATATAATTTGTTAGTTTTAATTTTTTTTTTATCTTTTACTCTGTGATTATTTTTCATCAGTATTCTAAGAATACTTTTGGGAAGTGTCGCTTGATTAGTAGAAAAAAAAGTGCACACAAAAAACTTGAAGATTAATAAATTGCGTCAAAGGTCATGAGTATAATAGTGTTGAAATTTCAATAAAATAACAAGGATAAAAAAGGAATAAAATTATAAAAGCTATAAGTTAATAGCTATAAGCTATTCAAAGTAGCGTATGATAAAATGCTATAAGTTACCTAAATAAACTCGTTTACCAAATTCTTATAATTTGGTCAAACAAACTTATAAGTTAGTCAAATACGCTATAAGTTAACTTATTGGATTTGCCAAACACACTCTATGTATAATACAAACATAGGAAATGTTTGTGTAATTTTTAAAAATATAATAAGGTAAGTATATTTAGTTTAAAATACAAGAGAGATCAAAATATTTTATTCAAATACTTTTTACTATTAAATTACTAAAATGGACGTGCTTATTTGTAAGAAATATTAATTTTGTCCATTTGTTTATCCAAAATTTTTGTAACAAAAAATGCGGCTATTATAATTTTAAAAATAAAAAATTTATTTTTAAAATTATAATAGCCGCATTTTTTGTTACAAAAATTTTGGATAAACAAATGGACAAAATTAATATTTCTTACAAATAAGCACGTCCATTTTAGTAATTTAATAGTAAAAAGTATTTGAATAAAATATTTTGATAATTTTTATGTTTCTTTTATTAGAAAAAAGAAATTTAAAAATAAACTTGACATAATTATATTCTACAATGGGACAAATGGTAATAGTGGTCATAAAAGAGACAAAGGAAATGAGGAGATTTTTTTTTTTAAAATACGGTTTAAAATTAGAAAAATTTGTAAATTTTATTTTATGGGAGGATATTTTTGTCTTTATTTAAATTAATTTTCTGCTTCTGTCTCAATGGAGAAATTCCAAATTGCTATTTCTCTATTTCAACAAAATTTTTGATTATGCTGACTTTTAAAAGTGTTTTTTTTACTAAATAAGATATTTATGAAAGAGAAAAAGCATTATTGCATATTTTGTCCTCTTATTTGTAAGAATATGTCAATTTAATATCCTTATAATAAATTTAATCTTCTTATAATTTATAACATGACATTAATCTGTTCAATTTTAACATATGAGTCAATATAGCCCATTTTTTAAGTTTAATGTCTATTTTGCCTAATATGTCATGTGTACACGGTGTATACATCATTAAATGATACGTGTCATACTCAATCATACAATAAAACACATTAATAGTGGATTTAATGATACATACGTTACATGGAAAATTAATAGTAGAATAAACAGTATACTTAATAGAGAGAAATTATTTTAACTCATTTGTTAAAATTATAAGATTAAATTTATATTACAAATTATAAAGAGAGTAAATTTTGTAATTAAGCTTTGTTCCCCTTAATGAAATATTTGAAGGTAATGCTAGATAATAAAAAATAAATTAACAAATAAAATGACTTTCCATTTAGTCCTTACAATTTTTGTTTATTTTCATTCTTAACATATCAAAGTACTTGAAATATTCTACGTGTGAAATTTTTCCATTTTTTTGATATGTAATTATATCTATTATTTTAATGTAGTTAATAATTTTTTAAAAATAACATTGGAACAATGATCTTCGTAAACTTTTGTGGTGTTAAAAATACATCGTTAGGTTTATCCTAACATATCATTTGAGAAATTTAAGACAATTATAAACATATAAATAAAGTGAAAAGAGAAAATGAGTGAACTTGGAAAATAAAAAAATAAAAAATTAAGGGATTAATTTGATAAAATAAACCCATGAAAATGAGAATATGCAACAATATTACTGTTGTGCATAGGAAGTAATAGCTCAGTTAGTTAGGTAATGTGCCTGGTCATTAGTGGTATGAGTTAGAAGTAGCAAATGTGACAATTAGTTGTATTATTAGTTGTTTGAGCTCTATTAGCATATGATATAATCAATGAATAGTTAGAAGTATTACAAGGGGGGATTCAAGGGCTTGTAATCTCAATTTTGAGCTAACAATATGCATTCTGGCAAACCCTAACCATGCATTAGACAATTGAGCGTCATCTATTGTGCCTTTAATGACAACTCCATAAGTCAAGCCTTTTCTTTCTGTGGACCTAACCAAACCTTGGTCGATCAAAAGACGACCTCCCATGGACCAAACACAAAAATAGCCACAACGCTGTTAGTGGAAACACTACTGCAAGAAAGGAAATAACATAATGATCCTTTATATTCTCCATATACTCAGTATAGATTCAATCGAGTGCTTCACATGCGCCAACTAGGAATGACCAAAATACCCTCCCATAAATAAAGACTCCATGTATCAGGTAAAGATCTTTGGTATTTTCTCTCCATATACACCATATGCTAACTCAAACAGGAGATTCAACGGCGACTTTCATGAATCGCCATTGAAAATTGACTTTTCAGTGATGACTCAAATAAAATTGTTACTAAAAGTTAAAAATATATTTCCAGTGACGACTTTAATCGCACTAAAAGTAAATAAATTTTTTTTTTTTATTTTCACACTTTGGAACGTTTAATTGGTCTATGTTTGTCATTGCTAGTTGAAGCTTTCAAAAATGGGTGTGTTTATTCAATAAAAAAAACTATATTTTTAGTTATAAAATAAAAAAATAAGTAAATTATTTATTAATAAAATAAATTTAAAAATATTTTTTAAATAAGTTAATTTTTAACAAAATACTAACTTGATAAAGTAAATTTTTAAAATTAAAATAACAATATATATATATATATATATATATATATATATATATATATATATATATATATATATATATATATATATATATATATATATATCTTTGAAAAATAAAAAAATACCCATTTACTTTAAGAGAAAATGAAAAAATTTATAAAACAAATGATAAAAAAGAAAATGATAAAAAGAAACTAAGCAAATAACAGAGGAAATGAATGTTGAACCCACGTATCTGTTGAACCCACGCATCTGAATGTCTGAAGGTTGAACCCACGCATCTGAATGTCTGAACGTTGAGCCCACGCATAAGCACAACAGAGGCATCTGGTGGTATCTGAACCCCGCGCCAAGACCCCCAAAATTTCTTTTCCCGCGAACGAGAACCTTTCCCCTCAAAGTTTCCTTACCAGAAAGCATCACCTGGTGAACGAGAACCCTTCCCCCAAAATTTTCATCATAAAAAATCACCACCTCTTTGCCCTTTTCCAATTACCATCACCGAAGTGGCTCACAGTGAAGCCCCTGGAACGAGAGACATGGATTCGCTGAGTACGTAGCTGCCAACTGAGGTTCACCATCGAAGCACCATTGGACGAGAAAGCTGTCATTGTCAACGAACCCTTCCTATGAATTTCTCTGCTTCAGTGGCGTGGCTACCTTCACCACAGGTTAGCTTGTTCGATTCTGTAAAATTAACTTAAAGCTTCGCAATGTTTATCTCCAAATGTGGTTTGATTCTCTGAAAACAACACTGTTTGTGTGCTGGTGTATGAAGCATTTTTGGGGATTTAGAGATGCTTAGTTGTGAATTATGCTCGGTTGTGTATGATTGCTTTGATGGGTTAGCGTGGATGTTTGATTATTTTGAGTGTTGCTTTGGCTATATCGTTCATACTGATAAGTTAAGTTTTTTCTTCTCTGCCTTTCTTCCATTCCATGTATTATATTTGAGGGTGGAAACTGGAAAGGAGAACCTAAATAATATATTCGATCATTTCTGCTCCAGTTTATATGTTGTATAAGCTATTGTTGATGTTAAACTTAAACACTTTCTCGGCAGAACTCTCCAAGTTTGTGATTTTGCGCCAAGGCTAGCTTTGAGCTTGTTTTTCAGCACTTGGCATACTTGCACTGATATATTTGATAAAATGCAACAAGGGGTCTAGTATTTCACTGATGTATATGTTTTGGAGGATTTAGGGCCACAAACAATGGACCCCAACTTTGGATATAGGAGAATGATGCTCTTTCATAATAAAACACAGCATTTTGTTAGCATTTTTATGCTTTGATTTGTCTAAAGGCTATGTATTTGGTACTCTAGAATGCATAGGAATTCGAAGAGCCAGAAAAACTAGCCTGCATATATACATAATAGCTGATAGCAAATATACTTGGCCTATGCCAACCCTTGTTGTGTGGGGCCTCTAGATACTACTGATGGTTTCCTTCAAATAGATTGCTATTATCTGCTTTGTATAATTCTCTAATGGATCATTAGAGAGAGGTTGATAGGTTGATGAATGATGAATGAGGGTTAATTAAAAATTGCTTGTGGACCAAAGAAGAGAGAAGCTAGCTACCAATGGATTGAACAAAGTAGATATTGCCTATGTCTGAGGTTGTCAAAATATAGGAAACAAGTTAGAGAGGGAGAGAAACATCTGAAAAAGATATTTAAATAGAAAATTTAAAATTAGTTGTTGTTGCATCATGAGAGAACAATTGGAGTGCTTAGTGATCCAGCTCATCATCTTGTTCAATATGTTTGGGTTCGACCTCAGTGCAGAACTAATCAAGTGAAAACATGAAGGAAACTAAAAGATTTAATTGAAAATGTGCAATATAGTCCTATTTTCGTCAGTGCAGGTTGTAAACATAACTGTCAACTTCGTTTTCCTGTTCTTTTCTTTTCTTCCATCTAATTTTCAGTTTGGCCTGAAGGGAAAATACTTTAAACTTATTTTAGTAAATAGTGTGTGGCAATTTTCCTCTGTTCCTACAAAGGACAAAACATAGTCAATATTTAATTTGCAATGAGAGGGTACCAGTTAAGGAATATAAATTTGCAGATTTTAGATGCCTCTTGGAAGTAGTTCTTTCCTTTCTTTATCAGAAACTAAAATAATCACTTTCTCTCCATCTTATTTCATATTATCTAATATGCTCCTGACGTGATAGATGACCTATAGAAAGTAATTGGTCTGAATCTTGCAGTACAGTTAAATAAAATATGCTTTTCCTTAATCTGCTACATCTTTTTCCTTGATGTTAATACCCAGAAAGGAAAGAAATTATAATTAGAAGAGAAGAAAGGCATCTGACATATGCAGCTAGGTGGTCCTTCACTTTGGATCCCTGCAATATGATGGGGGAACTAGTTCACTAAAAACGGGTCCTTGCTTAACATCTTCAAAGCATATAACCAAAAAGCTAGCTTAAAGGAATCCTGGAATATATTAAAAGCTAGGTAATGAAATAAAGAACATATATATGCTTTTTCACCCATAGCATCTGTGAACCAATATTGCTATTAAGTCAATGAAGGAAAATCACAAAATGCTAATGAAGATCTACGTGTAATACAAACTTGGAATTATTTTCCAATTTTGGATAGAGAATAACAAGGAACCACGAAAACATTCATGCCCCAGCAACAAATTAATTTGTGAAAACAATTGTATTTGACTTGCTTGAAATTTACTATTAGTTGTAGTATCTCTGCTTTTGAACAGAGCATAGGTTCTTATCCACAAAATTATTTCCTTGCTTGGGGATTTTATTCTTAAAGGCATCCCAAATTATTGGTCTTAGAGAAAAACTGACTTTTGAAGTTAACTGCTAAAATAACTTCCTTGAATCTGATCTCATTTATATTTTCCTTGTAATTTTGATTAGTGTTGAATCTAAAGCTCATGGTGGTCCGTGAGATGGGTCTGAATTCTTTGCTGATCTAAGAACCATGCAAAACATTCTTTAAACCACTCCAATGGAACTGAAGAAATAATATAGATGTTCCTCACCATCACACAATATCTTTCTTTCTTCTCCATCTCGCTACCTCTCTCTTTTTCTGACACACAGATTCTTGTGCACTTGCACTCCAAGTGTGGAGGAAAAAAAGGGAAAGTTGAGGGAAGGGGAAGAGTTATTATAGCTGCTAAAGCTTAATTATCTCAACAACGAAGAAGGTAACAATTTATATGGATTTTTATAAGCTTCTTGTTAGGATGCTTAGCATCAAACAATTAAGCTGGAAATGCTTCCTAGTTTGAAAACATGGCTATACTTTTAACAGAGGGTCTTCATTAATGATTAGTTTTTAGAGCATAAGTTGGGGAAAACAAGATATGGTGTTGGTTGTAGAAGAACTCTATGAATGGAAATCAGTGATATCTGGGGTCTTCCCACCTGAAATAAAAGTAATCAATATATCATTGAACTGAGGTTGAATATCATTTGCTAAGAACATTTGACAAGCAATATATATGAACTTCTTGCTAGTTTTGTCACCTTTTGATGTGGTGTTAACAACATTTGACATTGCACTGATAGATCAAGATTTTCTTGATTAGTTTCTTCCTTCTTCATTCTTATTGTCTCTGATTGCTGTAGTTTTTTATGGATTGTCATCTGCTATGACTTATGAAGAGAATTGACAATTGTTTTATAATGAGAAGTGGCGGTAATTTGATTGTTATTTTGAAGTCACAATATATGCTTTGTACTGATTTTCTCCCACTGTAGGAGAATTCAAATATGTTGCATGGCTTGCCTTGTACTGATTTGCTCCATTGATATTTTTCTTCTGGTTTAGCTTATATGTGTGTGTGTGTGTGCAAGCAATATATATGAACTTCTTGCTAGTTTTGTCACCTTTTGATGTGGTGTTAACAACATTTGGCATTGCACTGATAGATCAGGATTTTCTTGATTAGTTTCTTCCTTCTTCATTCTTATTGTCTCTGATTACTGTAGTTTTTTATGGATTGTTATCTGCTATGACTTATGAAGAGAATTGACAATTGTTTTATAATGAGAAGTGGCGGTAATTTGATTGTCATTTTGAAGTCACAATATATGCTTTGTACTGATTTTCTCTCCCACTGTAGGAGAATTCAACTATGTTGCATGGCTTTTGTTGGATGGTTTTGTGCATAGGTGAATGTTTGCTCAGAACAAGAAAATGACTGGGTGGCTTTTGATTATTTGGTCTGAACTTATGCTCTTCTTTTTTTATGGGACAAACTTGAAGTATAGATAGAGAGGATTAGCATTTGCAACTTAAGCACAAATAAGCCTAGAATCCTATCAACCCGTGGCCATATATGCTTGATTATTTTTTTTTATTAATGTTTGTGATTTTACAATGCTGTAGATAAAATTGCCCACCCTATCAATATGTCATGCTTAATAGTTAGTGAGGGTGAAGTAATGACTAAATTAGTCATTATTATATGCATAATGTTAGAATTTTTTTTTAAGTGTCATATGTTATATTAACTTTGTTAAACTTGGTTATATGAATATGGACAAATTCTACTGGGCCTTATGAGAAGTGTTGCACCAAGTTCTACGACTAATGCAACACCATCTCCAAGAGAGCCACGAAATTGATTTTTTTTAATTTGTTAACATTTTATTATGTAATTTTCTGTTAACTAACATTATATATTTCACTCAACAATCATGTATTATGTTTTAAATTCTGATTTAATGTATATACTTTCTTATTAATTTCTTTGGTTATGCTTTTTAATTATAAATTAAGGTTTTATTTAAATGGAAATGGAAATATAAAAAAAAAAATTTAACAGAGGATTCAGTGGCGACTTGGGTCGTCACTGAATGAATTATTTAAGGATTCAGTGACGACTAAAGTCGTCACTGAATCTATCATTAGTGGCGACAAGACTAAGTTGCCACTAAAAAATTATGTAATTTCAGAATTTTTTTATCCAGGTTTCAGTGACGACTCTTTAAAGTCGTCACTGAAAGTAGACATTTAGTGGCGACTAAGTCGTCACTAAATCCTTCCTTCAGTGACGACTTAATTAATCGTCACTGAAAGGTTGGATTTAGTGACGACTTAGTCGCCACTGAATGTCTACTTTCAGTGGCGACTTTAAAGAGTCGTCACTGAAAGTTTAGATTGAGTGACGATTTAGTCATCCTTGAATGTCTACTTTTAGTGACGACTCTAAAGGGTCGTCACTGAAAGCTTCAGTGACGCACTTATTTGCGACCACTTGGTGACGACTAAAAGTCGTCACTGAATGTCAGTTTTCTTGTAGTGACTTGTGCATCAGATTGTTCATAGTTCCTTCCCAACCGAGACTTCAATGTGGTTAGGATATCTTGAGAGATTCTTGCCAGAGACTATTTCAGCATTGTCATTTCTTTTTGGAATCAAATAATTGGTTCCTTTGAAGCTAAGTGGTTGTTTCTTAGAAATATTGAAAGAGAAAAGGTTTTTTTAGTGATTATGGAAGAACAACAAGCCAACCTTGAGTGCATCGAAGTATGTAATGCCTAGGATAAGCAACAAGGCGTAGTAGTAGTACTACCCCCACCTTAGTGAAACCAAGCTAGAAGAAGCCTACCTCTAAGTCCCATAATCTATAAAAACATACCACAATTATTTGGGAACAAGGCACAACAAGTCACAAATAATTATGCATGTCAAAATGAAAATTGAGCCCAATGGGTGCTTAGGTTGAACAACCAACCCTCGTCATAAGAAGAAAGCAAGTGAGAGGTAGAAAGTGGAGAAGTCGTCAACGAAAAGGGTGAGCAAAACTATAACAAGCTCGACAAACACCACCACCATATCCATACACATACATACTGTTCTATCCCTAACCTTACTTGCCATTCTACAACATCCCTTAAATATCGTCCCCCATATACCCTTACTTTTACCCACCACCACTGTTCCCCACTCCTTATTTGATTCCCACAAATAAGATAATATATAAGCCTAATATTGCCCTAGCTCTACCTAACTGTGCTCCAAAGAGACAAGGGAGGAAGGAAAATTAAGATAGTGCTGACCACAATGAATAGGCAATTGAAATTTGCTGTAACTTTCTTAAGAAGAAGACCTCAAGAACCATATGCGAAAGAAGTAAATACACCATTTCATCCTTCTCTCATGTCAACTTGCCAATCGACTATTAGGGTTCTATGACAAGCCAATTGATCCCCAATAGCATGTGGGCTCATTCGTCACTTCCATGATGGTAACAAATGTAACTAATGTCATTTTGTGCTGAATGTTCCCAACCACCCTAAGGAAAGCAACTCTATAATGGTTCACGATTCTCCCCCACCATAGTGTGGATAATTTCAATGACCTAGCTGATGCCTTCTTCACTCTCTTTGCCATTAGTAGAAACATAAAGAGAATTAGCATAAGTCTCATAGGGATGAAGCAATGGCATGATGAAATGTTGAGAGAATATCTCACCTAGTTTAACAGGCTCGTCCTTAACATTCAGAATCTACAAGAAGTAGTAGCAAAGTATGCAATTTAGGTAGGACTTTTAAATAGGCCATTTGTGCACTCATTGGCAAGATCACTAGTACAAGACTTAGATGAATTGCAAGACCAGTTGATGAAGTATATTTGGCACTACGAGGTTTGTTTAAATAAAGTAGGTCCCCTCAATAATTTTAAGAATTTGAGTAATAATAGAGATTGGTTGGGATCTAGCAAGAGTCAAACGGAGGTACTAGTAAGGTTAGCCAGGAGAAATCAGAGAGAATAAATAGAGAATGGTTCAAGAAGAAAAAGCCACCCAAGGTGTTGATACCTTGTATACCTTTTAAATATATCACAAGCTCAAATATTGGAGGAGTATACAATACTGACCTTAAATTCTCACTACATTAGAACAGGAAAGGTGTAACAACTGGTTACATATATATATATATATATATATATATATATATATATATATATATATATATATATATATATATATATATATATATATATATATAGACCTATGCAAGAGACCAGCATTTTACCAAAAGATATGCATCTTATATTTATATACATACAAAAGTTATATCCATCAGAGATTAATAGAGTATATACATATGTAACCAAAGGTACTAAGCATACATGACAAAAAGGCAAACTACCGTGGGGTTACATCAAAATAAGGAGGTTAACCCATTTACATCACAAAACTATGTATATACATAACGTTATCCTACTACTCTCTCCTGGCCGTCACCCCTTGGGTACTGCTGGTAGAGGAGACGGGCCAGGAGCGGGAACCTCTACCATGTTTATCACTAGAAGATTCACGATAATAGAGAACTATCCCAAGTAAGGGAAATCCACAGTCTGTAGCTCCAGCAGAATGGTCAGCACTACAAACGACATCTTTACTAATATGAACATAACATTAAAACATAGTGAGATATAAAATCCCAACAAGGTCAACATCTAATAACACTAGCATATATAAATACTTACATGTTATGTCCAGCTGTATAAGTTACAGAAAATATTTTCTCTTTTTATAAAATAAAAGTACAGTAAAGTATACACAAGCTTTTTTTTTTATAGGTTATGTATCAATATCACGCATGATAAAATGAAACATGTACTTATAAAATACCTGTACCGCTGTTCATGGCTCATACATCACTCATAGTGGCTCATCATTTGATGATTTTTCTCAATTGCAATCCTCAATGTGGTGTGAACCTTACTCCTCCAGCTACTCACCCACCATTTGAGGGCTATTTTTTACATTATAGAAAACCCTTGTTAAAAATTCACAATTATTTCCTTATAACTTCCCCATTTAATCCTTTTTAATCATTTTTTACTATTTCATTTTGTGAATATTATTAACAGAATTTTGGGTGTTACAAATAGGCTAGTCGATCAATCTAAATACCACTAGTTTAACTAGGACCACAACCATAACATAAAGGACTATGTCACCTTTAAAGATGCAATTAAAGACTTAATTCGCCAAGGGTACCTTAGTTAAATATCTATAAAGAGGGAAAAGACATAAAGGGTGAGCCTAAAATGAGCGATTGAGAAGAAACCAAGTAGACATGAGAAACTGTAGAGACAACTGGCCTCACATTTATCTCTGGCAAGAAATTTCCAAAATGACCAAGTGGAGAATCTAGATAACTAAGGGGCTAGGGTGATTTATATAACCTCTATGAGAGTAAGAAAAGAAGGGTCTTTATTGTAAACAAAGAAGCAGGTTGAATGCTCAATAATAAGGCTAGAAAATATGGCTCAAATAAAGTTGAGTGTTAGACATAGAGTTCTATATCATAAGTTTGGATTGTTACAAATGTGTAGCAAGTATCTCAGTATATGTTCCTATTTCATTAGTATGTTCTATGCATGATTACAATAATTAATGTATAATATCTTATACTTAATCATGCCTTAAGCAGTAACTATAAAATATACTTTAGACTAACTACTTTGGGAACATACGCATGAGGAAATTTTTTACATTATAGAACATTATTGAATCACACATATTGTATTTTGGACTAACTACTTTGTTGCAAGTTAAATATTCTAGAAGAGTTAGCATTGAAATAAAGAAATATGGAATATCAATATCATGCTTAACTCAAAGAAAGATGCTCCAAGAATTAAAGATATAAAAGCTTGGTTGCATCAACAAAGAACATGAAGGAAACTTTCAAGTCAAAGAACCTTAAGTATTTAAGGTAAATCAATCCTTAGGTATCCTAAACTGAGGATCATATGTGAAAGGACTTAAAATCTCTTAAGCTCAGAAATCTATTTTAGAACATATTTTAAAGTTCATATGAATGAAAAGATAGTGAGATATATATTTTACTAAAATCTATTTTTAACCTTTAATCGCTCTTTTATCCTGGTTCATACTGTCTCGAGCACATTAAATATAATTTCTTACATCAAAACTAACTTATAGTAATGGGAGTAAGGGTCGATCCCACAGAGATTAGTATTATCTTTTGTGATTCTAATAAGGGGGTTTGATTAATGAAAGTAAAAAAAAGTAAAAGAGAATGAAAGTAATTAAAAATAGAGTGATTAATAATAAAGGCGTTAGTTTTGGTTGATATCCAATATTAAGGAATCGCATTGATCATTGACAACATAATCAATATTTAATTAAATATCTATTATTGAGATTATCTGTTCCTCCTTAAGTTTAGTAATTGATGACAATCATCTCAATTAACCCTAATTAACAAGTGATCCTTTAGCATATCGGTAAAGTACAACTTATTAATCGCATGAAGAATTAGAGAAACAGATAGAGCTAAACAAATATATACACATCGGCTATATCTAATTTATTCTATTATTCATCATAGGTTTAATAATTTATAATCCAAAATCATTAATTATATTTGCCTCTTGAATCATAATAATGAAAACTTTGTTCAAACTATAATTTAACAGTAGATTAAGACAAATAATATATTAGTAGGCCTCCTAGCAATTATATAAAAAATCATTGAAAAGAGAAGAGCCGATGAATAATCAATACTCAATTAAGATTGAGCTAATAAAATCAAATCTAAATCTCACAATACATGAAGATTCCTTGAGGTTTTAATCTTCCTTCACAAAAAAAAAGTAAATTAGCTGTGTAGGGTCATAAGAAAATCTAGAGAAGAATTGAAGAAGATGATTGAGAATTTGATACTTTGATCCTTGGATGATTGGATCCTTCCCTTTTTAATGGTTGCTTTCCCTCTTATTTATATAGGTTGGGAGAGTCCTAAATGAAGTATGATTGATTTTAGGTTGGTTTTTGAGCTTTTAGGCTTCATTTGGAGTCAAAATAACCTAAAAATCATTTTTTACTTTTTGCACCGGCTGCGGGCACCACGACACTTTGTGGTAGTGCCACAATGCTCATTTTTCTGGGCATCGAGTGCTGTGGTGCCCTGGGCAAGGACCGCAACACTGCGTCCTTTTGAGCAAGCATTGCCCCGGCGCCCAAAGCCAGTGCCACGACACTCCAGACCTAGGAACTTAACACTGCGGTGCTAGAATTTATTTAGAATTTGGAAAAGTAGTTAACATGAAAGTTGTAGCCCTATAACTTAGCTTTCGACAGCCACCAAAATCACCTTAATAGGAGCTAATATATGGGATGTATACCTAAATTAATGACCAAATGTCAAGATTCATCCTATTGCATTGAAATTCTAATTTTAAACTCTGTAACGCTATGAAATCTCCAGAATTTGACAAAGTGCTCAACATAAAAGTTGTATATTATTGTCTTATATTTTTTCAACCACTTGAATCACTTTGATTGGAGTTAATATGTGGGATATATGGTCTAATTAATGCCAAAAGGTTTGAAATCACTACAATTCAGCATTTTTCTATGAATTTCTTATCTTTTTCTCCTCTTTTCTTCTTCCTTTGTTTCTACAACACAAAACACAAATCTAAATTAATTCCTAACCATATTTTAGTTAAATAAAATAAAAAATAACTTTAAAGGTATTAAATTCATACTTAATTATGAACACATAATATCCATATCTCCTGTGAGACAAAGATTTTTGGACTAAAACTTGCCATATTGAAAATTAGACTCCAAGAAATTTTTAATGATACGTCGTTCACTCAAAATGGAGTTAAAAATAAAATGAAGTAAATAGGCAAAACAGGATAGTAAAATATGGATTTTAACTAGACTTTATTTTTTACCTTTATTCACTATTTTGTTCATATCTTACAAACTAGAAATTCTTTTAAACTGAAACTTACTCCATTGGAAAACATACTCTCATATTTTTTTAGTGATAGTTTATTCACCTAAAATGGAGTTAAATATAAGATGTAGTAACTAGGCATTGCAAAGTAGTAAGATATGGTTTTTAACTAAACTATATTTTTAAACTTTGGTCACCTTTCTATCTATATATTATAAAATACAAGTAAATTTGAAAAAAACACTATTGTATTGAAAACTAGACTTAACAAAATTTGTATTGATAGGTCATATGCCCAAAATGGATTTAAAATAAGAAAGATATGACTATTCAAAATTAGCTTTCTTGCAATAAAAGCTATTGTCATAATAGGCAATTGTTAGCTACTGGAATCTAAAAAAAATGTGACTTAAGAGGCCAACAATCGACTGTTATAGTCAATAGCCACTATTCACTTTTGGAGTTTTAAATTTAAGAATTTTTTAGTAGCCAACAGTAGACTAGTTACAACAATAGCTGACTATTGCCTATACAAAAAAGATGACATCAACATTTCTAATGACTAGTTTCATACTTAATCACTTGCAAATGATCCCCAATGGCTATATTTGTCAAAAACACACTATAAATACAAGAATTCATTGAGCTGCTAGTAACAAGATAACAACTCCAAAACTTCTATAAATAATTCTTGAGCTCATTTGATTCTATATCCTTCTTAGATTGATCTTCAATTGTATACTCACTCTTATAAGATAGTTTATCTTTTTTTTAAACCTTCATCCTCATCCTTATTGATTGAGAATTCAAGGGAAGGGTCCCTTGAAGTTTGAGGTTGGGAAATCCTTGTAAGAGTGATAGAAACCCTTGATACCAACTATTTGAGTTGAGAAAGTGTAATGGCTCACAAGTGCCCATTGTAAACTTGTAGATATAGTGGAAAATCTCAAGTTGTAGCTTGAGAATTGGATGCAAGCTTGGGTTGAAGCTAAACCAGGATAAATCTTAGAGTTTGTCCATATCTTCACTTAACTTTACATTTCAAGCTATTGTATTCATGATGCTATGTTTTGTTATTGCTTCCCTAAATTAACATATAGCTTGACTATTTGCTACTTAATACATCTTTTTGTAACAATCTCAAGATAGATAATTGTTGAACATATTTTAGGATTATTATAATTTGCTTAGGATTAAGTTCTTGCATGATCTTTGATCTACTTATGAAGTACTCTGTTTTTGTTTTACAAATTCATTAAGATGATGCACTTAACAAACTATGTATCCTTTAATGCTTGTAATTGTTGATTTTCTCATTTTTCCATCAAAATAACTTCTATCAAAAGTGATTTGGAATTGGTTTGAAAATTACCTATAATTTATTAAAACACCTAATTCACCCCATCTTAGGTGTTAATTACCTTATCTAACAAGTGGTATAA
The DNA here is from genome assembly GCA_037074535.1 of Gleditsia sinensis. Classification (NCBI taxonomy): domain Eukaryota; kingdom Viridiplantae; phylum Streptophyta; class Magnoliopsida; order Fabales; family Fabaceae; genus Gleditsia; species Gleditsia sinensis. The sequence goes on along the minus strand of CM073473.1, from coordinate 32,060,148 downwards.
GAGCTGGTCTCTTACTTAAATGACTTAACCGTCTTAAGAGTTCTTATGGTAATCATTGAAAATTCTTCAATGATGAAAGGTTTTGAAATTGACAAACTAGCCTTCCTTGATGCATATTTCCTTGATTTTAAATGTTTTATATATTAGAAAGGTATAATGGAATCTTATCTATAATCTCTTGATTTGGATTTATGGGATATAATAGAAGATGTTTATATCCCTCCACCAGTAAGATGTGGAATAATTGTGATAGGAAATTGTTTGATTTGAATATTAGAGCAATGCAAACCTTATTTAGTGGCTTGAATGAGTATGAATATGCTATTATTAAAAATTGCTCTAATGCTAAGGTTATGTGGGAAACTCTTAATTGTTTATATCTTGCTAACCTGGAATTGGTTAATGAAGTTCTCTATAAACAGCAATAAGTGCACATTCAAATTGAGACCTCTATCAATTATGAAGAAAGTAATGTAGAAGAAGAGAAATTTGATTACAGCTGAAGGAGTCTTGCTTTTTGGCTCAAAGAGACCTAATGGTATGCACTTCTAAATCTAATAGTTCTTCTTATAAAGCATATGCATTTGAAGATTCATATGATTATATATCCTTAAAATGCTCAAATAGTTGTATTTCTAATCTTGTTGAAATCCCAACTAGTATCACTTCAAAGTCTCTTTCAATTTTTTTTAATAAAAAGTCAAGAAGTAATAGTAAAAAAAATTGAAATGCTATCCTTTTGAAAAGAAAAATTTCTCCAAGTCTATTATCTGTAATTTTTGTATTCATAAGGACATAATGTCTTATTAGGAGAAATGATTTGAATATAAAGCAAATTTGAATTCCTAAAAGTTCAAAATTTGGTTGTACTAACATCAAAGGACCCAAATTGTTATGGGTACCAAAAAATCCTTCTAGCGCTTCTATTTTATAGAAAAAATCTTACAAGGATGGACAATTTGGTCAAGCAAAGAAGGATCAACAAAAGATAGCTTCTTTAATGATCAACGTTGAACTTTCAAAGCTGAAAAAGCATATGAATAAGTATTGAGTAAGAAAATAGTATCCTCCAAACACCAAGGTCAAGGTATTAAACTATCAAGCATCCTTTGTTACCATATTTTATACCCATTGAAGCATATTATTTATAGCCTAATGATATGAGCATTGTAATATCAAATTCATCTATGAATTATTAAATGCCATATATTTCCATTGATACATGATTTAGTTATGCTCCAAACCCTTGTATTGTTAATTTGCATATATCATGTTTATAAAGGATGTGCAATGCTTAGTATCAATTCCCTATATGTTTTTCTTTGCTTATATTTTTAGGGAAACATGAAAAATTAGATATAAAGATTATTATGCTTAACTCTTTTATGCTAGTTTATCTTGTTATAACTTGATCAATCATTTTAGGAGCATAAAGAAATTAAAGCTTTTGTTGACTAACCTATCATGAACCCAAATTTGAATGAGTTCCAAAGAAAAATATTTGATCTTCCTTGTAGGTAAAGAAAGGTAGTATTGCCTCAAGAGCATAACATTAGTAAAAGAGAAGAAATTATTGTTGAGGATACTATCTTTTAAGAGTACTTAGAGCTTGGACATTGATGTCACAAATTCAAAGTGGAACATAAACAACTTCACCAATGCGAAACAAATCACTAAAAAGAGATGAAAGAAAATTTTATGGTGATATCTATACCTTATCCTCTTTACATGCTTTATCATAATATGTAAGTAATTAACAAAGATTTATTCCTTTTTATCATGCTTCAAAGGAAAATTATCATATTATGCTTGATAAGAAGAATAGATTTATTGAGTCATATATGTGCTAAGATATGTATCATGCATATTGTGCTTTAACTTGTGATATTATAGCATTATGTATGAGTTAGTTTTATGAAGGAACATTATAAGACTTAAGAATGAAATTTGAAATAAAGTTGGGCAAATTCAAAAATTGTTTTCAATCCTTATCTTGAAAGTGTTTTGATACCATGCTTTACGAAAGTGTCTTTGACCCATGAAAATAAATCAGGAGTGCTTAATTTTTAAGAGCCTTTTGTCTTAGACCCTTTTTAAGAAAAACATAATATGTGAAATGACCTTTGTGGTAAAAAAATATCTATAATGTGCTTTAATGTCTCTTTCTCAAAGATTTATGCTATAAAGAATTTGAATGTTTAAACATAAAAGGGGCTCAAGATTTAAAAGGGATCAAATTACTCTCCTTATACCTTGTATTGGAAAATACAATTTCATAAGTCAAAAATAGTTTTCAAATTGTATCCATCTTTAAAATTGGTTTTTAATGAAATTTCTTGTAAAATCTTTTTCAAATGGAAATGTTTGGCTCATGATTATTCATAAAGAAGTTAACTTGCTCCTTATCTTCATATATAAAAATCATCGAGTTGGCTTGAGTAAGGAGAAGCATAAAAATGATCTTAAAGGTGAATATAAATGAAACAAAACATGCTCATCATGAAAATGTTAGAGAGGAAATATGTGCTTCACAAATAATGTCTCTTATATAGTAAGATAGCAAAAAAAAATCTGAAAGAAAGCCAACTACATGCTCTACCAAAGTAAAATGGAAATATTATGACCAAGTGAGGGAAAACAAGTTTGACAATTCTATGAAATTCATGATACTAGTTTGCAGTGTGTCTAAAATTGCTACTTCTTATGATATATGCTTTCTTAATTTAACTTTAACATTGTCTTCTTGAAGGTATGCATAGATGATAAGGTTGTGAATTCCAAACAAGAAATTGATTATTTACCATATGTGCAAGAAATTTTCACTAAACTTTGATGCCACAATATAAAGCTAAACCCCTCAAATGCATGTTCAGAGTAACTGTTGACAAATTCCTTGACTTTATGATCATGCAAAAAGAGGTCAAAGCTAGCCTTGAGAACTGAGAGTTATTTTGGATATAGAGAGCTCTTGTTTAGTGAAAGATGTTTGGAGGCTAAATTGTTAAGTTACCACACTCAAAAAATTCTTATCTAAGTCAACATAAGAATGCCTTCCTATCTTTAAAATACTAAAGAACATAATAAACTTTGGGTGGATTTCTGAATGTGAGAAAGTTTTACATGACCTAAAGGAGTACCTCAGCTCCCCACCTATATTATCCAAGCCCTAACTAAGCAGAACCTTGCATGTATACTTTACTATGACTAATCAATTAGTTAGCTCAGTTTTAATCAGGGAAGAAGAAGAGAAGCAACATCTAGTTTATTGCACAAGCTGAGCCCTCTAAAGAGCTAAGCTCTACTATTTAAAATAAAAATCCTAGCCTTCACTTTAGTTATTTCTTCTTGAAGATCTGCATTTACTACCTGCAATATGAAATCACCATCTGAACGGACCATCCTCTGAGGAAAGTACTACAAAAACTTGACATAGCAAGTTGCATGAATGCTTGGTTAGTATAACTATCAAAGTTTAGAATAATATATAACCCTTAATGAACCATGAAAGCTTAAGTATTGCTAGACTTCATGGCTAAAATGACCATAGCCAAAATAGGTGACACTAACAACCTACATTAAAAATAAAAAGATAGAATAGAAGATTTATGTTGATAGGTTGGCTAGAAGGAAGAGTAGTAGAGTACGTGTGATTGTAGAAACCTCGGATGGTATAATAGTGGAACAAACCTTTCGATTAAAATTCAAAGCTTTCAATAATCAAGTCAAGTATGAAGCACTGATAACAAGATTCAACATGGCATATAAATTGGGTGCTATCTATGTGAAAGCATTCAATATTCCTAATTAGTGGTCCACCAAATGGAAGGAACATATGTATTGAAAGAGCTAAGCATGGAAAAATATATACCGAAAACTAAAAGTACCCTCCAAAAATTTGACCATTGCTCATTGGAAAGAATACTTAAGGAAAAGAATGAGTAAGCTGATTCACTCTCCAAACTAGCTAGTGTCTTTACCCAATGTGAAAACAGATCAATCATTAAGGCCCCCCTAAACTCATCTATCATTGAGAACATGAATATGAACGAAATAGAAGAAGAAGAATGCTAGATCACTCCTATAAAGTCCTTTTTGAAAACTAGAACTTTAACAATAAACCAAAATAAGGTATAAAAAAATAAATCATTGATCAGTAAGATACTTCCTATAAAGGGGCACCCTATGTAAGAGTTGATTCTTGACACCAAGCCTAAAATGTGTCTTAGCAACTGAGGCAGACTACATCCTAAGAAAAGTTCATGAAAGGGTTTGTGAAAGCCACATGAGCTTCCAAGCAATTACAAATAAGGCTAGTGGCTCAAGATACTACTAATCCACTATGCTCAAAGATGCTGAATGGATAGTAAAGAGCCATTAACCTTACTAATGGCACTTTTACCTTATACACACCTACCCACTAACCTCTTCCTAGCCTTTTGACATCTGGGGTGTATATATCCTTATCTTTTTCCATGTCACTACTAGATAGAGAAAATTTCTTATAGTTGTAGTATATCACTTTACAAAGTGGGTAGAGGTTGAGCCCTTCACCTCTCTTGCTCAAATATACAAAAACAATTATTTTGAGTCCTATCATGTACAAGTTCAAAATTCTCCATTTCCTTATTATAGACAACAACACTCAATTTGTGAATTAGGGGTTTAAGGGATTTTACACTGAGCTTAAGATGTAATTAAGGATAACCTCAGTGGAACACTCAAAAACCAATGGGTAAATCAAATTGGCTAACATAATCATCCTAGAAGTCCTAAACAAAAGAATATGAAAAGGCAAGAGGAAATAGAATGATCAACTACCCTTTGTCTCGTGGTTATATTGTACGATTATTTAGACCTCAATGGGATAGACACAATTAAGCCTCATATACAGTTATGAAATTATGACTCTTTTTGAAAGTGAAAGCTCTTCTAATCAGCTCATCAACTACAAAGAGGTTGCTAATGTTCAAAACCTAAAAGAGAAGCTCAAGCAGATATAATAAAAATGGCTTCAAGCTCACATAAGAATGGTAGCCTATAAACATAAGATAGATTGATATCATAACAAAAAAGTGAAAATGTGGCAGGTGCCATCACATGCACTCAAAATATAATAATTTCCTTACCTCACAACTAACCTATAAAAGTGAGTTAAGCCATAGAAACTACTTATATCCTTTGTGAATTACAAAAAAAGAGAGTTTTGAATGCAGTACGTATATTGTCTAAATGTAAAAGAAATTCAGGAGTAAATATAATGATGTAGTGATTAATCAATAAGATCACTGGTTAGGTCAATATCCACTACCAAGAATTCACATTAATCATTGACAATATAATTAATTTCTATTGAATATTTACCATTGGAATGAATTCATATCCCTTCTCAAGTTTAGTTAATCGACAACGATCGCTTTAACTAGCTCTAATTGATAAGTAACTTTAACTGATTAGTAAAATTTAACTTAAAAAGTGCATTAAGAATTAGAGAGATTGGTAAAGATAAACAACATAACCAATTGCCTGCATTTAATCAAGTTAATTATTTCCCATAAAATCAACAGTTTATAATCATACAACTGTAATCATATTTTTCTCTTAAATCACATTAATCAAAATTTTGTTTGATATATGATTCAACAATAAATTAAAACAAGTAATATACTAGTTTGCATCCTAACATTCAAATGAAAAAAATCATGAGATGAAGAATAGAAGAAGAACTAATACTGAACTGGAATTAAACAATTAAATATTTAATCAAGTCTTACAATCCATGATTCTTAAGGTTTTAATCTTCTTAAACCAACTAGAGATATTTAACCATGTAGAGCCATAGGGAAAACTAAGAGAAATATTAGAAAAGAGGAGCTATAATCAATAATCTCCCTCTTCTTATGAAATAATTATTTATAAACAAAAAAAATTTTAGTTATCGTACTCACATTGCAACGCCACCATTTTTGAAAATCTTTTGCTTCTGGGTTTTGACTTGTGTCATGAAAGAAAGAATCCAAAGTCACGACAACACATCCTTTGTGATTCTAGACTTTGTCTTGCAGTTTTCAATATCATGATGGAAATGGTTTTGAAATTCTGTTACTTTCTTCTAGGGAACTTCCATTGTAATGGGAACTAACCATCATCACAACGGGATAGTTTCTGTGTCATTTTTCAGCTTATTATCTCTTTTTTCCTTTTTTTTTCTATATCAACTCTTATTTCCTTAGTTCCTACAAGACAATTACACAACATTAATCATATTCCTTACTTCTATTCCTCTCAATATCAACCAAAATTTCGAATCAAAGTACCTAATAGATGTATAAATATTTTCTTATAAACTACCTCTACATTTAGTCCTTTGCTTGTCTACAAGCAAAAATAAACCTTTTAAAAAAATTAAACCTTAAACAAAAGTTCAAATCATGCAATAAATGTCAAGCCACTGAGTTTTTTGCCTCAGAAGAATTTAAGAAAAAAAAGCTTTAAGAAAAATTTCAAATAAAATCATAGTTTTAAGTGACTTAACTCTCATGCAATTCATACTCTTTTCTTTTTAAATCCTGAGTGAGTGTGTGCACCCTGGGTCAATTAATTCCTACACTCGGATAAGTTTATACATAAAAATAATTTAGAATATAGGTTTTAATTATTGGAACCCTATAAGTTACTTTTCGTGCTACTCTCCACTAATATAAATTACATACTACACCCTGGATGAATAGGGCTTTACCTAAGTTTAGTGATAGTGTGCAGTGTATGATAAAGGATAAGAAATTGACTTAGTTACCTAATACCACATGACTTGATCTTATTTCCATTTTTTTAGCTTTTCTTTTTTTACTTTTCAAGGGTTTTTCTCCCACATTCCTTTTTTGCTTCATTTATTGAATCTTTGATTCAGCTATTCCCTTTTTGCTTTTTTTTTTCTTTTTTTTTTTCAATTTATTCTTCTGCACACTAATGATCTAATCTTTATTTCTTCCTTTCTTTCTTTTCCTTGATTTATTTTTCATCATCTTCTTAAATCCACCTTTCCACCCTTTTTGAATAAAGAAGCTTTAAATTATATTATAGATAATAGTCATGTAAATGAGTGAATAGGGTACCTGAATGAATGTGTAGATATAAAAAACAAATTAGGGTCAAGAGAATAATTGGTTATTCAGAATAAGAAGTCAAATAAGTTCAAAAGTGGATACTAGATATTTAATATCATTATATAAGCTTGAAAAGGCTTAATCTTGCAAAGAATGCCTAAAGTGCATTGAAATAAGTTCTATAGTTCCTTTTAGGATCAAACAATAATTTTGCATTATATAAAATTTTTCTAAGTACTAGGTAAATTAATTTCCCAAGGTTGAAGTGCACAAAATTTTTAGAGAGTAAGAAGTGTAAAAATTGTAACAGAGCTAAAACTTCTTATAAATGTAGTTTCCCTCCATCTTTTTCAAGAGCTAAAAATTTTCAACTCACATCATTGGCATTTTAGAAAACTTGACACCTTAAATCATGACTCGAATCTTTTTCAATAGAAGAGAAAATTAATGAAAATTTATGTAATTTATTAAAAAAGAGGGTTACAACAGTCATTCATTCTCAGACATTCAAAGTATCATGAATGTACAATTATCTATAGCAATAAAATATAAAATCCTACCCCCACACTCAATCTTCACATTGTTCCCAATGTGAGATGAAAATACAATAAAAGAGAAAATAAGAGACAATCAAAAGGAAAAATAAGAAAATACTAAGACTGTTAGACTTTTATACTCTAAATCTCTTCCTCATTAACCTGCTCATCAATTGGTTCTACGTCTAGTGTGCCAAATGTGGGATGTGACCTAACTGGTGGTGATGATGGGAAGTAAAAATAGTCTCCCATGGTCAAGGCCAGCTGGTTCGGGTAGTCTATCTGGTATTGGCAGTCAAAGATGAAGCAATCATATATATGCTAGCCTAGGGTAGTTCTTACATGTGCAATATCTCTCTTGAGAATGCTCCTATAAATCCTTAATAGAGCGGGCTTGAGGTGGTGCTGATGCGTTACCCCCAACTTCCTCTGAGGCTAATGTAGTGGCTATTAGTGGGATAAGTAGGCAAGTTGTACTTGGTAGTAAGGCTATTGGTTTTTTATACTTGTATATGTCCCGATATGTGATTAGCTTCGTAGGGTGGACTAAGACCTCATTAAGGCACCATTAGACCCTAACCTTGCCACATAGTGTTGTGATGAGTCATGGCACAAAGAACCCATAGTCTTTGAGTGTATACAAGTCACCATGCTTCAATGGATGACCGGTGGATACTATGACAGGTATACTAAATATAATAAATACTACCTGTAGCAGTGAGAGTAAGGGTCGATCTCACAGAGATTGATATTACCTTTTGTGAAATATAATGAAAGGGGTTTGAAAGCTGTAAGTAAGTTAACAAAGTAAAAAGAGAATGACCACAAATAAAAAAAAATCAGAGAGTGGTTAATGATGAAAGAGTTAATTCTAGTTGATATCAACCATTAAGGAATCGCATTGATCATTGACAATATAATTAATTCTAACAAATCAGTAAAATTTAACTTATTAACTACATGAAGAATTAGAAAAACTAATAGAGCTAAACAACACAAACATATGGGTTGTATTTAAAATAATTAATCACTCACCATAGGTTAATAACTCATAATCATACAATTATTAATCTTATTTTTCTCTTAAGTTACAGTGATGAAAACTTTGTTAGATTTATGATTCAGCAGTTGATTGAAACAAACAATATACTAGTAGGCATCTTAGTAATCATATGAGCAATCATGGAGAAGAATATCAAATGAATAATTAATACTCAATTAAAATTAAATCATTAAATACTAATCCAAATATCACAATGCATAAAAGGTCCTTGAGGTTTCAATCTCCCTCAACTAACAAAAGAAACTAAAGAAACTTAGCTACATAGGGCCATAAAAAACCTAAGAGAAGAAGAGAGAATTCTTGAGAAATGAATGATGTGATCCCCTTTTACTGCTTTTTTCCTTCTTATTTATAGATTAGACAGTCTTAAATTATGTAGAATTTCTTTTCAGTTAGTTTTCAGCCTTTTAGGCTTCAATTAGAGTAAAAAAGGCTTAAAATCGTGTTGGAGTCCTTGCTGCAGCAACGAATGCCACAGTGGTTTGGATATCTCACTTAGAAGTTTATGTTGCGCCATGTCACTATGATTTTTTTAGAATGTGCAAATGTATTCAACATAAAAGTTGTATATCTATGTCTTGGATTTATATAGCCACTAGAACCACCTCCATTTAAGCCTATATTAGAGACTTATCCCCCATTAGGCCACCTTATATCATAATTTAACTAGTATTGTACTGGGGTCAATCTCCTCTTGAGTGAGTGTATTGTAATCATCATCTTGAATGTTAGGCAGGCCGTATATAGTATTTATATCATGTGGAGTGAAAGTTACATGCCATCCCCTAACCATACAATGCCCTGGTTCACTGTGGCATTTGAATAAAATTCCAAGACTACGGGAACCACTCCTATTTGTAGCTGGCCTACAAAGAGTTCCTATCTTCTATTTATAATTGCTAGTTTCAGTTGTAGCAAGTCATAAAATAAATCAAAGGGTCACACTCCTAAAGTAGTTGCTTGTTTATTGCCACCTTGCTGTGATGATGGAAAACTCCTCACTCACAAATAAATTTAGGTCATAGGTAAGGGTTTAGTTTATCCATTTGGCTTTCTTGGAGGGGCCGACTTGGGTTTTCTTAGGAGCCATTAAGGTGGGATGAAGTGTTTAGTTAAGTGGCTAAGGTGAATGGTGTGAAGGCTAGGTGTTTAGTAAGTGTTTGGGTTGGTGTGTTCTTTGTGGAAAATCATCGTGCACCTGATGTGTAGTCTTGATTGGGCTCAAGGGTTGCTTCCAATTGATGTTCATATGGTTCCTTAATTGTAGATAGTAAACCAAGCAGCCAAAAACAACAATTGCTAGCAGAAAATTCACAAAATACACTCCAATATCACATAATCAAGGTCTACAAAAATTATAGATGCAAATTGTAATTTCAATCCCAAATTTTTCAATATGAAACCATAAATACCAAATAATAAACTGAAGAAACTGATAGCACTCAATTAATCACCAGAACTTTGCTTGAAATGTTACCACCAGTGATTGCAAAATTTAAGGTTATGAAATTAAGTCCTTGGTTAAATTATAGAAATTCTTTGGATAGTTGCTTAGAATTTGTCTGGAAAACCCTTATTGGCACAAAAAATTACAGTAATTTGGGCTCTCTAGGTGAAATTTAGGGTGAATTAGAGGGCTGGGGGTTAGGTTTCTATTGGTTGTAAAGTATATATGCAATGTTAGAACGTAAGTGTACGTGTCGTGACCAAATAATATAATGATGAGTGAGTATCGTCCCACGAGGAGTATACTAGAAACTACTAAAGAATGCTTGACTCGTGAAATGCTGTAGCAAAATTCTGTTGGTTCACACGATTTAATGTTTAGGAGAAATTAAAATGTAACAAACTAGACAAGGCTTAAATTAAGTTGAGAGACTCTAGGTTATGAAGAAGAAGATATTAGGTGAATTAGGGTTGCTATGAACTTCTGCACTCATTTTGCTCTAGAAATTGCTATAGCAATTGCTTCAGCGCCCAGTCTGCTCTTGAATGGAGTCTTTCCAGACTACCATTCCTTGCACTCCTGGGGTTTGGACATGCATCCCTGCATCAATACTAACCCCAGAGTTGTACTTGAAGCCTCTAACTCTTGGGTCAAATGAGACAACCATACATTCCTATATTGGTTATGCCCACACATCCAGCTCTTTTCCAGCATTCACCACCTTTCCAGGTTAATGATAGCCTAAGCCTTCCTCTATCTAATTTCAGTTAGCAAGAGAAGTTAAGATATACAAACACAGTTGAATGTCACAGCATTGCTGCAGCAAAATCATTTATAAATTAAAATGTGCATGTGTTCATTGCAACTCGTCTACAACCCTAGCTGGAAAATTAGCCCAGCCTCATATCCAAACCGACTACAAGATTAACCAGTATGCAGTGAAGAGTAATACAACTATATAAAAAGAAAAAAAAATGCAGCTTCCTGCTGACAATGAAAACACTAAAAAGAAAATGAAAGGAATCCACAGCAGCAATCCTCTTCCTTGCTCCTATACTTCACCATGCAGGGTTGCCCCATCCTAGCCCAGAGTGTAACCACGCAGCCCACTCCAAACAGGGAATTCTGGGCTTCCTCTTTTGGTTTCCTTCCGTCACCCCCCGCGTCTCTCTGTTCTGAGCTTTTTGTTTTCTCCTTTTATAGGCGATCCTTATGGTCCCATAAAAGTGGCATGGTCTGTTGAAATTCTCTCTGCTTTTCGGCCAGCACCTCTGTCAGCAGCTTTCCCTCCACTTCCAGTAATGGAGGCTATTCCTGTACCTCTAGCAGTCTGCTGTGTCAGCTGGGTGCTTCTTTTTTTCCCCTGCTGGGTGGTAGCCGCGCTTGCTGCACAGCTCTGACTCCCTGCCACTGACACCATATCATAAAAAGTAAGCCTCCCATCTTATGCATCATTATTAAAAAGGACTAAGATCACCCAACATCACTCGGTTTGCTGCCTTAATTGCTGCGCATGTATACTGAATTGTCACAGTCAACAGAATGGGTGATCTTGTGTCCGTGGGAGGCTAATCATTCTATTAAATCAGGGGGCATGAAAGCTAATAAATCAAAATGCATATTAAATATCCTCAGAAAAACACAGAGAAACTCTAATGAATTAGAGTTATCAATTCCCCCAAACTTAAATGGTTGCTTGTCCTCAAGCAATTTACTCTGACCACTACACCTCTTCTATTAAACTCCAGCTCCTTTCCCCAGTGTAGTTCCATGTGGTCAAGCACAATCACACAGAAATTCATACCAGAACTAGCACAAATTGAAACACTCTTATTCAGTTAAGCATAGCAAATGCCGCAGCAAACACTAAAGTAATTACTAAAACAACATTAATTTCACCCCTCAGCACAGCAAATGCCACAACAAACACTAAAGCAACATTAATTTCACCTTAGCTCTGGGGCCCTTTGTTCTTCTCCAGTTGTGTAGTGCAGTAGGTCCGAGGGGAAGTCTGGAAAGGGGAAGAACTGTTTGAAATTTTGCTTGAGTGTTTTCTGGAGGGCAATATCCCTCTGTTGGTACTGCCAGAAGGTGTGCTGGTGTTTGAGGAGCATAGATTGTTGCTGCAAGATGGTGGTTTGCTGCAAAAGCAGCAGATGTAGGGTCTTATCAGCCAGATGAGGAGCAGAGGTGGAGGCAGCTTGGCCTTTAGAATGTGGTGGGGCTTGTGTGGCAGCTGGTGGATCTGGAGCACCTTTTTCTTGGACAATTCAAGCTATGGTTATGATGCTAATAGGGCTGCCCCCCTTGAGTGTCTCCTCATCGATTGAGATGGGCACCCTGCTGTCTTGGCACAACAGGGCGATGAGGGAAGGGTCTGAGTAGACTTCCTTTCCTGCGGCTTGCACAAACTCAAATTTGTTCGTTGATGACTCTGCCTACGTTAATAGGCCTACCCGAAATAATAGCATTGACCATTGCCACTCTAGCTCTGCTCACCGTTTGCCCGTGAGTGGAGGGCAAAAGGCGAGTTTTTAGAAAATGGTACCAAACCTTTGCCGCAGGCACCAAGGAAGCTCGATTGATTGTAGCAACACCCTGGGAAGATCTATCCCAGATGGTGCTTGGGATACATACCCGGGCTAGCATTATTTGCCAGTCGTGGTCTTGTAGCGCCTCTAACTGTGCTTTATAATCATCGTCCTCATCAGGCAATTTATAGGCTTTGTTGATTGTGGCTTAGTCAAATAAAACCCGGGTCTCCCTGACTTTGACCCATTCCTTGGCGTTTTGCGAGAAGTTGGCGTAGAACTCCCTTACCAGAGGGATAAGGGTAGGCTTGGGGTGGGTGGCGAAGGTTTACCATCCTCATTGCTTCACCACTGCTGCCACATACATTGGCAGATCCAAATCTTCAAGTGTGGTAAAGGCGAAGCCTTTCTCTGTGTAGAAATTTCGCTGAATGGTTTCTTCATCGTGTCGCCTCTTGTTTTCTTTGGAGGTAAACTTCTGCATCTTGCTTGCCTTCTGTGCTACGGTTTTGACCCTCGACATTATTGGCTAGTGGAGATTATGAGAGATGCAGGTTTGCTTCGTGCAAAGAGGGTTCCAGGATGTGAAAGGATGAGAGTACAAGAGAGTACTTGGAATGTGAAGGGGTTGAGAGAGAGTTGCAGAGACTGTCAAGTACACCAGGCTGGGTTAGGTGAAATGAGGGGGTGTACGTGACTTATGGGATTCTCAAAGTTTTCCCGCCCTTTTTTTTTACAAGGTTGAGGGCTTTTGCTGCAGCAATTCCTGTGACAAAAATTGGCTTCCCTATAATTTTGCTGCAGCAAGTCTTGTGACAAAAGCTGGCTTTCAGAGGCTTTTGCCATAGCAAAACAAGATTAGCTTTCACATGCTTCTGTAGTCGGGAAAAAATTGACCTTCAGCCTGATGTTCTTCCCCTCTTACGAAAAGAACACAATTGATATTAGAGTCACAATTTAAGTTACCTAACAATTGTAAAATAAAACAACAATGAATGAAACATGGGTTGCCTCCCATGAGCGCTTGTTTTAGAGTCAACAGCCTGACTTCTTCCCTGTTCATCCTTCTTGCAATTGGAGTGATGTGTGCTGGCGATCCATATCACCTCCAAGGTAGAGCTTGATCCGTTTTCCGTTAACCCTGAATGTCCTCCCTTCCCTTTCTTTTTCCAGTTCAACAGTTCCAAAAGGAAAGACTTTGCTGATGCCGAAGGGGCTAAACCAACGAGATTTTAATTTCCCAGGGAACAAGGTTAGCCTGGAGTTGTATAGCAGCACTCTCTGTCATACTTCAAAGTCCCTCGGCTGTATCCTCTTATCGTGCCATTGCTTTGCTTTCTCTTTCTATAACTTGGCATTCTCATAAGCTTGACCACGGAATTCATCCAGCTCATTTAGCTGCAGCATTCTTCTCTCACCCGTAGCTCCTAAATTCAGATTTAACTCCTTCACTGCCCAATATGCCCGATGCTCTAGCTCTACTGGCAGATGACAAGCCTTACCAAATACCAATTTGTATGGTGACATCCCCAGTGGTGTTTTATAGGCTATTCTATAGGCCCCTGATGCATTATCTAGCCTTGAGGACCAATCCTTCCTAGTTAGGCCAACCGTTTTTTCCAGTATCCTCTTGATTTCTCTATTGGAGACTTCAGTCTACCCACTGGTTTGTGGATGATATGGTGTTGCCACCTTGTGCCTTACGCTATATTTGGCCAGTAGTGCTCCGAATTGCCTATTACAGAAGTGGCATCCTCCATCGCTGATGATGGCTTTAGGGGTTCCAAACCTTGTGAAAATGTTCTTCTTCAGAAATCTGGTGACCACCTTTGCCTCGTTAGTGGGAGACGCACTTGCTTCTACCCATTTTGAGACGTAGTCAACAGCTACTAGGATGTATTGGTTCCCAAAACTCGAAGGGAAAGAGTCCATGAAATCTATTCCCCATACATCGAACAATTCCACTTCTAGAATGTTGTTCAGTGGCGTTTCATGTTTTCTGGATATGTTTCCTATTCTCTGGCGCATTGCAACACAAAGGAGTGGGATTCCTTGAATAGAGAAGGCCAGTAAAACCCTGCCTGCAGTACCTTATTTGCAGTCCTCACTCCTCCAAAATGGCCTCCATAGGGTAAAGCATGTCATTGCTGCAGGATTTGCTCCATCTCTTCATTGGGAATGTATCTTCTTATCATCTGATCAGCACACTGCTTGAAAATGTATAATTCATCCCAGTAATATGAATTCACATCATGCAGAAATTTCTTCTTTTGCTATGACGTCAATTTCGGTGGGAGCAGGCCACTCACCAGGTAGTTTACATAGTCAGCGTACCATGACACACCAGCTTGGGTCATAAGGAAGAGTTGTTCATCTGGGAATTTCTCATTAATTTCCTCTGCTTCTGCACTGTCCTGTTCTAGTCTGGAGAGATGGTCTGCCACCTGATTCTCTGTTCCCCTTTTATCCCTGATCTCTAGATCGAATTCTTGGAGTAAGAGCACCCATCGAATGAGTCTAGGCTTGGAATCCTTCTTCTTAACCAGGTGCTTGATGGCTGAATGGTTTGTGTGCACAATTACTTTTGTTCCTACCAAATATGATCTGAATTTTTCAAAAGCAAATACCACTGCAAGCATCTCCTTCTCTGTTACTGTGTAGTTGAGCTGGGCCCCTTGCAACGTTTTGCTTGCATAATATATAGAATGAAAAAATTTATTCTTGCATTGCCCAAGGACGGCTCCCAATGCTGCTTCACTTGCATCACACATTAATTCAAATGGAGAAGTTCAGTCTGGTACCACAATAATTGGTGCTGAACTCAATTTTTTTTTTGAGGTCACAGAATGTCGTCATGCAGTTTTCATCAAAGCAGAAAGTTATGTCTTTCTCTAGCAAGTTGCATAAAGGTTTTGCAACCTTGGAGAAGTCCCTGATGAACCTCCTGTAGAATCCTACATGGCCAAGGAAGCTTCTGATGCCTTTGACTTTGTCAACCTCTAGTCTATTTTGAGAGACTTTGTGCCCCAGCACAATCCCTTTCTTCACTATGAATTGACACTTCTCCCAGTTCAACACCAAGTTTGTTTCCTCACATCTTTGTAGAACCTTAGCAAGGTTTCCCAAACATAAGTCGAAGGAGTCCCCAAAAATTGAGAAGTCATCCATGAAAATTTCCACAAATTGCTCAGTCATTTATGTGAATATTGCCATCATGCATCGTTGAAAAATTGCTGGAGCATTGCATAACCCAAACAGCATCCTTCGAAATGCAAAGGTGTCATAAGAACATGTGAATGTGGTCTTATGCTGGTCTTCGGGTACTATAGCAATCTGATTGTAGCCTGAATACCCGTCTAGAAAACAATAGTATTCCATTCCTACAAGTCTGTCCAGCATCTGGTCTATGAATGGCAGGGGGAAGTGATCTTTCCTAGTGCTTTTGTTCAGTCTTCGGTAGTCTATGCAAATCCTCCAGCCAGTCACAACCTTGGTGGGGATGAGTTCATTGTTTTCATTTTCCACCACAGTCATGCCCCCTTTCTTAGGAACACATTGGACTGGACTAACTCAGGAATTGTCTGATATGGGGTAAATAATCCCAACATCTAACCACTTTATGATTTCCCTTTTTACCACCTCTTTCATTATTGGATTGAGCCTCCGTTGAGATTCAATGGACCCTTTTTCATTGCTCTCCAAAAAGATCTTATGCATACAAAATGAGGGACTGATACCCTTGATATCAACAAGGGTCTAACCAATAGCTTTTATGAATCTTTTCAATGTCAGGACTAGTTTCTCCTCTTGCTCTTTTGTCAAGAGTGCTGAAATGATCACAGGAAGGGTGGTTGTTTCACCTAAATACGCATACTTGAGATGTGTTGGTAATGGCTTCAACTCCAAGATTGGTGGTTCCTCTACTAATGTCTTAGGCAGCTTTGCTTCTGGTGAGGACAAGTCTAAGGGCTCATTTATCGGCCCCTACTTCCTAGTGCCATGTCTGGCTTCAATCCAGGCTCATTCTTTCTCATTTTTCCCTTCTGAATCAGAGTTATCTGCCCATATAACTGGTGATGGGCCCTTGCAGCATTTTTAAAACTGCTCTGATGCTAATATGTCTATCACAGAAACAACTAAACATTCCTCTACTTCACTGAGAAATTTCATGGACTGAAAGACATTGAATGTAACTTGCTCATCCTTTACTCTCATGGTTAATTCTCCTTTTTTGATATCAATTAAGGTTCGGCTAGTTGCTAGGAATGGCCTGCCCAAAATAATTGGCATCTCTGCATCAGCTTCATAGTCCAGTATTATAAAGTCTACTGGGAAAATGAATTTGTCCACCTTAATTAGGACATCCTCGATTTTTCCTTCTGGATGTGCAATGGATCTGTCTGCTAATTGTAGTGAGACTGTGGTAGGCCTTGCTTCTCCAATCCCCAGTGTTGTTGTTTTAATTAAAACTCGCAAGTGCACGAATTTATTGGAGTATAGATTTAGTGGTATGCAAGGTCGATCCCACAGAGATTGCCAATTGAGATAAAATTCTAATTTAGATCCGAAATAAATATTTATAACCTAGTTCCCAATGTCTTGTTTTGTGAGAGGAATATTGAACAAAATACGTAAAGAACTAATATACTGAAATTAAATGAAGATGTATTCAAAGTAAAGAAGCATGCTAAGGTTAAGGGATCCACTCTTGGTATTTCAAATAAAAATAAATTTAACTCTTTTATTATTCAATTGGAATCCTTACATGAATAAACTTCCAATCGGAAGATATGTTAATTTAAACTCATCTTTGTTTATACATGAATTATATTTACCTCCTTACTAATAATTAAAACATTCTTGTAAAATGGGTTCAAGTATATATTGTGCCAATTGTCACTTTGTCTACAATACATCAAGATTCACACTTTGCAAAATTAAAAATACAAGAATGCAAAACATAACTTGTAACTAAATTCAAGCGTACATTGTGTCAATCATTATATTGTCTACAATAAATCAAGATTGATTCAAACATTTATTGTGTTAAAGATTGTCTACAATGTATCAAAATTCAAAGTTTGTAAGATTAGAATGAAAAGAGGTACGAAGAAGAAACATAACAAGAGATAGGTGGCGAAGCCAACCATAAAAATAATAAGAGATAGGAGGTCTAATAAAACCAACCAATAAAATAACAAAAAATCGGCGGTATGATAAAATCAGCCATTAAGAAATAATCACGAGAAAAGAAATAAGAAGGTAAATATAATATCAAAGATAAACATTAAGATTAAGAGTTAGATAAATTATTATTCTCATACCAAGAGTTTCACCCTTTCACCTTAGCATTAGAAGATTAGTTCTCCATAATCAAGGCAAGAAAGTGAAATGAACATGATAATATTACGAAAGAAAATGAAAAATACAAAATGTCTAAAGAGATAATAACATTACAAGTACGTAGAATTCCAACAAAACTTTCCCAAACTCTCTCCAAAAGCTCCCTAACTCACCCCTCAGGCCCTCTATTTATAGATACAATTAGGTGTGGTAGGTGTAGTAATTGTCAAAATTGTTAGGTAGGAAGTTGTACAAAGTTGACAATTTGGATTCTATCATGTGCACTGAAATTGATCCTTGAATATCTTCTTGAAATCCGCCGAATTTGCTGACTCCATCAACACGAAATTTGTAAAAAATTTCATTATCTTTTCGTCAAGACAAATTGTGGACAAATGGGATACGTAATTGGTGACTTATGGTCAAAATACTATAGCAAAGACGGGCTGGACTGCAGCAGTAGTCAGATTCTATTTTAACCCACTTTTGGCCATTTTAATGTCTAAATTTTCTAACCACTTGAACATGAAAGTTGTACCCAATTGTGTCAGCTACACACCTACCAAATTGCATACATATTGGATATGTATTTTCAGAGATATGGCTTAAGTACTGCAGGAAGGTTGGGCTGGACTGCCAACAGCAAACATATTTTCAACATTGGGTGCTTTGTCTTGAATCTTTATGTTTTAGTTCTTTTGGAAATGTGATCATAAATCAAGAATAAATTTATGCATATATCTATTAGGATGCGGCTCAAGAGTCAATATGATAATGCTCTTTACTCAGCCATCCTTAATAAATTTGTTTTATATGCTTGATTTATAGACATCATTCCTAAAGAACCACAATTTAGCTCTGATTCCTCCAATTAAATCTATTTTCTACTCTTCTCTCAATCTGTAAGAAATACACAAAACTAAAGACAAGTAAGGGAGATTTATGCTTAATTATGGCAAAAAGATAAGATAAAAATATTTAATTTATGAGTATAAAACTCACTCATCACCCAGCTCCTTGAATATGGCCATTGGCATGAGGTTGATACTTGCTCCCAAGTCACAGAGGGCTTTGCCAAAATACTGGTTCCCAATGGAACAAGGTATGGTGAAGCTTTCTGGATCCTTGAGTTTGGGAGGCAGCTTATTCTGCAGCACATCACTACATTCTCGTGTGAGGGCAACAATCTCAAATTCCCCAAATCTTCTCTTTTTGATGAAGATGTCCTTCATGAACTTTACATAGTTTGGCATTTGCTCTAATGCTTCCACCAAAGGGATGTTAATATACAGCTGCTTAAGAACATCCAAGAATCTTCTAAACTGATGGTCATTCTGCTATTTTTGGAATCTTTGAGGAAATGGTGGAGGTAACTTGGTTTGCTGCACGTTTTGCTGTGGCAAAGCTGCAGACTTTTCTCCAAAGATTCCTGCTTCATCACTTTCCTCTTCCATCGGCCTCTGCTTGTCTTTCTTCTTTTTCAGGGGTATAGTAGGGTCTTTTTGGTCCCGTCTCTTTGCTTGGGGTACTTCCACTACTTTTCCACTTCTAAGAGTTATGGCCTTGTAGTGCTCTTTCCCTTCTCTTCGAAAGACTTCAGTATTGTTTGGAAGCGTCCCTGAAGGTCTGTTTTTGAATTCATTGGCAAGCTGCCCAACTTGGGTCTCCAGATTCCTCAATGTTGCAGCTTGACTCTGAATCACAGCATCATTGCTTGCCATATACTCCTTCAACAGGGACTCCAATGAAGTGGGAGTTTCAGTAGGCTGATGCCTTTGCTGCTGAAAACCTGGGGGTGCCTGTGGTCTTTGTGGGGTAGAGTTACTTCCCTATCCAGTACTATAATTACTCTAGGAAAAATTGAGATGCTGCCTCCAACCCGGGTTATACGTGTTTGAACAGGGATTGTTGTTTCGATTCATGTTTCCCACATAGTGTAACATCTTCGATTTTTTCTTTATGTTACTAATTGAAATTTTTTTTTCAGAGAGGAGAAAGCATTTTGGACCTCACGGGAGGATTAAATCATTTTACAATTTTACTCAAGTAAAAGAAGATAGTAGGATGATTAAAATGGCATTTTTGTAATTAATGGAGGATGATATTTATGTAATTTATGGAGAATGACACTGGTGTAAATATGAATGATGGCATGGGTTTTTTGGGGAAAAAATGGTGGTAGGTAGGGGTAGGAAGGAAAAACAAAATATATAATATAATAATAATAAAATAAAGATAAGAAGGAGAAGGGGGGAGTGAGGGAAGGAAAGAGAGGAAAAAGAAAAGGAGGAAAAGAAAGAGGAAAAAGAGAAAAGGGGGAAGGGAAAGTGTCGGTAGGGTTTTCGGCAGAAGAAAGAAGAAGAAAAGAAGAGAAGAGAAAGAAGAGAAAGAAGAGAAAGAGGAAGAAGAAGAAAAAGGAAGAGGAAAGGAGAAATCAAGGTAAATTTCTTGGCCGTCTCTCTAATTTCATCATCTTTTCTTAAGGAATATCCTAATTCACGGTATGGATGTAGGATTTTATTTTGTGTGGAAGGAATCAAACACGCAAGTTTAAGGATCTATCTGAGGTAGGTTTAACATCCACTCATAAATTTTGTATAAAATTATTGATTTACTCTTAGATGTTATTATGGATAACATGTGGTCTGGATATTGATATGGAATTCTATTTTGGATGTTTGGACATGCATATAGGTGCATGGGATTATATAAAAGAAAATCAAAGGAAAAGTTAAATTAAGCTGAATTTTGAAATATTTGGAAAGCCTCTATTTTTGGAATTCTGAAAAATTTCGGCAAGGATTTTAAAGAAATGGTCAACATATAAATTGTAGATATATGTCTCACGGATCTATAGGCTTTGGAATTACTTGATTTAGAGTCCATATGAGGGAGATATGACTTATTTATTGAGCAGATGTCAGAATTCAGGATAGTAAAAATAAGTGTTTTATTTTTAATTTTCTGGGAATAAACCGTAAAGAATTTAAAGAAATGATAAACATGAAAATTGTAGATAATTGTCTTAGTTTTTTTTATAGATTTTGAAATCACCTTAATCGGAGTTCGTATGAGGGAGATATGGTTAAATAAGTGAGGAAATGTCACAGAATATGTCCAGACCGTGTTCTGAGTTATGTCAACACGGGTAGGCTGTGTTAGGTGCTGGATTATCATATTGTTCACTGTTTTTCTACCTAAAAATAATTTTATTTGTTGAAATATTTTTGGAAAACAAATGTCCAAGAAAATTATCTTTTTTTTTTATTTGATTCAAAATTTATTATATTGGACATTTGATATGTGATAAATAATTATTAATTATTGGATATGAAAATTATGCATGTTATTTTATATATTGCATTTGATGATTATGCATTTATATATATATGTATTTATATGTATGGATGAATATCGACGGGTTGTATGGCTTGAGATGGTACCGAATAGGGGACGCCCTATTAGCCTGAGTGAGCCAAGGGAGGGCCGCTCCAACCGAGTGATAGTGATAATGTGAAGAGGCAGGAGGGTGATGTACTCACATTTCCTGATCACTTATTGTGACTGTAGTCGATCGGTCACTATGCGTATAGCAAATTGTATTGACCAAATCGCCTACTGAGGCAGGTCATTTTTAAATTGCATTGACCAGATTGCCGAGTGAGGCAGATCATTTTTAAATTGCATTGACCAGATCACCGAGTGAGGCAGGTCATTTTCAAATCAAATTGTATTGACCAGATCGCCGAGTGAGGCAGGTCATTTTAAAAATGATGATTTTATCTCCAGATTTTAATATTTTCTGTAGCTTATACAGTTGAACATAACCCCTGTTTTTCTCATTATATTTTATTTATGTTAAGTCTACTGGGAACCTTTGTTCTCACTATTATTGTGATGTTATGTTCAGATAAAAAGAAATGAGATGCAACAGGGAACGACGTTACTGATGGAGATTTCAAAGTTAGCATTACCCCCTCACCCTTTGTGTTACAAGGGTGGAGTGCTGAATAGGGACTCTTGTTTATGTACTAAATGCTGTATTGTATAATTATTACATGTGTGAGATTTGTAAGATTTGTAATATATATATATATATATATATATATATATATATATATATATATATATATATATATATATATATATATATATATATATATATATATTGTGTTTTTACATATGGCGAATTTAATATGCGAAATGTGAAAAAGAAAAAGAAATTATGAGCAAATAAATAAAAATAAATTCAAATCAGATTCTATAAAGTTACTATAATAATAATATTAAATGAAAGTAAAACCCGGACGTTACACATAGCATACCGACTTCGAATTCAAGGGACAGCTTTCGAATAAACGAGGCTCGTTGCACAGAACACAAGATACTCCATTCTCCTGGACTGCATTAGCTGCTTGAGGGCGAATTAGTTGTTGGTTTTTCAGGACATTCACTAGTGAAGTTAGCTGGGCTGTGAGAGAAGTGACTTCATTCACTTCATGCATACCTGTTGTCTTCTTTCCAGTTGAGACTCTATCCATAGGCCATTGATAGTTATTACTAGCCATTCTTTTGAGCAGCTCATGTGCCTCATTGTATGTTTTGGACAGAAGTGCCCCATTAGCTGCTGCATCCACTATGGTTCGTGTTTGAGCATTAAGGCCATTATAAAAGGTCTCTATTTGAATGCAGTATGGGATTTCGTGATGGGGACATCTCCGTAGCAGCTCTTTGTACCTTTCCCAAGTGTCATATAGCGATTCCCCATCTAGTTGCTCGAAGGACATGATATCATTCCTTAATCTTGCATTCTTGGTAGATGGGAAGTATTTTAGCAAAAACTTCTCTGCCAAATCACTCCAGTTTGCAATAGAATCGGGTGGCAGAGAGTTTAACCACGCCCTAACTCGACCTTTTAATGAGTAAGGAAACAATTTCAGCATGAGAACTTCATCTGTCACCCCATTCATTTTGAAAGTATCAGTGACTTCGATGAACACTCTTAGGTGAAGGTGTGGGTCCTCTGTAGGCATTCCACTGAATTGCCCTACGGTCTGCAGCATCTGAAACATTACCGGCTTGAGCTCGAAATGAAGAGCTTCAATTTCTGGTCTTACAATGCTCGGGTTCAACTCATTCAAGTTTGGTTGAACATAAGCATTTAGCACTCTATCTCTATCATCCATGTTGTCTACTCCATTTTGGTTGGCCATTTCTGCTTGTTGCTAAGGTCTCAACTGTAACATCTCTAATTTCGTTTTATGTATTAATAAAAGTACAAAAGTATTCAAAGTAACATCCATAATTTCATTTCTTTTATTGATAAAGGTACATAAATATTTAATTAAGAAAATAAAATTTATTAGACAATTTTTAGATATCTAAGGAAATATAATCCTTAGAAATTCTTTACCTTACGTGTTTGTATAGAAATGTTCTAATATTAATGAAATAGGTAAAGAAAGAAAACCTAAGAGGAAATATTAGAAATAAACATGCTAAAGAAAGGTGAAATTCTTAGGTAAGGAAGATAAATTTTTGTGAAGTAAGTATAGGTCTTAAAATTTCAGGAAGATCGGATTAGGGTAATTTTTCTTAATTTAAGAACAAAAGTTATTAAATTTAGTATCTCCACCAATAAATTGGGTTTTCACCTATGGACACTTTATATAGAGTTTTTTTACTTCACATAAATTTTTAGCAAGCCAATAGGATAGCCCAATGAAAAAATAAAACATAGACTTGGACTAGGATATAGAAATTGGACCGGTAGCTCAAAAATCATGAAAATGTGACCAAACCCATTATAAAAGGTAGAATTTTAACCAAAGTAAAGAAAATGGGCAAGAATGAGCCCAAACCCAAGAGGAAAAATAAAAATAAAAATTAAAGTGATTAAATAATGGTGTAATTAAGATTAGGTGATATGGCATTAAGACAAAAATTTAGCAAGTGGTATGATAATACAAGACTTTAGGACAAAACATCTATATCCTACACTCATAATTTTAGCAAGTGGTATGATAATACATGACATTAGGACAAAACATTTCTATCCCACACAAATAATTTTAACCAATAATGAAGATTTAAGGGCTAGAAATTTGCCACTTAGAAAGGCAAACCTATCATAATTGATTAAGACAAAAAAAAAGTAAATGAATCCCTAAATCAAAGGGACCTTGTCCCATATCTTAAGAACATATTATCATAATTTTCAAAATATAAATCTCCTTTTCCTGTGCATATCTTGACTAAGGAAGAGGAAGACAAGAACATAAGTTGTTTGTTTTTTAAAAATTCAACCAAGTGTAACCTAATTGTGATAAGGTAGACCCATGATCATGAAAGGTGAATTATTTAGTGGTCTATATAAGACAAACCCACCCTTACAACATTAGAATTTCGTCCAAGTGAGGGAGAGGAAAAATAGACGCAAGGTAGAGTGAGGAAAGGAGAGGAAGACAGGAAGAAAGAGGAAGGAGAAGTCTAGGAGACTAAGTGCTCTAGGTAAGTTTAACAATATTTCCTTTTAAAGAAAAGTTTTGAAACTTGTAATATTTATATGGGATTTTGATCTTAAAACTTTGATGATTGGTCATGGATGTTGCTATATCATGTTACATATTATGTATATTTGAATACTTAGATTGGTGTAGATAGTTCTGCATGGGTATGGCTATGGGTTGTAGAATTTTAAGCTTTTGTGTTTTAATTTCTGGGAACATTATATAAGGAATCTAAACAAATGGTTAACATAACAAATGTAGATTTATGTCTCACGGATTTTTAGTTACTAGAATCATTCAATTTAGAGTTCATATGATCTAGATATGGTCCGATTAGTAAACAAATGTCAGAAAATGGTTAATTAGGGAAGAATATGTTAGGATAGCTTCGGTATTTTAATTTCTGAGAAGATTCTATAAGGAATTAAACTAAATGGTTAACATATGAATTATAGATATATGTGTCACGGATTTTTAGCCACTGGAATCATTCCATTTAGAGTTCCTATGAGGTAGATATGTTCCGATTAGTAAACAAACGTTAGAAAATGGTTAATCAGGGAATAATATGTTGGGATAGCTTCGGTGTTTTAATTTCTGGGAACATTCTATAAAGAATTAAAATAAATGGTTAACATATGAATTATAGATATATGTATCACGGATTTTTAATCACTGAAATTACTTAGTTTGGAATTCGTATGAGGGAGATATGGACAGATTAGTAGGTAGAGGTCAGAACCTATCCGGGAAGAAATAACCTGTATATTGAGGGAGTAATATCACATTGATTTTTTAATATTTCGCTAAAATGTTCAACATAATAGTTTTAGATAATTGTTTCATCTTGAAATTGACATTAAGATCACCTACATCGGAGTTAAATTGAGGGAGTTATGCTTTGATTAGTAAGAGAAGGTTAGATAGGAGGAAAACCTGCATCAAGAAAATAAAGAAATAAATTTAATATTTAAAAAGAAAGATGAATCTTATAAATGAAAATAATAAATGACTAATATAGCCATAGTCATTGCCATTGTATGAACTTCTTACCATCTTAAGTGTGAAATTTTGACATGGAAATATTTTATAAAGTGATATTTAAAACGGTTATATTTATGGCATAATTAACAATGATTTTTGGTAATAGTTATATTTTGATGAACATATTTGTTATTGAAAGCATATTTTTGGCTATCATTGTGAAAAGAAAAGAAATGAGCACGGTCACATGGCAATTCGTGTGGTGCACTAGTAGGGGACGCCCTACCAACGGTTATGATCTTGTTAATGAGAAAAGAAAGAGAAAGTGAGCCATGTCGGACGGAGCGAGAAAAGCCCGTACCGGAGAGTAGAAAATACTCACCCTGACTGGGGTAGCTTGATATGAGAATAAATTGATAGTCATCATATGATATTCTGAAAATAATTAATCTTGTCATACATGTCATTACTGTACGATTCTCATGTACATAGATATAGTGCATTCATGTGATCAAAGTTATTTACTGTAATTTATACAGCTGAACATGACGTGATGAGCTATATTGATAATGATTTATTGTTGGACTTACTGGGATTTGTTTTTTACTATATTTCCATGTCATGTTTAGAAAATTAGTTATGCAGATTTTTCTATAGCTCTGGCTTTTAGTGCACGTTGGATCGAGTTATTCTATAATAGACGGATCTTAAATAAAATGTGTGTGGGCGAGTTGGCACAGATCCCGGTGAAGGTGCAACTACCCGCACCCGAATCTCCGGAATTGGTCAACCAGAATAAAAAAGATGTAGATATTTATGTGTTTGAAATGTTATACGTACGTTTTGATTAATGATGTGTATGTGAACTTTATATTGTATAATAATAAATAAAAAAAAATTGTTACATAATTGGTATCAGAGCAGGTCGATCCTAGATGGCCAGTGGGTGGATGGTTATCTGAATCGATCTTATAGTGTCTTGAGTATGTTTGTGGTTGTGCTGTGTAGGGATTAGTGAATTCATATAGGTAAGAAATTACTAGTGTTTCCTACCTACATGCCGAGGTGGTGTTATGACTGCTGTTAAGTATTTTTAAACTAACTATTGGGTTTGATCACCTCAATAGCAGCATAACTTTGTTTTTGCCACAGTAGGAAATGGCACCACCAAGGACGAATCCAACAAATAATGCGGAAGAAACCCTGCACAACCTGGCCACGGCAATTCGAGACCAAGTCATGACCACTAATCAAATTCTACAATACCTCTAGAATGCTAATAACTCGAATGGTGTGAATGGTGTTAACAATCGGATGGCTGGAAATGATAACGGCATATCCAAGTTCTTGAGGACTAGGCCACCTTGTTTTCAAGGCGGCTTTGTCCCGATTGTAGCTGAAAGATGGATAAGGGAGTTAGAGAAAATCTTTGAAGTGATGGGCTGTACTGAGGAGCAGCAAGTAATCTTTGCTGCATATATGCTAAAAGATGAAGCAAAATACTGGTGGCGTGGAGTTAGAGAACTTTTAGCTCACCAGGGAAAGCAGATCACTTGGAAGGTGTTCAAAGACACCTTTTTGGAAAAATACTTTCCAAGTATTGTGAGGGCAGAGAAAGAGATCGAATTTCTCCAATTTCGGCAGGGTAGCATGACTATAGACCAATACATCGCGAGATTCGAGAAATTGTCTAAGTTCTCTTCTTATCTACGATTTAACCCTGATGAAGCATGAAAGGCTGTTAAGTTCGAAGTGGGACTGAACCTGAACATAAAGAATGCTGTTGTAGCTATGGAGATTAGGGAGTTTGTGCCTCTGATCAATAAATGTAGACTCTTGGAGAAAAGTTTAAAGGCAGTGGAGGACAAAAAGTAAAGGCGAAACCTATGAAAAAGGAAGAAAATTTTTCTCAACCCTAGCCAGAACGTGAGAAGTAGATATGGAGCTAGTAAGAGGCCATTGACTGTGGGTCTCAGACCTTTCCAACAAGACCTCGTCCTAGTCAAGTGCGCTAAGTGCGGATGTATGCATGGTAATCAGCCATGCTACATGGGACAAGATGTTTGCTTCAACTGCGGACAAAAGGGTCATTTTGCGAGAAACTGCCCACAGAATGTGGGGAAGCAGCCAGAACAGAGGCCTCAAGTAAAAGGAAGGGTTTTCACCCTGAGCGGCCAAGAGACAGCTCAATCTTTTGAAATGATTTAAAGTACTTGCTATATCTATGGATTTGCTCTTATGGTGTTATTTGATTCTGGTGCTAGTCATTCATTTATATCGGAAGAATGTATTAGGAAGTTTCAGTTTCCTATTTCTGAAACTCCCTATGAGCTATCCGTAGTAACTCCTACAGAGGAGATGATATTAACTTCCTCTGTATGTAAGGACTATCAAGTCACCATCCAGGAAAAACCTTTTTCTATAGACCTCGTCTGTTTATCTTTAAGAGGTATTGAGGTCATTCTAGGGTTAGACTGGATGTCTAGAAATCGAGTCTTGCTGAATTTTTGTAACAAGACCGTTGAATTTCTACCTTCTACTCCGAAAGAAGAGATTCAGTTATTGATGCTTAATGTCAATCAAGTTAATAGGGAGTTGAAGAATGGAGTACTTAGATATATTCTTTTGTATTTATCAAACCTAGAAGTCGAATCGAAGCTTGATGAAATCCCAGTAGCCAATGAGTTTCCTGAAGTATTTCCATCAGATATTCCAAGCTTACCTCCCAAGAGAGAGATAGAGTTTTTTATTGATCTCTTACCTGGAACAGAGCCTATCTCTATTGCACCATATAGAATGGTCTCGAAAGAACTACAGGAACTCAAGAAACAGTTGGAGGAACTGTTAGACAAGCAATTTGTTAGACCAAGTGTATCACCTTGGGGAGTTCTTGTATTGTTTGTTAAGAAGAAGACGGAAGCCTTAGACTATGTATAGATTATAGACAGCTAAATAAGGTGACTGTCAAAAACAAGTATCCTCTCCCTAGGATAGATGACTTATTGGATCAATTGAAGGGAGCCTTTATCTTTTCTAAGATTCACTTGAGGTCGGGATATCATCAGATTAGGATCAAGGAGGAGAATGTACCAAAAACTGCCTTCAGGATTAGGTATGGGCACTACGAGTTTCTCGTAATGCCTTTCGGGTTGACAAATGCACCTGCAATTTTCATGGATTACATGAATCGCATTTTTCGACCCTACGTAGATCAATTTGTGGTAGTGTTCATTGATGACATTTTGATATATTCTAAGAGTGAGAAAGAACATGAACAACATATTTGAATTGTGCTGCAAGTACTAAAAGAGAAAAAGTTGTATGCCAAATTGGAGAAGTGTGAATTTTGAATGTCAGAAGTAAAGTTTCTTGGACATGTCATCTCAAATAGAAGGGTAGCCGTAGATCCTAGCAAGACAGAAGCAGTAATTCAATGGGA
The DNA here is from genome assembly GCA_037074535.1 of Gleditsia sinensis. Lineage (NCBI taxonomy): Eukaryota > Viridiplantae > Streptophyta > Magnoliopsida > Fabales > Fabaceae > Gleditsia > Gleditsia sinensis. The sequence goes on along the minus strand of CM073473.1, from coordinate 32,031,193 downwards.
GAGACCAAAGACGGTTACGGAAGTCAGAAGTTTCCTGGATTTGGCAGGATACTACAGGAGATTTATACAAAACTTCTCTCGTATAGCCTTGCCATTGACTAAATTGACCAGGAAGGAAAGTCCTTTCAAATGGACTGATCAATGTGAAGTTAGTTTTCAGGAGCTTAAGACAAGACTGACCACTCCTCCTGTTTTAATTATTCCAGACCACACAGGACATTTTGAAGTGTATAATGATGCTTCAAAGAAAGGGTTAAGATGTGTGCTGATGCAAGATAATAGAGTAGTTGCTTACGTCTCTAGGCAACTGAGACCCTACGAAGAAAATTATCTAACCTATGATCTTGAATTGGCGGCAGTAGTGTTTGCTTTAAAGATGTGGCGACACTATTTGTACGGGGTAACCTTTGAAGTATATTATAATCATAAGAATTTTAAATACCTTTTTGATCAGAAGGAGTTAAATATGAGGCAACGAAGATGGGTAGAATTCCTCAGTGACTACAAGTTTGAGATAAAGTATCATCACGGAAAGGTGAATGTTGTAGCAGATACCTTGAGTCGAAAATCTCTGCACATGGGTCAGATGATAGTGTATGAGATGCAGATGTTAGAGGAGTTTCGAAATTTAAAGCTAGCCACAACTCTTACTCTAAAGAAATTAGTCATTAATGGTTTAAGTATAGGGTGTGACCTTAGAGTTAAGATCAAAGAGGCTCAAGCTCACGACCAATACTTACAGATCATAAAGACCAATGTAATTTTTCTGTCATAAAAGATGGAGCAATCATGTATCTGGAAAGGATTTGTGTCCCTCAAGAACGAGAGTTGAGGACTAAGATCCGGCAGAAAGCGCATTAGAGTAAATACACAGTCCATCCTGGATGTACTAAAATGTACTAGGATTTAAAGAGGATGTATTGGTGGCCAGGGATGAAAAAGGACATTGCTGAGTTTGTGGCAAAATGTCTCATTTGTCAAAAGTTGAAGGTGGAACATCAAAAGCCAGCGAAATTTCTACAACCTCTTGAGATCCTTAAATGGAAATGGGATAGTATCTCAATGGACTTTGTTATGGGATTACCTAAAACTTCAGTGGGACATGACTCTATCTAGGTAATAATTGATAGATTAACCAAATCTGCTCACTTTTGCCTATAAAAATTAACTATTCACTGGATAAATTAGCCCAATTATACGTCCAAGAAATAGTTAGACTGCATGAAATTCCCTTAAATATCGTTTCTGATAGAGATCCGAGGTTCACATCGAGATTTTGGAAGGCATTGCAGGAAGCATTTGGTACTCAGTTGCGGTTCTGTACTGCCTACCATCCTCAGACTGATGGGCAGACAGAACGAACCATTCAAACTTTAGAATATATGTTAAGGGCCTGTGTGATAGAGTAAGGTAAATGATGGGATAAGTACCTACCTTTAGTAGAGTTTGTTTATAATAATAGTTATCACTCCAGTATTAAGATGGCCCCCTACGAAGCTTTATACGGTAGGAAGTGCCGATCTTCACCATGTTGGTTTGAGATAGGAGAAAAGAACTTGCTGGGTCTTGATCTAATTCAACAAACCACTGAACAAATCAGGATGATATGAGATAAAATACTCACAGTTTAAAGTCGGCAAAAGAGTTACTATGATAAGAGACATAGACCTTTGGAGTTTGAGGAAGGGGACCATGTATTTCTAAAACTTTCTCCGACCACTAGAGTTGGTAGGTCTCTCAAGACCAAAAAGCTAAATCCGCGATTTTTAGGACCCTACCAAATTCTAAAGAAAGTAGGGATGTCAGCATATCAAGTTGCTCTCCCACCTAATTTGTCCAACTTGCATAATCTTTTTCATGTATCACAGCTCCGAAAGTATCTTCCAGACTTCTCACATGTTATACGAGATGAACCAATCCAAATAAAGGAAAACATGACATACCAGCTAGTACCAGCATCTATATTGGACACTGACGTGAAGCAATTGCGGAACAAAACTATTCCCCTAGTTAAGGTGTTATGGGAAGGTTTGACTCCAGAAGAAGTAACTTGGGAGCTAGAAGAAGTCGTGAGGAAGAAATATCCGAAATTGTTCTTATTAGGTAATTTTTGAAATTTTGAAGACAAAATTTCTTTTAGGAGGAGAGAAATGTAACATCCCTAATTTCGTTTCATATATTAATAAAAGTACAAAAGTATTCAAAGTAACATCCATAATTTTATTTCTTTTATGGATAAAGGTACATAAATATTTAATTAAGAAAATAAAATTTATTAGATAATTTTTAGATATTTAAGGAAATATAATCCTTAGAAATTCTTCACCTTACGTGTTTGTATAGAAATGTTCTAATATTAATGGAATAGGTAAAGAAAGAAAACTTTAGAGGAAATATTAGAAATAAACATGCTAAAGAAATGTGAAATTCTTAGGTAAGGAAGATAAATTTTTGTGAAGTAAGTAAAGGTCTTAAAATTTCAAGAAGATCGGATTATGATAATTTTTCTTAATTTAAGAGCAAAAGTTACTAAGTTTAGTATCTCCACCCATAAATTGAGTTTTCACCTATGGACACTTCATATAGATTTTTTCTACTTCACATAAATTTTTAGCAAGCTAATAGGATAGCCTAATGAAAAAATAAAACATAGATTTGGACTAAAATATAGAAATTGGACCGGTAGCTCAAAAATCATGAAAATGTGACCAAACCCATTATGAAAGGTAGAATTTTAACCAAAGTAAAAAAAATGGCAAGAATGAGCTCAAACCCAAGAGGAAAAATAAAAATAAAAATTAAAGTGATGAAATAATGGTGTAATCAAGATTAGGTGATATGGCATTAAGACAAAAATTTAGCAAGTGGTATGATAATACAAGGCTTTAGGACAAAACATCTATATGCTACACTCATAATTTTAGCAAATGGTATGATAATACATGGCATTAGGACAAAACATTTCTATCCCACACAAATAATTTCAACCAATAATGGAGATTTGAGGGCTAGAAATTTGCCACTTAAAAATGAAAATCTATCATAATTGATTAAGACAAAAGAAAAAGTAAATGAATCCCTAAATCAAAGCGACTTTATCTCATATCTTAAGAACATATTATCATAATTTTCAAAATACAAATCTTTTTTTCCTATACATATCTTGACTAAAGAAGAGGAAGATAAGAACATAAGTTGTTTGTTTTTCAAAAATTCAACCAAGTGTAACCTAATTGTGATAAGGTAGACCCATGATCATGAAAGGTGAATTATTTGGTGGTCTATATAAGACAAACCTACCCTTACAACATTAAAATTTTGTCCAAGTGAGGGAGATGAAAAATAGAAGCAAGGTAGAGTGAGGAAAGGAGAGGAAGAAAGGAAGAAAGAGGAAGGAGAAGTCTAGGGGACTAAGTGCTCCAGGTAAGTTTAACAATATTTCTTTTTGAAGAAAAGTTTTGAAACTTGTAATATTTATATGAGATTTTGATCTTAGAACTTTGATGATTGGTCATGGATGTTACTATATCATGTTACATATTATGTATGTTTGAATACTTAGGTTGGTGTAGATAGTTCTGCATAGGTATGGCTATGGGTGGCAGAATTTTAAGTTTTTGTATTTTAATTTCTGGGAACATTATATAGGGAATCTAAACAAATGGTTAAAATAACAAATGTAGATTTATGTCTCACGGATTTTTAGCCACTAGAATCATTCAATTTAGAGTTCATATGAGGTAGATATGGTCTGATTAGTAAACAAATGTCAGAAAATGGTTAATTAGGGAAGAATATGTTAGGATAGCTTCGGTGTTTTAATTTTTGAGAAGCTTCTATAAGGAATTAAAATAAATGGTTAACATATGAATTATAAATATATGTGTCACGGATTTTTAGCCACTGGAATCATTCCATTTAGAGTTCATATGAGGTAGATATGTTCCGATTAGTAAACAAATGTTAGAAAATGGTTAATCAGGGAAGAATATGTTAGGATAGTTTCGGTGTTTTAATTTCTGAGAACATTCTATAAGGAATTAAAATAAATGGTTAACATATGAATTATAGATATATGTATCACGGATTTTTAACCACTGAAATCACTTAATTTGGAATTCGTATGATGGAGATATGGACAGATTATTAGGTAGAGGTCAGAATTTATCCGAGAAGAAATAACCTGTACATTGAGGGAGTAATATCACCTTGATTTCTTAATATTTCGCTACAATGTTCAACATAATTGTTTTAGATAATTGTTTTATCTTGAAATTGACACCAAGATCACCTACATCGGAGTTAAATTGAGGGAGTTATGTTCTAATTAGTAAGAGAAGGTTAGATAGGATGAAAACCTGCATCAAGAAAATAAAGAAATAAAATTAATATTTAAAAAAGAATATGAATCTTATAAATGAAAATAATAAATGACTAGTATAGGCATAGCCATTGCCATTGTATGAACTTCTTACCATCTTAAGTGTGAAATTTTGACATGGAAATATTTTATAAAGTGATATTTGAAACGGTTATGTTCATGGCATGATTACCAATTATTTTTAGTAATAGTTATATTTTGATGAACATACTTGTTATTGAAAGCATATTTTTGGCTATCATTGTGAAAAGAAAAGAAATGAGCACGGTCACATGGCAATTCGTGTGGTGCACTAGTAGGGGACGCCCTACCAACGGTTATGATCTTGTTAATGAGAAAAGAAAGAGAAAGTGAGCCATGTCGGACGGAGCGAGAAAAGCCCGTACCGGAGAGTAGAAAATACTCACCCTGACTGGGGTAGCTTGATATGAGAATAAATTGATAGTCATCATATGATATTCTGAAAATAATTAATCCTGTCATACATGTCATTACTGTACGATTCTCATGTGCTTAGATGTAGTGCACTCATGTTATCAAAGTTATTTACTGTAGTTTATACAGCTAAACATGACGTGATGAGCTATATTGATAATAATTTATCGTTGAACTTACTGAGATTTAATTCTCACTATATTTCCATGTCATATTCAGAAAATCAGTTATGCAGATTTTTCTATAGCTCTGGCTTTTAGTGCACGTTGGATCGAGTTATTCTATGATGGACGGATCCTAAATAAAATGTTTGTGGGCGAGTTGACACAGATCCCGGTGAAGGTGCAACTACCTGCACCCGAATCTCCGGAATTGGTCAACTAGAATAAAAAAGATGTAGATATTTATGTGTTTGAAATGTTGTACGTACGTTTTGGTGAATGATGTGTATGTGAACTTTATATTGTATAATAATAAAAAAAAATTGTTACACCGACAATCCTCTCCTTCTTCTCAGAAGCATTCTTCTATCTCAGGATCTAGAGGTAGTATCTCTCTTTCGGACCTGCTCATGCATTGCGTTCACCTGCCCAAAAATGACACTAGAATAACGAAACGATAAAGTCCTTCACACAATCAAACATCTAATAATAATTTTCTAGTTGATACTCCTCGGTAACGGCGCCAAAAATTTGTTGGTTGCAAAGTATATATGCAATGTCAGAATGCAAGTGCACGTGTCGTGATCAAATAATATAATGATGAGTGAGTATCGTTCCACGAGGAGTATACTAGAAACTACTAAAGAATGCTTGACTCGTGAAATGCTGTAGCAAAATTCTGTTGGTTCACACGATTTAATGTTTAGGAGAAATTAAAATGTAACAAACTAGACAAGGCTTAAATTAAGTTGAGAGACTCTAGGTTATGAAGAAGAAGATATTAGGTGAATTAGGGTTGCTATGAACTTCTGCACTCATTTTGCTCTAGAAATTGCTATAGCAATTGCTTCAGCGCCCAGTTTGCTTTTGAATGGAGTCTTTCCAGACTACCATTCCTTGCACTCCTGGGGTTTGGACATGCATCCCTGCATCAATCCCAACCTCAAAGTTATAGTTGAAGCCCCCAACTCTTGGGTCAAATAAGACAACCATACATTTCTATATTGGTTATGCCTACACATCCAACTATTTTCCAGCATTCACCACCTTTCTAGGTTAATGATAGCCTAAACCTTCCTCTATCTAATTTCAATTAGCAGGAGAAGTTAAGATATACAAACACAGTTGAATGTCACAACATTGCTGCAGCAAAATCATTTATAAATTAAAATGTTCATGTGTTCATTGTAACCCGTCTACAACCCTAGTTGGAAAATTAGCCCAGCTTCATATCCAAATTGACTACAAGATTAACCAGTATGCAGTGAAAAGTAATATAACTATATGAAAAGAAAAAAAATGCAGCTTCCTGCTGACAATGAAAACACTAAAAAGAAAATGAAAGGAATCCCCAGCAGCAGTCTTCTTCCTTGCTCCTATGCTTCACCATGCAGGGTTGCCCCGTCCTAGCCCAGAGTGTAATCACGCAGCCCACTCCAAACAGGGAATTCTAGGCTTCCTCTTTTGGTTTCCTTCCGTCACCCCCCGCGTCTCTCTGTTCTGAGCTTTCTGTTTTCCCTTTTATAGGCGATCCTTGTGGTTCCATAAAAGTGGCCTGGTCTGTTGAAATTCTCCCTACTTTTCAACCAGCATCTCTGTCAACAGCTTTCCCTCCACTTCCAGTAGTGGAGGATGTTCCTGTACCTCCATCAGTCTGCTGTGTCAGCTGGGCACTCCTTTTTCCCCCTGCTGGGTGGTGGTCGTGCCTGCTGCGTTGCACAGTTCTGACTCTCTGCCACCTGCACCATATCACAAAAAGTGAGCCTCCTATCTTATGCATCATATTAAAAAGGACCAAGATCACCCAACATCATTCGGTTTGCTGCCTTAATTGCTGCGCATATATACTGAATTGTCACAGCAAACATAATGGGTGATCTTGTGTCCGTGGGAGACTAATCATTCTATTAAATCAGGGGGCATGAAAGCTAATAAGTCAAAATGTATATTAAATATCCTCAGAAAAACACAGAGAAACTCTAATGAATTAGAGTTATCAGTTTTTTTGCTCCTATTGAAGAATATTTCGATAGGATCCCTAGCTACTTATATTTTTTCTAAGTTGTGCCTCTTTCCATTGCAATGTAAGCTATTTTGGGGAACTAGAAAGGTCATATGGGAAATTCATGTTGTGACGTGAACTTTCTTTCATCGTATTTCTAAATCTTCTGGATTCTTGGGAATTATGCCTAGGAGTTTACCATTGCAATGGCACGACGGAAAGAATTGGCCATCGCAAATCTGAGGCTTCTAAACTCTTTGATAATTTCTAAGAAGTTTTTTGTCACAACACTGATGCTTCTGGATTCCTTGCTTATGTTTCCCAATTGGCTAGTGTCACAATGGTATTTCAGCATTGTTGCGATGTTGGATTCCTAATTAAAATTTTCACCTGAAATTTTTGTGAGGAACACAACAAACTTATTAAACTAAAAGCTAAGGATAAAAATGCTACTTACTTATCGTGTTTCCTCTTAGTAAGTGCCTTTGTTTAAACAAAGTATGTTGTTTCATTAAGGTCCATTCATGCCACTTTTCTTATTAAAACCATTCATAATATGGCTTAAGTCCATGGTTATTTACTTTGAATCTATTGGGGTTTTCTAATCTCTGAATCTCCACTACACCATGAGAAAAAATATTAGTAATAATAAAAGGTACATCCTATCTAGAATGTAACTGACATGGAAATAATTTGAGCCTTGAATTGCAAAGGATGACTTTCTGTCCTACAGCAAAATCCTTTTAAGAGATTATCTGGTCGTGTAGGAGTTTTGTAACATCCCTACTTTTCTTATTAATTAAAAATACATAAGAAATGTTAATTTAAATAGATAAAAAAGAAGAAGGAAACTTGATCAATAATTTCTTATGGGAAATATTCTAGAAAGCATGTGTGTTTGAAAGTTCTTATTTAATTAGTAATTATAGAAAATTGTGTATAAAGTAGGAAAATAGAGGAAGGTCATTAAGTGGAAATTTGGAAATATTTTCGTTGGTGGGGCAAAACTCTTAAGGTGAGAAAAATTAATTTGATTAATGGTATGGAAATTTTGGAAAATTCAAGAATAGGGATTTAAAGAAATTACCCTAATTCAAGAACTAATTTTCTAAACTTGACACTTCACCCTATACTATTTGACTTCCACCTAGATTAGCCACCTCATGGACACCTCATAAAAAATTGTCACCTCACATTTGTAGATAATTAGCCATACGGACAACAAATTAAGAAATGCATCATGGAAAAAATAAAGTCAAAGATTTGGTCAAGGTCTCTTTTAGTCACGTGTTTGAAGCAAATTAACCCACCCTTATGTGAGCATTTCGGCCAAGTATAAAAAGGAAAGGGGAAGCTAAAATTTAGATCCTTACATGAAGTAATGATGAACTATAATGATGACCCATGATAACCTCTTATTAACTGCATAATAAGTAAACCTATTGAGTGTACAACAAGTAAGATGATTGAGTATCAAACAAGGAAAAATGATTGCATGATCTTGGAGGCAAAAGCATCCATCCCTTATATAAATTTCGGCCAAGCCTTATTTGAAGGAGGAGGATCCAAGAACCAATCAAAAGATAGAGCTTCACATGATGAAGTTAGTAGCCACAATGATGAGCAATAATAATTGGGTTTTCAATAAGGTGATTGATTTCTTTGTGACCAACAAGTAAAGAGGTTAACTCAACAAAGAGAGTCAATTAGTCACATGATTTTTGTACACATTCATCCCCCATTTAAGAGCTCATTTTGGCCAAAGAATGGAGGGGAAAAACTGAAGCCTTGCCTCACCCTACAAGAAACCATAATGGGCTATATTGAGTAACCATGGAATGCCCAACAAGTAAAGTAAATGACTCATGATTGAAGTAGTTGACCATATGTTTTTAAGCATTAGTCACTCTTGTTAGGGAGAGGTTTCGGCCAAAGCAAGGAGGAAGGAAGAAGGTGTGAAGAACTAAGGGGGCAAGGTAATGTAATAAGACCACCACCTAAATCTCTTCTTTCTCTTCATCTTTAAGGCTTATAACTCACTCTTTTCTTATATTGCTAGAGTAGCAAGTAGACAAGGGAAAATCTTGCCACTTCCAAGGAGCAAGCAAGAAGAAAAAAGTCGTTAAGTAAGCTTAGTGAGTGCTACAAGAAGGTTTAAAAATATTTTCTCTAAAGAAAACTTTGAAAATTTGTAACATTATATATGGTTCTTAACCCTAGGACTTTGAAATTTTGTATTATTGATACTCTTGATGATTGGCCATTGATGTCTATATTTTTCCATATGTGAATCTTGCATGTGATGGTTGTATGCTTACTTAAGTTGGTTTGGCATTTTTGCATGGATGGCTATGGGTGGCAAAATCTTTAGGGCTGTTATGATGTCTATTTTTTATTGATTTGGATATGGTATATATAATGGAAGAATGTTAGGTTGATAGAATAAGTGAAGCCTTGAAATCTAAGAAAAAACTTTGAAGTTTCGGTTTTGAGAACATTCTTAATACTGCTTGTTAAAAATACTAATTTCGAAAGAAATGGATGATGGAATATGTTATGATAAATGCATAGAACGTAATTTGAAGAAGATTAAAGAAGGAACTTAACTAGGCGTTTGAAACATGAATGACTAGAATATTTGGAGACCAAAGATGCCTAGGTATAGCTATAAGAAATACTAAGAAAATTTAAGTAGTAAAGAAGCTTAAACCCAGGATAGTGCAAGAAAGCATTCTATTTTTGGGTCCTAGGATAAAATTCATACTGAAATTGAAGAAATGGTTAACAAAAGAATTGTATCCTTGTGTCTTATGGTTCTATGGGTTCTGAAATCACTCAATCTAAAGTCCATATGATAGAGATATGGCATATTAGTGACGACAAGTCAGAACCAACTAGTGGTGCAGTGACACTAACTTTGAGAGCATTATAACTCCTAGATTTCTTAGGAGTTTTCCTAGGTGATCAACATGAAAGTTGTAGATAACTTTATTATCTTTCCATACGTTTTGGAATCACCTCAATCGAAGTTCAAATGAGTGAGTTATGATCTGATAAGTATCAAAAGATCTTACTCCACTTTAACCTGAATATTTTTGATACCTTAAAATTTCTATGAGTTAATGTCACTAAACAATAAAGTGTACAAAAAGAGTTTATGTAAATAATAATTTATAAGCAAGGATTTTAAGTAAAATATTATTCAGTGGCACCTTGAAAAATAAATAAAAATGGGGTGAAAACCTAGAATCAAGAAGGTAAAATTTTGGAGAAATAGATATAATTAAAATTTGCCTTAAAATGTCAATATAGAAAATAAACTACATAAAATATATACAAGTGAAGGAGGAGAAATCACTAAATTTTAGAAAAAGTACAGAGAATTTTAAAGGAACAGTATGAATAGAATTTTTTATATCATTAAGAAAAATTCCTTAGATAAAAATCTCTAATGAAAGGGAATTTATAAATTTAAAAAGATTATGACTTTTGGAAGAATTGATGTCACTAATTAGTAAATTAGTAAAAGAAAGCACATGCAAATATAGGTTAGATTTAAGAAATAATTGTCAAGGAAATTCTTGGAATGAACGAAAATTATTTGAAAATTAGAAATGAATAAATTTGATTTTTGTAGAAAATAAAATGGGTGGCCAAAATTTTGAAGGAAAACAATAAGGAAAATAATAAGGGAGATAATGAGGGAATAAGAAGGAATAAAAAGAATTTGTTCAAGTAAAGCACAAATAATAATTTAGGGCCAAAGAGAGACTTATTTAAAAGAGAACTTGAAACACTTCTCTCATAAATCTAATTAAAGAATTTTTAAGGAAAAATAGTCAAGTGCCCTAGCCATACGCATTACATGAATTCTTTGTCATCCTAATTTTATTAATCGATATGGTTTGGTAAATGATTTATGAGATGATGATGATTTCATATGCATTTTATGGAATGAGGGTGTATGATATTATCGAAATTGAAATCATATCTAGCTATTAACGAGAAAAGAAAAGAAAATAAAGAAAATGGTCACGTGACTTCCGTGTCGGTATACCAAATAGGAGACACCCTATTTATGGCTATGATGATGAGAAAAGAAATATATGTGTCATGTATGAATGGAGCGAGAAAAAAATGTTAAGAACTAGTAGAGTGAGAAAAGCCTACTCACCCTGATTAAGGTATAAAAGCTTTGATGAGAATAGGTAATAGCTAGTCTATGATAGAATTGTGATTTTTACATGCCCATAATAGTATGAAGCAGTTATTTATGCCCATGATATTTTGAAAAGATCATTCATGCCATAATATCCATGATTGCATGATTTAAAATTGAAATCATATCTGGCTATTAACAAGAAAATAAAATAAAATAAAGAAAATGGTCACGTGACTTCCATGTCAGTATACCAAATAGGGGACAACCTATTCACGGCTATGATGATGAGAAAAGAAATATATGCGTCATGTCTGAACGGAGCGAGAAAACCATGTTCAGAACCAGTAGAGCAAGAAAAGCCTACTTACCCTGACTGGGCTATAAAAGCTTTGATGAGAATAGATAATAGCCAATCTATGATAGAATTGTGATTTTTACATGCCCATAATAGTATGAAACAGTTATTTATGCCCATGATGTTTTGAAAAGATTATTCATGCCATAATATCTTTGATTGCATGATTTGTATATGCATAGATATGGTGCATTAATGTGGCCTAAGAAACTCTATAGCTTATACATATGAACCTGACATGATGAGCTATGTATGTGAAATTATTATTTTATCGTTGAACTTACTGGGATTATTATATCTCACTTTAATTCCATGTAATGTCCAGATAAGCAGTGATAACATGCAACTTTTCATTGTGACTTAGATTTTTAACATACGCTGTGTACAAATACCTTAGTTTAGGCATATTCCAGTAATTAATGATGTGTCCATGGTTGAGATAGTTGAAGTTTCGGTAGAGGTGCCACCACCTGCACCTGTGTCCCCAAACAAGGCTAACATGAATGATTAGGGCGTTAACATGTGTCTGCTTTTGTATATGGGTATTTTTGACTAACCATACCATGATGCTGATAATTATTTTAACATAATGTTAGGTGTTCTCCTGCTTTTGTACTACATGTAACACCTAGCACACTGTGATATGTATATGAACTAATGACAATATTAATATTAATAATAGATACACCCCTTTTGATCTCATTTAGTGCCTTCTTAAAGTAAGGAATTAATTTTCATAGAATGGATGGTTTAGTGATAAGAGGTAATGACTTCATTAGTCTGTTTAAAAAAAAAGGGAGTCATTACAAGTTTAGTCTTTTCTTTATAGATTTGTGCATTAATGTAAGACTTATTCCTAATCTCCTTTAATTCTTGTAGTTGCAGCTTTCTATGCTCTCTATTTTTATCCAAATTCATGTTGAAATTCTTTATAGCCCAATATGTTCTATGTTCCAATTCCACTTACCAAACACCAATCAATACAGTGACATACCAATAGGAGTTTTGTACGCTATCTTATAGGCATATAAAGCATCGTCCAAGCTTAGACTCCAATGCATTTCATTAAGGTTTAAGGTTTTGCTAATGATGGAATTGATTTCTCTATTTGACACTTCAGTTTAGCTATTAGTCTGGGGGTGATGCACAGTTTCTAGCTTAACAAAGCAAAGGTATGTTAGGTAATCGATAAAGTGAAAGGATAAGGCGTAAGCATTGAGTGAGAACTGAAGTTGTGTAAATCATGTATGGACATCTGCAATTCGAGTTGATAGGATAAAGGGAAATATAAGGTGAGTAGCTTAAGTGCACAAAAGGTAAGGTTGTAGATTAAAATAGGTATGATGTACCAAGTGGGTATGTTGGATGACAATGGATAAATTTATGACATAGTATTTAGCAAGATATCGTATTGAAGAAAATTAAGGAATAAGTAGGTAATGAAATCATAGGGCTGAATATGTATGAGTAATGCGAACTCGTGCAAGTAGTAAATGTGTTTGTTATTTTTGGGGAAATGTGTAAGGTACGTGAGGCATATACGTACATACATGTATATACTTAAGTTAAAGAATCTTAGTCCCACGTATATTCATGCGTATGAGTATTGGTGTTAGAACAATGGTATAAAGTCATCATGGTGAAGTAGGTTTAAGTTGTCAGGCAAATGTCAATGGTGCATAAGTATTACAAAATGTCTAATGGATTTGAAACTTAGGCCATGAGGTTCATGGTGAGAAGTGGACATTTGAAAATCAAGAATAGTCTTATAAAAGTTTGTAATAAGGAAAACTAATTACCCTCTATGAATTTGTTTATATGTTTTATATGTGTGGCCTTTAATATCGACTTATGGGTATGTCGATGCAAAATTGAGGATGAATCCAAATGTTAAGCAAGGAAATGGACAATGGTTTAAGAATTCCCTATAAATTGGTATATATGCAACCTATTGAGTATTTTGCATAAAGTTTATAAAGTGGTTACAGTGTAACATTATAATCCTATGTAATGCAGGACGTATCTGATATGTATGAATACGGATACATTTGTATGTAATAGAATCTCAAATATGACTCAATGGAATCCCAAATAATATTTAATGTTGGAACCCTAATGGATATTGAAATAATAAACAATGATATATGATTATAAGGTTGAAGATAATAAAAAATGAGGTATGACTATTAAATTAAATTTTCTTGATTTACATAAGCAAATGGATATGTACAAGTACACTTTATGAATATAAATAAGAAAATAACTAAAAGAGATATGACTAAATGTGATACATGCTACGTTTGATGTTATGTGAAAGGATCTACTATTAATATAGTGATTATGATTATGTGATCGCAATAAGCTCTAATCATATGCTAAATAAAAAAATTCTTTATTTAAAAAATTGGAAACAAAGAAATAAATAAATAAAACTAATAATAATTATACTGGATTCATTTTCAAAAACATTGTCAGCTAGTGGCAGGAATAGCTAGCCCTGATGCACCTTGATTACCCTAATTAGTGGAGAAATGGATGAATGTAAGGAGTTGAGATATTCTCTTCTTATAACCAGTGGCATTCTACCTAGTTATCTATGATATTTTGTGAATGTAGTGATTTTCTCTTACTAGGCTATGTGCTTGGGTATGTTGAAATAGTTCTAAATTGAAATCCTCCAAACTAAAACAAATACGCTTAGATAAATAAATAAATAATGGACAATTTATGTGTAGTTCAAAGGCACTGTGTGGCTTTTGAACGGTAGTAGGGTAAACTTCAGTAAGGATGTTGGGTCCCTAAATAGTGGGGTAAGTGAAACCTTTAGGCAAATCACACATCAACAAAGCATGGGAGAATCCTTGATTGTACAAAGGAAATAATTAAAGTATAAAACTAATAAGATATAAATAAATGAACAAACATAAAATAAATTAATATAATCCTTTTACTTTAATTGTAATCTTAAATATAAAACTTGAGTAATATATATATATACACACACACACACACACACAAATATAATAGAATATCTCTATATAGTATAAGAGTATAGTAATATACTGGAATAATCTTAAGAAATATGATAAAGTGGATTTAGCCCAATTGCTATAGTGTGCAAAAGTTAGCATGTAAAAATTATCAAAGTGTTTACTTAAAAGAAGAACACTGAAGGAAAATTGACTGAGGAAAATCAAGAAGTCCTTTAGAAATCTATATGTATATAATGATGGAACTAGCCAATGAAAAGTATGAGCTTGGACTATATTAAGGTAATAAGATGAATTCGGAATCTTCTAGAATGTTGAATAAGTTTTGAAATTCATTTAGTAAATGTATGAAATGTGAAGTCTAAAAATAAAGATACTAGTCATAACCTAACCCTGAGATATATATAAATAAATAAAATGAGTAGTAATACCCTGAATTTGTTCATAACTTAAATAATATGAAATAAATCATAACCTAATAAGTAAGATTATTTTATGCATGTTGTAATTGTGTTATTTTCTCATTAAGTTGCAATACTCATTCCTTTCTTTATATATTTTTCCAGTTAGTTGTAGAGAAGCGCAACAGAAGCGTAAGAGGCTAGATTATCTTTGGTGAGCCCAAATTGTTCTTGGGCCTTATTCTTATAACCTCTAGTATGTTTGTAGTATTCTAGAGTATATTCTATTACCATAGACAAAATCTTTATTTCCAATGCACAAGAAAAAATTTAAATGTATATGTCTATCATGAAATAAAATTTAACTGAAATTATTTTATTAAGTCAAATCTTTATTTATGTTTCAAATGCATTTAAAATTTTACAAGTGGCAATGAATTCATATGCTAAATCAGACCAGATAATGAGTTCTAGTTTTAGAATACAACAATTTGGCTTACAAAGTGGGAATAAATCCTTATTTTGTGTGTTCACGTGCTTAGGAAATTATGGGATATGAGAAATTGTCAAATCTTTGGTTGCTTGAATCTATCAAAGAAATGGAAAGTTTACAAGTTGTTTGGTTGGTAAAAATATTTTCTATTTTCATTTTCAAATTTTTAGGATGTAGAAAACATGTTTGGTTTATAAAATGAAAACATGTTTTCAAAAATAAAAGCAATGAAAATGTGTTTGGTTTTGAATTTTCAAAAAATTAAAAATTATGAAAAACATGTTTGGTTATTTGTTTTCATTTTCTATATCAAACAATGTATTTTATATTGAATTTGAGATTGTTTATCAACATGCTTCAAATATGTTTAATTAAATTCAAAACAATAAGGATTAAAGCAAACTAAACAATATCTAAAATCCAACTCTTTCCTAGAAGCTACTACTAATAGACTCTATTATAATGGTCCCACATTTAAGTAGCATGGTTTCTCTTATGTGGACATCTATGTTTGAGTAGCATCAAAGTTAAAACCTTGTTGATCCACTCCTAAATTATGCTCTCCTTGTACTATCATGTCTTCTCTAGAATAATCTTAAAAAAGTTTGTCTATAGTATTTTGCATCCTAATGAAACTATGTATTATGCAACAAGCTATAGAAGTTTATCTTTATCTTCTAACTAGATAATTTAACATCAACTTCAAAATAGGAAATTTTGCTTTCAGTACTCCAAAACACATTTCAATCATATTTCTCAATGAAGGGTGTCTATAATTAAATAGCTCAAACTTGCCTCTTGGTTGTCCTTACCTACAATAATCTCATAGATGATATCTTTGACCATGATATAGAGTAAGATACCCATACATGTTGGGATAACCAGAGTCAATAAG
The DNA here is from genome assembly GCA_037074535.1 of Gleditsia sinensis. Taxonomy (NCBI): domain Eukaryota; kingdom Viridiplantae; phylum Streptophyta; class Magnoliopsida; order Fabales; family Fabaceae; genus Gleditsia; species Gleditsia sinensis. Next base: position 32,014,918 of record CM073473.1, on the reverse strand, counting down.
ACAAAAGTGATCTGTAATAGTAAAAAATAAAAAAATAAAAATTTTGATAAGTAATTTAAATGATAATATAAAATTATAAAAATAATAATTTATTATTGAATCTTAAAATATACCTCCCTGCGGAATTGGAAAGTTGTTTTCTCTTTCTAATGCATCTAAAAATACTCTTGAATCATTTGCTATTCATTCCCATCCCGTATAAACAAATGTGAAAAACATATCATAACATTTTGTGTTACCAATACTTTTCTTCCTCAAAAAGCAATTTGTTTTGTTGTAGGAGCCCAAGCAACCACATATGTTCTATCAAATGCACCAATGCAATTCTACGACAAAAAGTATCACCTTAAATATATGAATACCTATAATAATTAAATAAAATGTTACCTAAAAATAGGGAAAATATTTTTGATTGTTCAAAATATAGTTAGGAACATTCCCTTGCTACCTAGGTTGAATGATTTGTGTGCCCAATAAACATATAACTCTTAGTACTCTTCTAAATCATTTGCTAATGGTGTAAAGAGAATGTTAAAAGCGTTCAGTAAAAATTTTATGACGCAAGTGATGACAAACTATAATTAAGAACATTGCTACTCCTTCCTCCGTAGAGACTCTTTTACTATCATTTAAATTTGCCACATCTTTTAAAGAATCACAAAAATGTAGAAAGACATCTTTTTCATTTGGAAACTTTAGCATCTAGTTTCATGCCCAGCCAAAAACTCAAGTGTCTATGTTCTTCTCGGCAATAAAAATGTCCTACATGGTGTTTTTATCAATAAACAATTTTGAATATTCCATTATGAGTTGAACAGTTATTAAATTACCTAATTCTTCATTCAGATCACTTGATTTTATACTACTCTCAATGCTTGAATTATTTATAAATCTATTCATTCACATATCAACTTATTAAAAAATATTACAAATATGAATGATTTGACATACACATACTCAAATATATATTAACATATACTAAAAAAGATAATCATTACATAAAAATTAATGTGTCATTGTTAAAACATAACATATGTCCCAAGTAAATGTCTAGCATATCAAATTGAAATAAATCAACCAATGCACACTACTCAAAAGATGACAACCAATCCTTCCATCTAAATACTGGAATCTTAACAAACATGGGCCTCTAGTCTTCATCTTTGAATTTTTTTTTGAAGCACTTTTATATAGTTTACTTGAAACATCTTCTATGGAATCTAGCAACTCCATACATGCATATATAGAATACGGGTCAAATAATGGACTAGTGACTTGATCATATTGTAATTTATATTTTTCTATCTTGGCCTTGGATGCTTCAATCTTTACTTTAGATACCTCTGTCCTTATACTCATTGTTTCACTCTATTGTTACAAGTAAGCTTCTAATTTATCTTGCCTTGAATTTTTTGTCTTCACAACGATGCCTAATAACATCAGTTGTTTTCTTTCTCTTATCACCTTACTTTGAATTCTTACCCTTAGGATTAATAAACTATGAACCAACATGCACACCCTTTGAAAGAAAATATTCTTCTAACTCTTCATCTGAGGTTGGTGGCTCTTGTGTGGAAGCATAACTTAATTTATCAGTAACCATCCTAGTATTGATATATTTCACCTAAGATAACATAGTCATATTCAAATCCACACTTCTTAAATTGCTTATAATATCTTCTCTTTTGTAAAAAATTAATTAATAAATATCTTTAGTATAATGTATCTCTATGGCCTGCTTTAAAAAATATTATAAAGTATAGGAATGGTTATTAACTTTGTTTGCATACACATTTTGTATACAAGTCTTGCCATACATCTTCTGATGGATTAACTTTATTATATATTGAATACCATATAACTCTTGTATGAATTAACAATGTTGAAAACTCACGATATTGAATACGAAGATGATTAAATTTTTCTTTCAATTTGTCCACACCATAATTTTGTCATATAGTCCTTGCAATTTCATTATTTATCTCTTCCCAAATTGCTTGCTTTTAGGTTGATGTCTGCATCTGTTTCTTTTTCACTCAATCATAAATTATTTCAATAAATAATTTTGTATTTTAGGTTGACCATTCTATTTGAATTTCTCTCTCACTTTTCCTCCCATCTTATGCTAGTAAGATCAATTTGTCAATTATATATGTAAGATACTAAAATATACATAAAAAATTAAGAAAATTCAAATGCTCTTAAGGAGGGTAATCATGCAAAATAATCACATTTGACACTAAGAAAAGTCATATGGTCTTACTGAGTTGAGACCCCATCAAAATGTTGTGCCTCATTTCCCTCACAATTTAAACACATCCAATCTTATCTTGGCTACCAATAGAAGCAGAAGCAAGGGAGAATTGTTTTCAAACCATTTTCTAGGATTAAAAGAGAGCTAATTAAGTTGCAATCTAACATTAATTTTTTTTTAGATCATTTTTTGGACTTACTTGGTCCTTAATTCTCAGAACATACATAATAGTTATTTATATGTAGTCCTTTGGTTGCATAATGGCTGAATTTTTTTATCCAATTACCATTATTTTCTGGTGCTTCGAAATTTGATCTTTTAAGGTAGATGATTGAAATACTTGGGTATGTCTTTTTCTCTTGAGATAACATATTTCAATTATGATTAGATGCACAATGTTGTTTTGGCTTTTGTTTTAAGTCACTATTGTTTGTAAAGGTAAAAAAATTTCGTTTTGCTTTGTTTCTTGCTCTGCTCTACGGCTAGTCTATAAAAGTGGTTATGTGTAGGCTTTTGTAACTGAGAGTTGTCAAAATAATCCAGTTGAAATGAAATGAGAGTTCACCTTTCAATTTTTCTAGATTTTCCTCTTCAATTTTTCCTTCAGTTTTCTCTTTGATTTCACATGCTAAAAAGTTTTGAGATGGTTTTCATCAACCAATTTGGTTCTTCCATCTAGTTGAGAAAGTCTTCGCAATTGTGAAATTCTTTACCATTATAGATAATGATTGTATCTTTAAAAAACATACAAGATATTGAAACTATAGCTGGAAAAGAATGCTACTTTAACCCTGTAACATCTATTAGCCAAAGATATAGACAAGATGCAGAAGATATTTGTAGATCTCTTAAAATATACAAGTAGAAATATTTTGCCAAAGATGAAACAAAAATACATGTTTTGCTACTATTTTGGTTAACCAAGATGAAGAAACATGGGGACAAAGAAGAACCAGAAAAGGATAAACCCAAAAACAATAAAAAAATCAACCAAAAAAACATAAATTTGGTTTTGATCTTTGGTGAACATAAAATAATTTTTCTTTCTAAAATGAATGAGTAATCATATGTTCTTTTTCTATAATCTTTTGATCTGGCCCAATTGCTATTAGTGAATCCAATGCGGTTGCTAATTTGTTTAGCTTAGTATAAAATAATAAAGCTCTTGGTTCCTTTGACATATCTCAGAATCATGTTTGCTGCTACATAATGAACCTTGCTAGGCTCACTCATAAACTAAGAAACTATTGTAACAATATAGACAACGCTTGTTCGTGTATTGATGAGGTAGATGAATTATTCCACATTTCTTTTGAACAAAGTCTAGTCTACTTACTCCTTTGCATCATGCTTTGATAGCTATTTATTCACACCCATGGAAGTAGGTGATGTGAAGTTACTTTGCCTAGTTTTTACACTCCATATATAGAATAACATGATTAGTTAATGCTTATCTTCACTCTTCACTCATTTAGTTCATATTTTGGTATAGGAAGGAAGGAAAGGCGTTGAGATCAATTTGGAGTCAGAAAAAAGAAATTGGGAAGAAATAAACAAAATTCGAAAAGAGTAAAGAAATGGGGCAAGTGCTGCAATAGTAACTAGGAAGCACTGCAAAGCCAAGTGACTGTTACCATACAAAATTTTGAGAGCTTCAGTGCCATGGTTGTCCAAATTTAGCGCTGTAGTGCCAAAATGCTGTAGAGAAATTCTAGATTTCAAAGAGTAAGAATGTCACGGCGCCATAAAGGCATCATCATGGTGGAAGTTTCCTAAAAATTCCTATAGAAGGAAAGTCATAGTAGTCTAAGGCTAGCACTACGACACTATACGACAGACAGAGAAAAATAATAAATGTCGAAAAACATAAAGTTTGACTTAGGTTACAATTTCATAGGCCAAAAGTTATCAGAAGAAACCTTTTTTTCCTACAGTTGCGAAGGTTTATAAATAAGATGCATCAATGATCATCGGGAAGCATCTACAATTTCCCCCCTTATCTAATCTCCTTCTCCTTTAATCTAGAGTTATGTTTTATGGCCCTGTGCGGCTAAATTTTTTTTGGTTTAGGTACGTTAAAACCTTAGGAAATTTATTGTAAGACTTGTTTATGTTTTAATTGATTAATTTATGATTTAGGTATTGATTATTCTTTTGCATCCTTTTTTATGATTATATCCTTTGATTACTGCGAAGGCCTACTAGCTAATTAGTTTATTCAAACTACAGTTAAGTTTTATACCAAATATGTAATTTTTTGGTCCTTTTAATTCACGAAGCAACTAGGGTTAATAATTTTACTGTGATCCTTTTAATTCAAGAATCATTAACTCCTAGGAAGAACAATTAACTAGATTAAGTCCAACTGCTTGTGTTCTGGTTATTTAGCTTTACTGATCCTTCTAGTTCATAATATAGTTCTTGGGGATAATTCTTTCCACTTTTGGACCAGGTTATTATGATAATTAAGGATAATAAAGTTCACAAAGATGGAAGTTAACTAAACATAAGGAAGGATTATATTGAATTACAAAGGTAAATACCTAAATTATGGATAAAATATTTGTCAATGATTAATGGATTATTCCTGAGGGTGGAAGTGAACCTAGACCAATGATTGACTGATTATTATTCTTGTTTCTACTTTATATCACTAATTACTTTTGTGATTTCAAAATCCCCTTTATTATTGATTTGAAAATATGCACATTGCCAATAGTTAATTCTTATAGGATCAACTCTTACTCTTACTATTATAAGTTAGATTGGAAGTAAGGTACTTATTTATTTTTGGTGCGCTTGCAACAGCACATACCAATAGGTGCTCAATTGCATTTAGCTATATGAAATTTCTTCAACGAATTGGTAGCATATTTTTCTTAAGAAAGATTCTTCCATGTTCTTATATTGCTTACATGGAAAGGAAATATTTCATAGGGCTTAGGTCTATCATCTCAAATTGCCTCATGATAGTCTTCTTAAAGTCTCCTATTATAGACTAATTAGTTCCCATATAGAATAAATCATCACTATAAAGAGAAACAATAATAAAATCATGAGAACCTTAAGTTTTGACATATAGAGAAGACCCACTTGGGCTTCTTTTGAATCCATCTTCATGGAAGAAATTGTCAATCTTGTTGTTCCATGCTCATGGAACTTGTTTTTGGCCATACAACACCTTTTAAAGGCAATATACCTTGCTTACATGCTCTTTTATCACAAAACCTTCTAGTTGCTTCACATATACTTCCTTTTCTAGTTCTCCATTAACTAAAGTTGATTTTACATCAAGTTGATAAATGAGGAGTTTCATTTATGTAGTAATAGAAAACAAATCTCTTATGGTCTATATTCTCGCAACAAGAGCACGAGTCTCATTAAAATCAACTTCCAATTGTTATGTGTACTCCTTTGCTACAAGCCTTGCTTTGTGATTTTGAAGTGAGCCATTTTTATTAAACTTGATTTTGAAAATACATCCAGCCAACAATCTCCTTGTCTTTGGGTTTGTTAACAAGCACCTAAGTTTGATTCTTCTTTATCATCTTCATGTGTTCATTAATAGCGTTTCTCCATGCTTTATCTTTTGATGCTTCTTTAAAGCTCTGTGGCTCATAAGTTATAAAGGTAACATTGCTATGTATTTCTTGCATTGATCTGGCATTTCTAGGTGGTGAATCCATGGTTGTATCAATAGAGAAGTGCTAACTTGTTTAAGTAGCTAGGCTAGTTTGTTACACCTGCATTCAAAAAAGCAAGCTGATTTGGTGAACATCCATTAGAACAAGCATGTATTTTAGATTTGATTTTCTATTTAATCATGCTCATTCTAAAATAAATATCTCTAAATCTCCATATTTGCTTGAAAATCACCATTTAGTATCCCATGTCCCTATTTCATAAAATATAACATCTCTACAAATGGTAGATTTCTAGATTCTTGGTTTAAACAAGCGATAGTCATTTGATTCATCACTATAATCGAGAAATATGCACCTTTCAACTTTTTCATCTAGCTTCTTTGTGTCTTGAGGATGAAAAAATTGATAAGCTAGGCGACCAAAGACTTTTAGATGATCAATCTTTAGTTTCATCTTATTCCAATCTTCATAAGTGGAGATGTTTGAGAAGACAAATGGCTATTTTAACATCTTTTTCCTAGTAATTATTAGGAAGTCCTTATTTTTTTAATCATGCTCTTTGCCATTTCAATAGTACTTTTGTTCTTTTCTACTGCACTATTTTGTTGTGGACTCCTACTCACTATAAACTATCTTTGAATTCTTTTCTTTGTAATGCTCTAAGAATGGTGTACAAATGAACTCTCCACTATGATCAGTTTTTAGATTTCTTTTTTCAGCCTACTTGCTATTTCTATTAGGGCCATAAACTCCAAAAAATTTGAGAACTAAAGCCTTGGATTTCTACTTAAGAAATAAACTGACATTAGTATGGTATAATCATCAAAAAAGAGGAGGAAGTACCTCTTGTTGCCAAGTGATATGGTTCTTGTTGGTCCTCAAAGGTCTTCATGAACAAGTTATAAGGTTCTTTGGCTCTCCAAGCAGAATTTGAAAAGGGTAATTTATTAATTTTTTCAGAAACACACCCTTCACAAACATTCCTGCTTACTCCTATATTGGGTAGACCAGTGCTCCTTTAGACTTTGGTAATTCAAGTGGTTATATTTTCAAGTCCATAGAAATGACACATTCTCTTCTTGAGCTTTTAGTGAAAAACCTCCTTCTCACTTAATGGATAATGGGAAGACTTTGTTTGGAGACAAATTTTTTTCTACTAACTTGTTATGCTTCTTTTCAATAATCTCCTCCTTCATCAAACTTAACAATGTACCCTTTTTGAACAAGTTGTCCAACACTCGATATTTTGTGACAAGTATGAAACACAAAGAACATCTTTGGTGAGTTTTGGGTTACCTCAATAAGTTTGAACTCTGATTGCTTTTTTGCCTTCTACATTTATAGGTTTTCCATCTCCAAGTTTCACCTTACATTTATTGTTGCAACCACTAACTACATACTAGACTCCATCTTCTTCTTGCAAGGATCCAGAAATGTAGAAAATTTGCTCCAAAGGACCTTCCATAGTTTTTGAAAAGTTAGAATATTTTTTTCTCCTTCATCAGATGGTTAATCAATTTATGGTTTGAATTTTTGTGCCTCGTACATAGTTTAAACCAACAATTGTTACTGCCATGGTTATTTTTCTTGCAAATTGAACAAAATGGACTGAAATTTGAGGTTTAGAATTTAAAATTAAGAATTTGTAATTTAAAGTTTAGAGTTTAAGATTTGTATATGAGATTTAAAAATTAAAAATTAAAAATTAAAAATTAAAATTTAACATTTAGAGTTGAAAATATATACTTTTGAGTTAAAAATTTGAAAATTTGAAATTTAAAGTTTAAGATTTAATATTTAAAATTAATAAATTATTTATTTATTATAAATTTTTTATTAAAAATATTAAAAATTTTCTTAAATTTTTTTTGAATTTATAAATTGTTTTTTTTATAAAAATTTTATTTGAAATATTACAATATTACATTTTTTAAGAAAAAAAGTTTATTTTATAGAATTACGTGCTGAGACAGCACGTAATTTGCCACAAAGAGAGGGCGAATTACATGCTAAAAAAGAATTACCCAAAAAAAGAAGAAAAAGAAACATAGGATACATTGTGAAAAACTTTTTTTTTTATAAATTATAATAATTTTTTATTTTATTTTATCTATTTTTGAACAAAACCTCCTTCTTGTCATTAGTTCATTTATATTTGTATATAAAAAAATTAAAGTATAAATATTATTAATTTACCATTTTCATATTTAACATGATAAATAAAAATAATAATAAAATAAAATAAATATTTTATTAATAATAAAAATAAAAATATCATAGTTTACCATCCTAAAACTCCAGTCATATAATTGTTTCAGAAATGAAGACAAAGTATCAGGGACATTACCTAGGAATCATCTATTAAAGGAGATAGTTCAAAAAAAAAAAAGTCAAATCCAAATCTTAGTAATAAGGTTGACAATTTGAACCAAACTCATCAAAATCAATATATTTTCTTCTTTTTTCGCCACAACAAGTCATCTCCGTCATTGTCCCGCAATCGGTAAGGGCATTACAGTCAAAATGTTACTCCGGAAGTATGGAGGACTGTATGGTAAATGCCAGGGGTGCGGGGAAGAGTGAACCATATTCACCTACCCGTCCATGTTTGGCCTCTCTCTACCGTCCATGCTTGGCCCCTCTCTAAAATTTGAGAGAGGAAGCTACACGGAAGCTCCTCTTAACCAACCACAATATAAAAGCGCCTTTTGTTTTCTTCACTGCCACTCCACACACTTTAGTTACTCTCTCCACTTCTCTCTGTTTAGCGTTTTATTCCCAGGCACCAGAAGGATAACAGCTAGAGAGAGCCTCTTTGCTTTGGAGGATTTCAAAATTGATAAAAATGGCAAGGTTCCAAGGTATGATTGCTCTGGTTATCATCTCTGCGACGTTGAGCCTTGGTGGCAAAGGAGCCGCAGCTCAGGTGCGCCATGTTGTCGGAGGAGACCGTGGGTGGGATCCATCTTCAAACATCTCTTCCTGGTCGTCCGGCAGATTATTCAGAGTCGGAGACGAAATCTGTGAGGGTTCTCTCTCTATCTGTTTCTCTCTACTCGATACACTAACTTTACCATCGAACTAATCCTAGTGATTTTGAGGCTTTCCTCGTTTTTTGAGTCTTCTATATGGAGCAAAGTATCCTGTCCCCTTTTTCTTAATTGGGGCCCTGTGATGAGAACTAGAGAAAGTATATTCGCTATATAAGCTATGGTTACGTTCTTCCATTTTTACACCTAATCTTGTTTGCATCATTCAAATGGGAAAAAGTGTTTTAACACTTAAATCCTCATAAATTGTCATTTCCTAACTGTTCCTTTTTTCTTTTCTTTTTTGGTTCTTTTTTGAGGAAGCTTTATCCAAATCTCCACTTTTAAATTTGTGTTTGGTTGTGCAGAAAAACTAGCCATCCCTATTGGTTTGTACGAGCCAAGAAGAATGGAAAGTAATAGGCGGCCATCTCTGCTTGGCTTTACAAGATAATAAACCCAGGAAAAAAATTCAATAGAAAATTATTTTTCAGTTAGAAGAACAATGCTCATCCTCAGCGAAGGAAACCATTATCCAATTTTAGAGAATCAGAATTATTTGTGTTTTTTTTTTCTTACTCTGAGTTCAGATTTCGGTTTCGCATCAAACTGTGTTGTGCGATTTTGTTTCCCCATGCTATTTTCCTTTCTTTTTTTATTTTATTTTATTTTTGGACTGGCTCTTTCCTTTCGACATTCTTCCTGAAAATCACATAAGGATTTTGTGGGCCTGTGGATGGGCAGGGTTCACCTACTCTGCGGCGCAGGGATTATTGGCGGAACTGCAAAGCAGGGAAGAATATGAGTCGTGCAATGTGAGCAACCCCATCAAGATGTACACGGACGGTTTGCATACCATCCCGCTTGAAAGGGAAGGGCTCCGTTATTTCGTGAGCAGTGAACCCGAGAACTGCAAGAGTGGCCTGAAGCTGCACGTGGAGGTTCTCCCCATGACCCTCACAAATTCTTCTACTTCCGACCCAAAATTAGAGGCTGATGGGCCTTCTGCACCTTCTGGCTCGGCCCTTTATGGTGGCAACTCTATTCTGATGTTGGTTGTGATGTTTTGTGTCACTCTGAGCCTTGCTCATTGATGCATGCCCCTTTGTGACTTAGGAGAGTAGCTGATTTACTGTTCGAGGCATGGACTAATTCGAAGAAACTGGAATTTCATAAGTAGAAAGTTAAGATTAGATGATTTTGGCTTTTGCTGGTTATGAATATTATTTGACTATTGCTGAATTGCCAAGCTACAAATATTTAGTATTTTCAGAGTTGTGTATTAGCTACTGGTGAAATTACTTTGTTATCCAACTATCATTAACTTGTATAAGTAAACATCTCTGCGCAGCTTCCCTAGAGTAAATCCATTGTTTTCTCCTCCTTTCAAAGTGTATTCATATACTATTTGTCGTCTATTTAATAATCCAATTGAACTAGAAAAATTCTTAGGCAGTGTCAATGTACATACAGCAAACTTATAAAATATTGACATTCACTTACACTTATTTTTGATATATTTATATATTTATTTATTATTGACTTGTGGTATATGTACACCAAGTTTATTTTAAAATTTTTCTGTAAACTAAATATTTCACAATGGCAACTTGATTTGCAGCTGATATATCATTAATAGGTATGGTATGAGGTATTACTGCCATTTTTCAACATAGCATATTGTGTTGCATACAGACTCTGATGTCACCCTGTCTTTATAACCTACTAGTGCTTCATGGACAAATTACATTCTAAGAGGAAAATAACTAACCGTAAGTAAGACCATCTCATTTTATTTTGGGGCTGGGGGAGGGCGATGGGAAAAACGCATGGAACTTATACACAGCATAGCAACTCAACCCAGAGAGATATTATTCTTTTTTATTTTTTCGTTTTTCTTTTACCCTATCATTAAACACAAAGAGCCAGGGTATACTGACACCATCAGCTCATCAATATCCTTTAAAAGCAGCTGCATCGTCTAGCTCAAGCAGTCAAACGGTAATATCCAGCCACCTATCCCTCAAGATAGCGTAATTGGTATTATTCGTTTTCTGTATCTTGGAGATTCTCTTCAGGATATCTACAAAAGCTTTCTTATCCTGCACATAACACAGAAGCACGAGGTGTAATTTCAACCTTGACAGAAGATGGCTTTACATTATCTTTAGTTGGCATTATCTTAATCCTTAAGTTGCCCCAACCTAAGCACAATAAGTAGACTGTATAAGCATTCTTAATCTGACCTGCTACGCAGTCCACGATAGAACAAGGCACGTGTTAGTTGGCATTATCTTAATCTGGCATCAGCTAGTCACAAAATTGTTCTACTAGTACTGCAGTATTGCATGTTGCTCTGAACAAAATTTGAAGAATAGCATGCTTAACATCATTGCCAAAAACTAGGAATCCAATTCTACCCTTCCAAAATCTATCTGTTGCCAAATGTTGATAAAAGAAGGGAAAAGAAAGCCAAAAAGCAAGAAAGACTTAAAATAAAAAGATAAAAATATTGTGACAATGGCAAACAAGGTGATAGGAACAATGACGCAGAAAAATCCAGCTTAAGAGAGAATAAAGCAAAAATCTTTTGGTTGTACTTACCTCTGATGATCTTAGTCTCGCCTTAAATTTAGCTACAAGATCCTGTGTGGTTACTAGAGTCTTTTGCTTTAAAATAGCCCTGATTTCTTCCTCACTCACAGGCCCAGAAGCTGGGGTGGAAGACCCTGCTTTTGTTGATGATGACAACGGTGTACCTTTTGGAGGTGCATTACTTTTAGATACAGGTGCATTTTCATCTTTGACAGATAATTTTAGTTCCTGATCCAATGAAATAATGTCAATATCAATTACAGAAACACAATCTTGTTTGGACAGGCTGTTAAAATAAATACTTTGACAAGAAGAGATTTTCGGAAGAGCTCTTATACAATAAGTAGAAGTCATGTCACATTCAAATGTATAAACTGCAACGAACCCCAGTTAAATTAGGGGCATTTTGGTTGACGTCATTTTCAAACGCTTTCCAATGCTATTCTTAGCTTTCTCGTATAGTTTATTTTCCCAGACTTCTTTTAAAATTGCTTCCACAAATAATCCGAAAACAACTTAATCAGTCAGTTCTGCACTTTTCAAAATGTTATCCAAGCAGCTAAAAAAAGCTATTCAAGGCACTTTTTTTTTTGTTTTAAAAAAAAGGATCTCAAGATAAAGTAAGATCACAAAGCAATCACATACATTTTCTGTTTTCACCTTCTTGGGTGTACTATTATATGCTTTTGTTTCCTCATTTGGTTTTCTCTTCCCCTTTGGGAGCTTTGAAGAAGAGGGGGTTCCCCGAGCAGGTCTAGATAGTGTAGATTTTAAAGGGTTGTTGTCAGCATGTTCTTCCTTTGGTGCATCCTTCTGCTAGCAATTACAGGAGGAAGGCCAACCTCATCATCCATCTAGACAAACCAAACTAACTAATTATTAATGGATGAAAAATGCCAAGGTATAGTGGAACAGGTCGAATAAAATCCAATAAAATTCAAATTCTCCTTTTTGCTTTGGCTACTGAAATCCTAGCTATTCAGTCAGCAACCTCCCCTTTGAGACAAGTCACAGGTCGAAAGCAAATGCAAAAGCAATCTGTAGCTCACCACAGAAGTATTGCAGTGTACACTGAACTATGTTAATTTTTTGTTATCAGTGGAACAGGGTACATAGATAGTGCATCTACAGAAATTAACGAAAAAGGGCAAAATGTGAAACAATAAAAGAAGGATCAAAGTCCTTACTTCGTCGTCGTCGTCGTCATCCTCGGCATCAGATTCATTCAGACCACCAGCTCGACCAAGTAACTTATTCAGCTCTTTCCCAGATTTACTCAGACCTCCCTCCTCTTCATTATCTACATCCTCATTTTATTCATCCTGCAATTATAAGTAAAGCAATAGTGAATAACTTATAGAAGTAATAGAACCAAATGATGATATCAGAAAGTAGATGAATATGTATAGTACACATCCATGTAAATAGAAAACTAATGATAGCATGAAAGCACAGAAAAGTCTCAAAATATCTAGCTTAGTCAATTCCAGATGTTCTGATGCTGGAATCAATGGAGTCTAAAAAGGCTGCTCAATGAATGTACTCTTCCAGATAAATTCCTCTTTAAATGGTTGGTTGTATCATTGTCTTTATGAGAATATAGCCTCTGTAGGGTGACAAGAAGGAACAAAAATGCAGTAGCTATTGTTTTACATCAATCTGACGTCAATAAATCAGTATCAACTATATTTCAATACCAATTATGGAAATAGCTAACACAAAAATGACTATACAGAATTACTTGCAGTTACATATCAATAAAACATTCAATTTCTCAGTCCTAATTGGAGAAACTAACCTGCTTAATTTCAGGAGGAGCAGGAACTTCAGGAGCCAAATCCTCCCTTTCCTCAGGATCATTGCCAACAGCTTCATCATCATCGGTGAAAATCCCTTCATGCTCCCAATCATCACCTATAACAGATATAGGAATTAGGAGAAAGAACAAGCATATGCAAATACACAAACAAGAATTCACTAAATACTACAGGACCTGATGAAATGTTCTTCAAACTTTTGACATTATGTTAGAACCCCTATGAAGAATGTGTATAGGAGAAGGAACTGTAAGAATTATACTGTAAGGGAGGCAAATGAGGTAAGTGCAAAAACAGCACGTGGGAAAGATGAGGGAATTGAAGTTGACAGCTGTCCAAAAATAAATGGCCATCCTGCCAATACCATTAGTGCAGGGAGTGATGAAAAGGAAAGCATGAGAAGTAGGGGGGACAAAATAGGAATGTAAAGGAGGTACCTGGCAGCCTACAATATGGCAGGAGCTATCTTTTATTTTCTTCTGCACCCAGTATTCTGTTCTGCAATTTTCTTGGTTCCAGCAGCTTAAACTGCTATTATGAGGTCACTAGAGACAGTTTCTAGGAGATATACTCAGTTTCTTCTACATTTTCTATTTAATATAGAATACTACTAGTGAGTTCCTATCAATATGGTATTAGAAACGAAAAAATTCCAGTGGATGGTTAGCATTAGGATGGATTCCCAAATAGAACATTTGGAGCAGGATTTGAGAGAAGTAAAGTACTAAATTTTGTTTCAAGATGCCATTTCAGTGACTTCAGAAATGGAAACATTTCGAAATATTTCAAAAATTTCGTAAAAACGAAAGATTTTTTAGAAAACATTTTAAATAATATCAAACAATATTTTTTTCAATTTTAAAAGATTTTAATATAATATTAATGATATAGATATATAAAATTATGTTAAAATTAATTTGAATTAATATTTATAGTTGAATAGTAAGTAAACATGCTACTACAGTGAGGATTCTGACTCAAATTTTAGAATCATTCAATAACAACCTCTCTCTTGTATCAATCTCTCTATTTTCTTAATTCTTTCGTGACCTTTATATTTAAGTCTCTCTCTATCGACTATGATTCTGTCTCTATCTTCAAGTATCTATCTTAGGTATCTTCCTTTCTCTTTGTCTCTCAATTGATCTTTTCATCATTTTTGTAGTTTTTTCTTTAAAATGAAAATAATGAAAGACAACAATGTCATGAGAATGAGGGAGGAGAGTAGAAAGTTGACAAAGATGTTATGAATTGTGAGAAAAAATAATTTGGTATTGGATGTAATGTGATACTACTTTCATCTACTTTCAAATTGATTTGGTACTTTTCCATCGAAACAACTCGAAACAAGAATATTTCTGTCGAAACAACTCGAAACAAGAGTATTTCCGTCGAAATAACTCGAAACAAGAGTATTTCCGTCGAAACAACTCGAAATAAGAGTATTTCTGTCAAAAAAACTCAAAATAAGAGTATTTCCATAGAAACAATTCAAAATAAGAGTATTTTTGTTTAAACAACTCAAAATACTCTATTTCCATCAAAACATTCCATAATATAATAATTTCAATCGAAATGGTATAATTTTTTAACAAACACTTTGTTTTGTTTTGATAACTCCGTTTTGTTTCGATGGAAAAGAAAGAAAATTTAGTTCCTTGGAGAGAAGTGACTAATAAGGTCGCTGGCATAGAAACAAGTATGCAAGCTATAATGGGCATATTGGTGGAAATGCATGAAGCCATGAACAGGAGGCCGAGCAAAGAAGCCAAGAGAACCCAAGGAGCAATAGGGACGAGGGAGGTAATGGAGCTAGTATTCCAAGGGATAATTGAGAAGGATTGGGGGAGTCCATACCTTGTAGGTTAGAGTTATCCATCGTCTCTGGCGATGACACGAGTGGTTGGATATTCCAGACTGAGCAGTATTTTGTTGTTAATGGAATCTTAAAAGAAGAAAGAATGGCATTAGCAACCGTGTGCATTATACAATGGGTGGAAACGTGATTCCCTTTTACAAGCTGGGTAGTGTTCAAAATGGAGCTCTTAGGCAGATTCCGTTCAACCCAGGGTGGTTTAGCGTATGAGGAATTGTTGTCTCTTTGGCAGGAGGATGAGGTAGAATATTGCAGACTTAACCCCCTTTGTGACTTATCTAATGAGCTCCTTAAGGGAGGTTTCCTAAATAGCCTTCACAAGGAAATAAGAGCAGAACTCAGGATGATGGGGCTGAGAACCTTAGCACAAGCCATGATAATGGCGCAATGTGTGGAAGATAGGAACAAGGCATTGGATAAGAGCAAGGGAACAAGAAGTCTGTGTGGGTACCCAACCACCCAATCCAGCCCATTTATAGACTTCAAGCCCAAATCAACTAGCCCATTGAAACCCATTAAGCCCAACCTTCCAGTGCTACATCCTATAGATCCACGTCCGTTGGGTCTAATGGAACAAAAAAAAAAGCAGAGCTCAAACGAAAAGGGACCAGGGAACGGGAAACAACCGAAATAGAAGGGAAGGGAGATTTTGAAGGCTATCAAATGCTGAGTATCAATCGAAGAAAAAAAAGGGGCTATGCTTTTAGTGCAATGAGTGCTACAGTCCTAACCACCAGTGCAAAAATTGACAGCTACAAATTTTATTGGTAGAATCTGAGTGAGACGATAGCAAAAGGGAAGAAGTAACTCCAATTGAAATATACGAAATAGTGGCTGAGACTAATTAAATTGAAATCTCCATAAATTTAATAGCGGGACTAGATTCTCCAAGAACCATAAAGCTACGGGGAGAGATTGGAGGACAGAAGGCGATTGTTCTCATAGACAATGGGGCCACCCATAATTTTATTTCACGAAAGGCGGTGACCCATTAAATCTCCCAGTCCTAGGCTTTCCTTCCTTTAGGGTAACTGTAGGAAATGGTTTCTAAGTCAAAGGGGTAGGCATTTGTAAAAAAGTCAAGGTGCTTTTGCAAGGATTGCTCGTCATTTATGATTTCCTTCCCTTTGAACTCGACAATGCTAATTTAGTATTAGGGATAGAGAGGCTTAGCACTCTAGGCATTGTTTGCACTAATTGGAGCACTCTAATGATGTCATTTTTACAGGAAGGAAAGAAAATAAAATTGCAGGGAGACCCATTCTTATCCAAACTGGCGGTGTCTCTAAAAACAATGCTCAAAATAGTAAAGAACAGTGGAGAAGGATTATGGATAAAGTTTAGTTGGGTCAAATGACTAATTTTGTTTAAGTCATATAGGGCGTATTCCATAGAAATCCAATTAGGTTTTTAGGGTTTCCATAAAGTGATTATATAAGGGTTTCCTTATGCTTATGTAATTCAGACTTATGATTAATAAGAATAGAGTTTTCTCCTAAAATGAGAGCTTTCCTTGGTTCTTGAACAAAGAATTGAATCTGATCTTATTGAGGTAACTCGTGGCAATTAAAACATCTGTTAGATTTTTAAGACAATCCTTACTTTTGTGAAATACTTCTTTTCTTATTTTAAGGAAACACATCATTTGATATCAGAGCTTTGACTCCTTTAAATTCGGTTGATATCTTATTTTATCTTCTTCTATTTGTGTTTTAGACAGGGAACTAAATTTCTTTTCTTTTTCATCAAAACGACCAAATCGTTTTCGTTCCAAAGTCACTAACACGAAACAGAGTTATCGAAATGAAACAAAGTGTTTGTTAAGAAATTATGCCATTTCGATTGAAATTACTATGTTGTAGAATATTTCGGTGGAAATACTCTTATTTTGAGTTGTTTCAATGTAAATAGTCTTATTTCAAGATGTTTCGATGGAAAAGTATCAAACCAATTTGAAAAATAAAAAAAGTAACAATCTGAAAGTAATTGAAAGTAGCATTACATCACATCTAATGCCAAGTTATTTTCTCCCATAAGTCACAACATATTTGTCAACTTTCTACTTCATCCCCTAATTCTCATGACATTACTTTTCTTCATTGTCTTCATTTTAAAGAGGGAACTACAAAAATGATGAAAAGAGATATTAAGACAGAGACCTGAAGATAGAGATAGAATTATGGTCGACAGAGAGAGAGACTTAAAGATAAAGATCATGAAAGCGTTAAGAAGATGTAGAGATGGATGCAAGAAAGAGGTTGTTGTTGAATGATATTAGGATTTGAGTCGAAATCCTCATTGTAGTAATATGTTTACTTACTATTCAACAATAGACATTAATCTGAATTAATGTTAACATAATTTTATATATCTATATCATTAATATTATATTAATATATTTTAAAATTGAAAAATAATATATTGTTTGAAATTATTTGAAACATTTTTTTAAATCTTCCGTTTCCACCAAATTTTTGAAATGTTTCAAAATATTTTTATTTCTGGAGTTACCAAAACAGTACTTTGAAACAAAATTTAGTACCTTGATTTTAAAGGTGTTCTTAATCTTTTATCTTTCTTTAGGTCAGATTAAAATTCTAGTTGTAATCAGTTTTATTTTCTTAGTTATAGTCTAATTTATTCAAAAACAGAGAGTTCTAATTTTAGTCAAATTTTTTTTCCTAATTATAACATAATTCCTTCAAAAAACAGAGAATCTTAGTTTTAGTCAATTTTCTTTTCTTAGTTATAGTCTACTTCCTCAAAAACACAAAAAAAGTCCTAATCCAATTTAGTTTCTTGAAAAAAAAAATTCATAAAAAAGTGAGTAAAAGTTCATTAAAAAAAGAAAAAGAAGTTCATAAAAAAAGTAGAAATTTGTCCAAAAAAAATATGGAAGCCAAAAATAGCATATTGGTTCTATTATCCCTCATTTTCTCAAATTTAGTTCCTAGGGTTGTTATAATCTACAATTTTATTCTTATCATTTTTAATTATCTTGTTTCCTTTTATAAACTTATTGATTAGATTTTTGTTTAAAATCTTTAAGGGAAAAAGAGTAAAATTGAGTGCAAACACGTGGGGTTTATGAGAAAAATATGAGCAATGAAAGAGATCAACTTGAAATTAACCTTAAACTTTTTATAAAGGCGGTTCAGGAATAGCTTAAGTTGTTGAATAGGAGGTTGGATAATTTTGAGTCACCATCCAAGCCTTAGCCTACCAAACAGTTTGACTTTGATAAGGAAGAAAGGGGAGGTATGGAGAGTGATCATTCTAGTGATGATAAGATGCCACCATTGGAGGATTACAATAATGCAGAGATTAGTGAGCATAGAGAAGTATTGGTTAGTCGGCACGCTCTTAATATGTAGCCTAATGATGATGTTGATGAGGAACAACGTGAGCACATCTTCTAGATCAAGTGCCACGTGAATAATAAGGTTTGTAGCTTGATTATTGATAGTAGAAGTTGTACTAATATAGCTAGTACCTTGATAGTTGATAAATTGAGTCTACCCACATTGAAACCTCCTAAGTCATATAGGCTAAGATAGTTGAATGATAGGGGATATATATGGGTGATCAATCAGGTTCGGGTAGCTTTCTCTATTGATAACTATAAAGATTAAGTGCTTTGTGATATAGTACCAATGCATGCTGGATACTTACTGTTGGGACATCCATGGCAATTTGATAGAGTGGTCAATCATATGGGTACAAGATGTTGTTGTTTTAATTAAAACTCGCAAGTGTACGTATCTATTGGAGTATAGATTTAGTGGTATGCAAGGTCGATCCCACAGAGATTGCCAATTGAGAGAAAATTCTAATATAGATCCGAAATAAATACTTCTAACCTAGTTCCCGATGTCTTGTTTTGTGAGAGGAATATTGAACAAATTACACAAAGAACTAATATAATGAAATTAAATGAAGATGTATTCAATGTAAAGAAGTATGCTAAGGTTAGGGGATCCACTCTTGGTATATAGAATAAAGATAAATTTAACTCTTTTGTTACTCAATTAGAATCCTTACACGAATGAAGTTTTAATCGGATGATATGTTAATTTAAGCTCAACTTTGTTTATACATGAATTATATTTACCTCTTTATTAATAATCAAAACATTCTTGTAAAATGGATTCAAGTATATATTGTGCCAATTGTCATGTTGTCTACAATATATCAAGATTCACGCTTCACAAGATAAAAAATACAAAAATGCAAAAGATAACTTGTACTTAACGTCGAGCGTACATTGTGCCAATCATTATATTGTCTACAATAAATCAAGATTGATTCAAGCATTCATTGTGCCAAAGATTGTCTATAATGTATCAAGATTCAAAGTTTACAAGATTAAAATGAAAAGAGGTAAGAAAAATAAACATAATAAGAGATAGGTGGCGAAGCCAACCATAAAAATAATAAGAGATAGGCAGTCTGATAAAACCAGCCAATAAAATAACAAGAAATCGGCGGTTTGATAAAATCAGCCATTAAGAAATAATCACGAGAAAAGAAATAAGAAGGTAAATACAATATCAAAGATAAACATTAAGATTAAGAGTTAGATAAATTATTATTCTCATACCAAGAGTTTTACCCTTTCACCTTAGCATTAGGAGATTAGTTCTCCATAATCAAGGCAAGAAAGTGAAATGAAAGATGAAGAAGCATGATAATATTATGAAAGAAAATGAAAAATACAAAATGTCTAAAGATAGAATAACATTACAAGTCCGTAGAATTCCAACAAAGCTTTCCAAAGCTCTCTCCAAAAGCTCCTTCACTCAACCCTCAAGCCCTCTATTTATAGATACAATTAGGTGTAGTAGGTGTGATAATTGTCAAAATTGTTAGGTAGGAAGTTGTACAAAGTTGACAATTTGGATTCCATCATGTGCACTGAAATTGATCCTTGAATATCATCTTGAAATCCGACGAATTTGCTGACTTCATCAACACGGAAGTTGTAGAAAATTTCATTAGCTTTCCGTCAAGACAAATTGTGGACAAATTGGATACGTAATGTGTGACTTATGGTCAAAATACTAGAGCAAAGTCGAGCTAGACTGCAGCAGTAGTTAGATTCTCTTCTAGCCCACTTTTGGCCCTTTGAATTTCTGAATTTTCTGACCACTTGAACATGAAAGTTGTACCCAATTGTGTCAGCTACACACCTACCAAATTGTATACATATTGGATATTTATTTTTGGAGATATAGCCCAAGTACTACAGCAAGGTTGGATTGGACTGCAAACAGCAAACATATTCTCAACATTGGGTGCTTTGCCATGAATCTTTATGTTTTAGTTCTTTTGGAAATGTGATCATAAATCAAGAATAAATTTGTGCATATCTCCATTAGGATGCGTCTCAAGAGTCAATATGATAATGCTCCTTACTCAGCCATCTTTAATGAATTTGTTTTATTTGTTTGATCTATAGACATCATTCCCAAAGAACCATAATTTAGCTCTGATTCCTCCAATTAAGTCCATTTTCTACTCTTCTCTCCATCTATAAGAAATACACAAACTAAAGACAAGTAAGGGAGATTTATGCTTAATTATGGCAAAAAGATAAGATAAAAATATTTAATTTACGAGTATAAAACTCACTCATCACAAGAATTGATATACATTGACCATGCATAATCGAACCTTTATTCTAACATCCCTAAAGTCGATTGAGGCTTTTGCTGATCAAGTGAGGATTACAAAAGAGTGTTAGTTGAGAGAAACAAAAGAAAAAGAGAAGAAAGAGAATAAGACTAAAATTGAGAGTGAAAAAAGAGAGAGAGAAAGGCCAAGACATGTGAGCAGAAAAAGAAAGAAAGTTATGAGCAAGAGAAAGAGAAAAATAAGAAAGTGCATGCTTTTGCACTAAAAAGTGAGGTGAAGAGTGCTTTGGTGTGTAAACCGAACCTCCTTGTGCTTATATACAAGGATATTTATTTTACTAATACTCTTAACATTTCTTTGCCTAGTATGGTTGTGTCTTTTATATAAGAATTCAATTATGTTTTTTCCTGAGCAAATTTTATATAGACTACTACCTTTAAGAGACATTGAGCACCAGATAGACTTTGTCCCTGGATCATCCATCCCTAACCGACCTGCCTACCGAGCTAATCCTGAGGAGATGAAGAAAATTCAAAGACAAGTAAATAAGCTAATTCAGAAGAGATTCATGAGGGAGTAAGCTTTGCCATATGTTGAGTTTACTTACAATATATATGTGTATTCTACTACTGCTTATAGTCCTTTTGAGATTGTCTATAGTTTTAATCCTTTAATACATTTGTATATTTTACCTTTGTCTACTAATGAGTATGTTAACTTGGATGGTAAGCAAAATGCCATATATGTAAAGGATTTTCATGATAAGGTTCGAGTTAACATTAAGAGGAAGAATGAGCATTATACAAAGCAAGCCAACAAGAGCTAAACTATAGTTATATTTAAACCTGGTGATTAGGTTTGGGTACATCTACACAAAGAGAGGTTCCCAGCACAGAGGAAGTCTAAGTTACATCCTAAGGGAGATGGACATTTTCAAGTTTTAGAGCGGATCAATAACAATGCCTATAAAATTGATTTACTTAGCAATGCCTTTGATTTGAGGACGAATCCTTTCAAGGAGGGAGGGAATGATAGAGATCAAGGTGTTGTCAAACATATTCCAAACTATTCTCAAGATTCTTTGCAAGGGATAGGTGGTCCAATGATTAGAAGCAGGGTGAAGCGAATCAAAGAAGTTTTATTGAGTTTGATCTTGGACATGCAAGCTAAATAAAAAGATGTTGGGTCAAGCCAAGACATCAAGTAGATCACGCTTCATAGCCTTGGATGGCATTAAAGAGGACAACTTGGAGTATAAGCTTGGGGCTAAATAGATAGGTATTCTTGGAGGCCAAATAAAGCTTGTTGGATCTTGAAGACAACTAACCCAAATTTGCATGGGTTAAAGATGTATTATAATTTTTATATCATATGCTTTCTTTTGAGATATTATTAGTATTTAATGTACTTTGGGCAATTTCTTTATGCTAGCCAAATATGAGTTTAATTATGGGTTTATATTTTTATTAATTTAATTGGGCCGAATAACTAATGTTATTTGTGCGATATAGAGCGTATTCCATAGAAGTCCAATTAGGCTTTTTAGGTTTTCCATAGAGTGATTATATAAGGTTCCCTTATGCTTATGTAATTCATACTTACGATTAATAATAATTGAGTTTTCTCCCAAAGTGAGAGCTTCTCTTGATTCTTGGGTAAAGAACTGAATCTGATCTTATCGAGGCAACTTGTGGCAATCAAAACATCCGTTGAATTTTCAAGATGATCATTGCTTTTGCCAAACATTATATTTCTTGGCTTAAGGAAACACATCATACAATCATACAAAGAGATAGATAATTTCGTGGCTATATTAGAAATTTCCAATCCTCTAACGTTTAATATTACTAGTGGAATACATGATTACTTGACAGTAACAACATCAAAATTAAGAATTATGTAACTCTAAAAGGGGTACTCGACTCAAAGCTCGTTAATTGTTGCTAAAGGAAAATAAGGAATTGTAATTATTGGAAAAGGCATATCGGTATTTTACTGTAAACTCTTTTTCCTATCTTCAATTTTGCGAAATTCTCTCCACTCTTTCCCTCTCCCACCCAGGTCCAAGATGAAGGTAAAAGAAAAACATACACAGAGTATGGAAGAGCAACAGGAAAAAAATGTGTTGTAAAGAAACTTATAGCTGCACTTGCTTGCTTTGGGAGTGTTCACCAACAACTATGGCCATGCTTCTTGATGTACTAAACTAAGGCTTCGTTTTCTTCAGGAGTCCAAGCTCCCTTTCAAACTAGGCTTTATCTTCTGGAGTTAGACCCAGTCGACTGGTGACCAAGTCTAAAATCAACCAAACCAAGAGCTAACCACATAGCCTAGTGGCTTCTGGAGTGCACCAATTGACTGGTTTCAGCACCAGTTGACTGGTGCTCAAATCAGAAGTAGTAAGGCTATGGACCAAGTGACTAGTGCATGGCCTTGCTACTTCTGAAGTGAAGCAACCCATAAACTAGGCCACTAGTTCCTTTGCCAGGAAACTGGTGACTTTAACTAGTTGCTTGATATTTTGGGCTAGGTGAAAGTGATACAAAAGCACCGTTTCATTAAGTTAAAAAGTGCGCTTTGACCATAGAACCACATGCTGTGCCAAGAGGCACAATAAAGGATCCTATCCGGCTTTAGCTACTTCCTCTAACTACCCTAAGATGACTTACTGTTATCCAAGATGTATAAGCAATTTGATGGAAAGATTGTGAAGTTTAGTGGCAAATCTATAGCTACTATGGCAGTACATCATTAGAAAGATGACAACAAACAAAGAAATGATGTTAAAATACAGAGGATTGATTTATCCTAGGTTTGAAATTAAATTAGAGAGATATAAGGATTAAAGTAGGTTTTAGACTCCAAAATGGGTACAGAATCTGATGGACTAAACTTGGAGGTTCCAAAATATAAGGCTATCTGATTACACAAGTTAAAGAATAAATTCTCATAGAAGTAGACAGGGAAGCCAACCAAATATATAATAAACTGTAATAACCGTAAAATTTAATGAAAATTTCAATTAAAGGAAATTTAGAATAAAAGAGAGAATTTTGACAATAGAGATAAGAACCGTAGAAAATATGTATATTTATTACATGGATTAAAGAATTACAAAAGAAATATGTTTTTGCGCGCTACAAATGATTATGATTTGTTAAAAGTAAGTGGACTTTTAAGTAAAAGAAGTATTGTGTTGCTTAAAATAATTATACCGGCCTCTATTGAGTTTTTATGGTATTTTTAGAAATACTCTTTCTTTTAATATGATTTTTATCAAGAAAAAATCATGATTTAAGAGTTAATTAAAGATTTATGAGAATGTAAATTTTTAGAAATTTTTGGCATATTTTATGATGAAAAACGAAATTTATAGAAATTCTTATAAAAGAAAATCCTATTATTAATTATTTAATAATTATTATTATTTAAAAAAAAAAATTACAGTACCGCTGCACATATATGCATACGGGAACCAGAAAGCAGAAAGCAAAAACGCTTCCCCTTTTCCTTTTTCCTCTTCAATTTCAAACCCTCATAATTAGAGCTACGGACCTCCGATTGACGAACCGTCTGGACCGTTGGACTCGTGGCGAACAGTACTTCAAAACCCACCGATCAATTTCGCTGAAAAGTCGCCGGAAGGTCGCCAAAAAATTGCGTGAATAGTACCTCCAAAGGTAAAACTCCGACCAATCGCGTTTTAAACTTCGTTCTTCTGAAATTCTTTCCATAGATAGTCTTAAAATTAGTTTCTATGCTAGAATATAGGTTTTTTAGGTTTAGGATGAATAGTGTTTTTCGGCATGAATAGTGACGTTTAGGGTTTATCAAATTCTCATGTTATGTTCATGTTTTCTAGGTTGTTGAGCCACCACGAGGTGAAATTCTCGTTGTTGGACTCCTAGTACGGTGAGTGAGTTTTTCATACTATAGCGCATGTTTTACGAATTTGGTTTATAACTCTCTCGTATGATTTTAACTAGTTGGAATGTATACTAAATTGTTTTACTGCTTTGAAAACCAATATGTTCGAACCATGTTAGAAATTATAAATTTCAATCCTAGTTGAACCCTAGGTATGCAGGGCAAGCATCTAGGCTAATAATTCTCCATTGAGTTAGATTTATAGAAATGCGAACTTAGTCATAGAAATGAACTAAGTTAGTCATGAAATGATTTGATGCATGATGAACATCTATGCGACGTCTACGGACGATATGTTTAAAGGAAAAGTTTATGATAATAAAGGTCTCCATGGGAATACATGGATGAAACATATTTTAGAACGGAATTTTATGCATGAAAAGAGCTAGATGGAGAATTATAGCTTTATTGTAATGTTATTGAAATGTTTTACTTTAAACTCTTTAAATATAATATTTCAAATGTTTTCTATTGGAGGGACCCTTTTAGATCACTGTTAGCTAGCCACAGGGAGTGCTAGCCCTGGTGCACCATGGTCATGCGAAGGCTTCGGCCTAGGATACTGTGACGGGCATATGACTGCTTAAGACACCTGGATTTAGGGTGGACTTATGTCTACGCTTACAGTTATTGCCATACCCTTGCTGTGTGCTTGGGGGAATTTATGGTGGACTTATGTCTATGCCTACAGTGATTACCCCTCCCTTGCTATGTGCTTGGGGAAGATGATGATCTGTCAGGAAAGAACTCCAATAGACTAGTGTATTTTTCTTAAATATTAAATATTTTTAAACAATCTCATTCATCATTGTTATTGCATAAATAACTTCATTTATTTCTTACCATGCATAATTGATTTGCTTTACGGTTACTGATTTAATCATGTTTTATCTTTTGAACATACATTTGAACTGTTTAGTTTTTCTTTCAATAAATTATGGTTAAATGTTTAATGTTTCTATTATTATCCTTACACTTTGATTTCAATTATTAAACTCATTGCAAAACAGTCGTGCTTGATTTGCCCTATTTCTGTTATAGTGTGATTTACCCTTTCACTGAGATGTGATCTCACCCCTCTTCTGTTTCCTCCCCACAGATAGTCAAAGAAACTTTGATTCAGCTACAGCTTCGTAGAAGGCTAACGATAGCGTTGGTGAGCCCCAGTTTGGGTAAGGCTCTTTTGTACTGTTTGTTTAGTTTAGTTTATGTCTAGTGTACCTCCATGAACTTACAGGCAGGATCCTCGCTTCTTGAGTATTTTGATGTGTTGTTTGGAAAATAGTTATATGTTTTACAACGATGTTTGTATTATGAGGCCATGGGCTAAGATGAATCACGGATGTTGGATTCATGAGATATATATATATATATATATATATATATATATATATATATATATATATATATATATATATATATATATATATATATATATATATATATATATATATACAGTATTTTCTTATATTGGATGTGGCATATGTGGCCAGTTATACTTATTATATACTTTGGATTGTGTGCTGGATGTTTGTGCATGCTATGTGTTAGGCTTGCGGCTAGGGGGAAACCCTTATGCCGTGCCGGTCATGTGTTCCATCATTTGGGGCTGTGACAGAGTGGTATTAGAGCTTTAGGTTTTCCTGTGTTCATAGAGTAACGGACCTTTAGGTAGGACTTTGAGTATGGGTGTGAATCCGGACATGGTTATACTCACGGTGCTGCTAAAGGGGTTCGATAGGATATTGTCTTTTTGTTCAAGTCAGTTTATAGTATGCTATGTTGGCATGGTTAAGTGACGGTTGGGCTATCTCTGTCTTATAGCGAGATGCCACCAAGAACGGGATTAAAGGTTAGGCAACCCGCGGCTCAAGAGCATATGGCTGAAGAGTTTGCTTAGTCCGCAGTACCCGTGCCTAGAGGCCGAGGTAGAGGTCGTGGCAGAGGCTGAGGTAGAGGTCATGGCAGAGGCTGACCTAGAGGCAGTGGCAGGGGTGTAACGGCTGTTGAAGCAGCCGAACAAGCTGAGTTGAGCAGTGAGCAAGCTGAGACTCCCAGGGCGGGGGAAATGTCTTCTCACACCCGGGATGATGTGATAGCCCAGATGCTGGCAACCATGCAGGGTATGCAGCGGGCGATAGAAAATCTAGCTGAAAGAAGGGATGGGCAAGGTGGAAGGGACTCACAACAGCCCGAAATAGCTACCTCCGTTCCAGAGCCAGTTAGGTTCGTGGAGCGGCATATGAGACCCGCCAAGAGGGAAGTGGAACTATCTGAGTTCCTGAAGCTGAAACCGCCAACCTTCAAGGGGTTGTTGGCTAGTGAAGATCCCCAAGAGTTTATAGAGGACACCGAGAAGATCTGTGAGGTGCTTAAGTGTCCAAAGAGCCGATCAGTAGAGTTGACATCCTTCCAGTTGTCTGGTGTAGCATAGGTATGGTTTAAGACCATGATGCGCGGAAGGGGAGCTACAGCGCCACCTTTGGGATGGCCAGAGTTCAAGGAAGTCTTCATAGAGAGGTTTGTGCCTGAGAGTATCTGAGATGCCAAGTGTCAGGAATTTGTGGAGTTGAAGCAGACTCCCGGTATGTCAGTCACAGAGTATGACTACCGTTTCACTCAGCTGTCGCCGTATGCACTGCACATGGTCCCTACTGAAAGGGCCATGATCAAGAAGTTTATCCAAGGGTTGATACCAGCATTGTTTAAATCAGTGGCACCCCAGATGAAGAAATTCCCCAACTATGCAGAGGCTATGGACTGTGCAAGAATGATGGAGACTAGGCATTTGGCCGATGTCGAGAATGCCAAGCTGAGAAAGAGGGATAGGGACGGGAGCTCCAAAGGGGGGCAAAGTTCTCATTCTCAAGGACCACGATTTTAGGGTCAGCAGCACCCAGCACCACAGAATGTTGGGAATCCCAACCAGAGATCAGATGCGAGTGGTAGGCTAGGTCCTAGCCAATGGAACACCAGGTATACAGGTCAACCAGGACCAAGGACCATTCAGCAGAGCAGGCCACAATGCTCTATTTGTGGCAACCATCACTTTGGTTAGTGCCGCAGGGAGATGGGTGTTTGCTATCATTGTAACCAACCTGGACACATAAAGAGGGAGTGTCCCCAGTTGTATGGCTCAAGCCAAGGGTCAACTCGACCGGCTTTGCTACCAACCCCAGTGGCAGTTCAGCCTATAAGGACTATTTCGGGCCAAGCAAGTAGCAGAGGTACTAGTAGAGGGATGATGGGTTGAGGTCAAAGTCAAGCAGGCCGAGGTCAACCGAGGATTTTTGCTCTCACCAGGCAGGATGCACAAGCTTCAAATGCGGTCATGACAGGTACTCTTTCGGTTTGCCTACATAAAGCATATGTTTTGTTTGACCCCGGGTCTACATATTCCTATGTTTTCCCTAGTTTTGCTAAGAGCTTGGGTAAAGATCCGATTAGGATGGATGCCCCTTTCTTTGTAACCACCCCGATCGGTGATTGTATGCAAGTCATGTAAAGTGTCAGTGGGTGATAGGGAGACATCTGCTGATTTGATCATCCTGGATATGATCAACTTTGATGTAATCCTAGGAATGGATTGGTTGGCATCATGTTATGCTACCTTGGATTGCTATGGGAAGGCAATCAAGTTCAATTTTCCAAGTGAAGTTCCTTTCCGGTTCCAGTGTGACCAAAGTAAAGCTCAAAGTAACCTGATTTCAGTCTTGGGTGCTCAGAGGATGTTGAAGAAGGGATGCCAGGGATACTTGGCGTATGTTAGAGATGTGGATGGGAAGGTACCCGATATAGACAAGATGGCAGTAGTAAGAGAATTCCTGGATGTCTTTCCAGAGGAGTTGCCAGGATTACCTCCTGAACGGGAGGTAGAGTTTGGTATTGACCTTATTCTAGAAGCTCGACCAATTTCTATACCGCCTTACAAGATGGCACCCACAGTGCTTAAGGAGCTAAAGAGTCAATTGCAGGATTTGTTGGACAAGGGCTTCATCAGGCCGAGCACTTCTCCATGGGGTGCTCCGGTCTTTTTTGTGAAGAAGAAAGACAGGTCTTTGCATCTTTGCATTAACTATCGGTAACTGAATAAGCTAACAGTGCGCAACAACTACCCTTTACCCAGGATTGATGATCTGTTCGATCAACTTCAAGGAACGAAATGTTTCTCCAAGATTGATCTGAGGTCAGGGTACCATCAGTTGAAGATTAAGAAGGAGGATATTCCCAAGACAGCTTTTAGGACCCGTTATGGTCATTATGAGTTTTTGGTTATGTCTTTTGGACTAACTAACGCACCAGCTGCTTTTATGGACTTGATGAACAGGGTGTTCAAGCCATTCTTGGATCGGTTCGTCATTGTGTTCATTGATGACATCTTGGTTTATTCTAAAGACCATGAGGAGCATGAACAGCACCTACGGGTCATTCTGCAGATCTTGAGGGATCAACAGTTGTATGCCAAGCTCTCTAAGTGTGAGTTCTGGTTGGACAGCGTTATGTTTCTGGGGCATGTAGTCACGAAGGACAGCATTCAAGTAGACCCCGAGAAGGTAGAGGCAATACAGCAGTGGACTCGCCCCGCTAGTGTGACAGAGATCTGAAGTTTCTTGGGTCTAGCAGGGTATTACCGGAGGTTCATCAAGGATTTCTCCAGGATTGCTGCTCCTTTGACCAGATTAACCAGGAATGGAGTTAAGTTTGAGTGGTTGGATGCATGCGAAGAAAGTTTCCAGATCTTGAAGAAGTGTCTAACCACAACCCCAGTTCTAACTATCCCAACGGGCACAGGAGGATACTCAGTGTACTGTGACGCCTCAAGGGTGGGCTTGGGTTGTGTGTTAATGCAGAATGGTCATGTTATAGCCTATACATCTAGGCAGCTCAAGAAGCACGAACAGAACTACCCTACACATGATCTGGAGATGGCGGTAGTGGTCTTTGCCTTGAAGATTTGGAGGCACTATCTCTATGGTGAACCCTGTGAGATTTACACGGACCACAAGAGCCTCAAGTACATCTTTCAACAAAGGGATTTTAACTTGAGACAGAGGAGGTGGATGGAGTTGGTGAAGGACTACGACTGCACCATTTTGTACCACCCAAGCAAGGCCAATGTGGTAGCAGATGCTTTGAGCAGAAAGTCAATGGGGAGTCTAGCTCATATCACCCTACTCTGGAGGCCATTGATAAGGGATATTCATCGGCTAGAAGGTGAGAGGATGCGCTTTGAAGTGAAGGAGCCAGGGGTGTTGTTAGCTCACATGCAACTACACTCTCCGCTGGTTGAGCAGATTAAGGCAGACCAGGACAAGGATGCTCAGCTGTGTAAGCTCAAGGATGAAGTTAGGAATAATCAGACTTTTGAATTCAGCGTGGATGCTGAAGGAGTGTTAAGATGTGGGAAGCGCTTGTGTGTACCCGATGTGGATAGCTTGAGGAAGCAAATTTTGGAGAAGGGACATCAATCAGCCTATACTATCCACCCAGGAACAAATAAGATGTAAAGTGACCTTAAGGACTTGTATTGGTGGAATGGGATGAAGAAGGATGTAGCAGACTTTGTGGCTCAGTGCTTGGTTTGTCAGCAAGTGAAAGCTAAACACCAGAAGCCTGCCGGTTTGCACCAACAGATTGAGATACCGGAGTGGAAGTGGGAAAAGATCACTATGGACTTCGTTACAGGGTTACCAAGGACCCCTAAGGGTTATGAATCAATATGGGTGATAGTGGATCGAATGACCAAGTCATCCCACTTCTTACCAGTGAAGACTACCTTTAATGCGGCTTAGTATGCAAGCTTGTATCTGAGTGAGATTGTCAGATTGCATGGAGTCCCTATATCCATCATATCTGATCGAGGTCCACAGTTTACGGCAAGGTTTTGGAAAACTTTTCAAGAGGCTTTGGGGACGAGGTTGGATCTGAGCACTGCTTTTCATCCCCAAACAGATGGCCAGTCAGAATGCACGATTCAAATTCTTGAGGATATGCTTAGAGCATGTATTTTAGATTTTGGTGGCAGTTGGGAAGGATACCTGCCATTAGCTGAGTTTGCATACAACAACAGTTATCAAGCCAGTATTCAGATGGCACCTTTTGAAGCTCTTTATGGGAGAAGATGCCGATCTCTCGTTGGATGGTTTGAAGTTGGAGAAGCCAAGCTGTTAGGGCCAGACTTGGTGCAAGATGCGATAGAGAAGGTTAAGTTGATAAGGGAACGGCTTTTAACTGCACAAAGTCATCAGAAGGCTTATGTGGACCATAGGCGTCGGGAGTTGGAGTTTTCTCTAGGCGATCACGTGTTCCTCAGAGTTTCACCCATGAAGGGAATCATGCGGTTTGGTAAGAAAGGGAAGTTAAGCCCGAGGTATATTGGACCCTTTGAAGTTCTGAATAGGGTAGGAACAGTGGCATACCGCCTAGCCTTACCACCTGGATTGAGTGAAGTGCATCCAGTCTTCCATGTCTCGATGTTGAGGAAGTATCTACCCGACCCATCTCATGTGATTCAACTGCAAGAAATCCTTTTGGATGACAAGTTGGCCTATGAAGAGAAACCCGTGGCCATTGTTGATAGACAAGTGAAAAAGTTGAGGTTTAAGGATATCCCTACAGTGAAGGTGATCTGGCAGAATCATTCCAAAGAGGAAGTTACGTGGGAAGTTGAGGACGTCATGAGAGAGAAGTATCCACAGCTGTTCTAAGAGTAGTCTTATGTTTTCATGTTGTTGGTTTTTGTAAAATTCGGGGACTGAATTTCTTTAAGGGGGGAAGAATGTAATAACCGTAAAATTTAACGAAAATTTCAATTAAAAGAAATTTAGAATAAAAGAGAGAATTTTGACAATAGAGATAAGAACCGTAGAAAATATGTATATTTATTACATGGATTAAAGAATTACAAAAGAAATATGTTTTGGCGCGCTACAAATGATTATGATTTGTTAAAAGTAAGTGGACTTTTAAGTAAAAGAAGTATTGTGTTGCTTAAAATAATTATACCGGCCTCTATTGAATTTTTATGGTATTTTTAGAAATACTCTTTCTTTTAATATGATTTTTATCAAGAAAAAATCATGATTTAAGAGTTAATTAAAGATTTATGAGAATGGAAATTTTTAGAAAATTTTGGGATATTTTATGATGAAAAAGGAAATTTATATAAATTTTTATAAAAGAAAATCCTATTATTAATTATTTAATTATTATTATTATTTAAAAAAAAATTACTGTAGCGCTGCACATATATGCATACGGGAACCAGAAAGCAGAAAGCAAAAACGCTCCCCCATTTCCTTTTTCCTCTTCAATTTCAAACCCTCATAATTGGAGCTACGGACCTCCGATTGACGAACCGTTTGGACCGTTGGACTCGTGGCGAAGAGTACTTCAAAATCCATCAATTAATTTTGCTAGAAAGTCGCTGAAAGGTCGCTAGAAAATTGCGTGAATAGTACCTCCAAAGGTAAAACTCCGTCCAATCGCGTTTTAAGCTTTGTTCTTCCGAAATTCTTTCCATAGATAGTCTTAAAATTAGTTTCTATGCTAGAATATAGGTTTTTTAGGTTTAGGGTGAATAGTATTTTTTGGCATGAATAGTGACGTTTAGGGTTTATCAAATTCTCATGTTATGTTCATGTTTTCTAGGTTGTTGAGCCACCACGAGGTGAAATTCTCGTTGTTGGACTCCTAGTACGGTGAGTGGATTTTTCATACTATAGCGCATGTTTTACAAATTTGGTTTATAACTCTCTCATATGATTTTAACTAGTTGGAATGTATGCTAAATTGTTTTACCGCTTTGAAAACCAATATGTTCGAACCATGTTAGAAATTATAAATTTCAATCCTAGTTGAACCCTAGGTATGCAGGGCAAGCATCTAGGCTGATAATTCTCCATTGAGCTAGATTTATAGAAATGCGAACTTAGTCATAGAAATGAACTAAGTTAGCCATGAAATGATTTGATGCATGATGAACATCTATGTGACGTCTACGGACGATATGTTTAAAAGAAAAGTTTATGATGATAAAGGTCTCTATGGGAATACATGGATGAAACATATTTTAGAACTGAATTTTATGCATGAAAATAGCTAGATGGAGAATTATAGTTTTATTGTAATGTTATTGAAATGTTTTACTTTAAACTCTTTGAATATCATATTTCAAATGTTTTCTATTGGATGGACCATTTTAGATCACTGTTAGCTAGCCACAGGGAGTGCTAGCCCTGGTGCACCATGGACATGCGAAGGCTTCGGCTTAGGATACTGTGACGGGCATATGACTGCCTAAGACACAGGATTTCATGTGAAGTCTTCGGCCTAGGATACTGTGACGGGCATATGACTGCCTAAGACACAGGAATTTAGGGTGGACTTATGTCTACGCCTACAGTGATTGCCATACCCTTGCTGTGTGCTTTGAGGAATTTAGGGTAGACTTATGTCTACGCCTACAGTGATTATCCCTCCCTTGTTATGTGCTTGGGGAAGATGATGATCTGTCAGGAAAGAACTCCAATAGACTAGTGCATTTTTCTTAAATATTAAATATTTTTAAACAATCTCATTCATCATTGTTATTGCATAAATAACTTCATTTATTTCTTACCATACATAATTGATTTGCTTTACAGTTACTGATTTAATCCTATTTTATCTTTTGAACATACATTTGAACTGTTTAGTTTTTCTTTCAATAAATTATGGTTAAATGCTTAATGTTTTTATTATTATCCTTACACTTTGATTTCAATTATTAAACTCATTGCGAAACATTCGTGCTTGGTTTGCCCTATTTATGTTATAGTGTGATTTACCCATTCACTGATATGTGATCTCACCCCTCTTCTGTTTCCTCCCCACAGATAGTCAAAGAAACTTTGATCCAGCTACAGCTTCGTAGAAGGCTAAAGATAGCGTTGGTGAGCCCCAGTTTGGGCAAGGCTCTTTTGTACTGTTTGTTTAGTTTAGTTTATGTCTAGTGTACCTCCATGAACTTACAGGCAGGATCCTCGCTTCTTGAGTATTTTGATGTGTTGTTTGGAAAATAGTTATATGTTTTACAACGATGTTTATATTATGAGGCCATGGGCCAATATGAATCACGGATGTTGGATTCATGAGAGAGAGAGAGAGAGAGAGAGATATATATATATATATATATATATATATATATATATATATATATATATATACAGTATTTTCTTATATTGGATGTGGCATATGTGGCCAGTTATACTTATTATGTACTCTGGATTGTGTGCTGGATGTTTGTGCATGCTATGTGTTAGGCCTGCAGCTAGGGGGAAACCCTTATGCCATGCCGGTCATGTGTTCCATCATTTGGGGCTGTGACATAAATCTTGAGAACCTTCCTATTATGGGCTTAATAGAATTAAAAGCTTATATGGAACTCTTCAATTATAGCAAACTAAAATAAAGTGCGCATAGTCTAGACAATAAGGATCGCAAAATGACTTAACCTCATGCAAATATATTATATAACGAATTATATAACATTCTATTTTTCATAAAACACAAAATATACAATTGATGAAAGGCCACAATTAAAAAAATTCTTACAACAACTAAGTCATTTAGGAATTTTGTACATTACTCCCTTATAACATAAATGTTTCACAGGACATATGTTACCTACATAAAATCAACGCCTAGGGAGGAGTTTTTGTCAAATATAAGGTTGGATCCGATGCAACTAACCCCAATCAAATGATCTCTTGTGAAAGAATAAGTGAATTGGGTGCGCACACAAAATGTATTCTTTTAGGAAATAAACTTTAGTGAATCATGCTTTATAACAAATGTGCTCGAGTAAGGTTTTTTGCATTTATAAAGAAGTTATATTCAATATATAAATAGATTATGAAATGAATTAATCAAATATATAAATAAAAACAACCCTTAAACCATTTTATAGAAATGCTAGGTTCCAAACGACAAAATAAATATAAATAAATTAAAGAATATAATGTAAATGCATAAATGTAAAGAGATATGGATAGAAAAGCTTTGAACACAATGAGTTTATCATTGTTCCAATTTGTTTAGCTCTAAATGAATATTTCACTATATCAAGAAGCTTTACCAAAATTTGAGGCTTATTTCATTTGCTCACAAGCAATGGATTACAAAAACAACAGATTACAAGGGATAGTTTTCACACACTCGACACAAACAATAAAATTTTCATATGCTCACAAAAATGTTCAAAATGTTAGTTTTCACTCACTTATGAATAGCAATACAAGCACCTACAATTTCTCTCACTAAAAAGTTAAAATTTTATGAATTTTTTATTTTAAAAATAACAATAATCCAAAGCTAGGTGAGGTCCTAGAAAAAAAAAAGATTTCTCTAAGAAGAGTGGATAGCCCAGTTACAAGCTCACAAAGGTTTCCTAAAGAATAAGATGGTGTATTAATAAGAATCCTAAGTGTTGGCCCAAAAAAAAAAAAGAATCCTAAGATATTTCATAAGAATGATCAAATTGTTGCTCAATGGTTGCTCTTGGATTCTCATCCTATTCAAATATATGCCCTTTTATAGGTTAAGAAAAGTTTCTGAAAGTTGCAGCTAGTTAGGAATGATTGAACTAGCCACTTAGTAGAAAATTTTACAAGTTCTTTGGATTGTGCTAGTTTCAATTAACTAAAAAGGGGTTTGAAGTTCACTGAATCTCTTATCCATGTCCAATTACTATGAAACTTTCCATATTAATTCATTATTGATGTTATTTAACATTACCAAATTTGCAATTCTTAAGATAACTTTAATACTTTCTGTGTTGTTCTCTTGATTTTTCCATCAAATCCTTCAATTCAAGTTTAATCTTCTCCAATATGACTTCTTTAACTTTCTTTCTATTGTAGAAATGTTAGAATATCATTATTGAAAATTTTAACTCTTTCAATGTCTCAGGTTCAAAATTTGAATTTGCTTGACCTTCAATAGAGCTTGATTTCTTTCTTTTCTTGATTCATATATTGACTTCCATATAGTGTTCAACAGCTTTGAATATATACCTTGATCTTATAGACCAATTCTGAATTGAGAAAGTCTTTATTTGGATTTAGATCATTATTTGAATAGGTAACTCCTTCCTTTAAGCAAAAGTGGACTTGCCATAATTAAGAGATTTTCCCGATTAACTCTCTTGGATCGAGATTTTTCTTATCTCGCAAAATAAGAAAAGTAATCAAATTAATAGCACATGCACAATCTAAAGATATTATTGACTCTTATTTGGAATTTTAATTTGAAATCACTTAGAGAAAGTTAAGGCCTCTAGCATATACAAACATTGTGACTCAATATGACTTAGAATATTCATATATAATTTGACATATTACATTATCTTTAGTATGAATACCAACTAGCATCAATTAGCGACAATATTCCATTTTCAAAATTTTTGTGATTCATGATTTCAATGGATAGGAATTCATCAATGTTTATATATGATTTTCATGATCTGAGTGTTCAATTATCTAAGTACATGGTAAGAATCAAG
Organism: Gleditsia sinensis; assembly: GCA_037074535.1. Classification (NCBI taxonomy): domain Eukaryota; kingdom Viridiplantae; phylum Streptophyta; class Magnoliopsida; order Fabales; family Fabaceae; genus Gleditsia; species Gleditsia sinensis. Next base: position 31,978,600 of record CM073473.1, on the reverse strand, counting down.
ATAGTGTTTGGAATAAAATTGTTCTGAATGTCTCATATTAGAATAAATTTTTATTTAATGGATTATTTAATTTTCAGACTTTGAAATAGAAGGATTACTATCAGAAAGTGATAAATTATTTAGCAAGAAAAAAGAAAAGAAAGAAATTGATTGAAAAAATAATAATTAAAATATTATCTCCATCCCATTATATATTCAACATAATATATAAAAGTTGGAATCCAAGTCAAACTTGATTATTTTTCTTGTTTCCATTAATTCCTTTCAGCGGGTTCTCTAGGTTCAAGAGTCATAACGCACAAGGTTGGCAACAAAACTTTCACCTTTCCACCTTGTGATGATGAGATTCTTGAAAGCAATTATAGCTTTTTGTCATATTATAGACCATTTTGGAGTTGTGACACGATCATCATTCATCGAACCAGCAAGAATATGGTGAAATGCAGAAAAGATATTGCATGTATAAACATTTGGGAGATGACTTTACAGGTAGTGCCTAGCAGCCATTAAGGTTTTTTTTAATATTTATTTTTAATAAAATTAAGGTTTCTGTTTCTATTTTTGAATCTTGTGCAAAGTTATCTACTGTTTGGAATAGCTAACAATGCTTACAATTTTCTGCGCAATTGATTTGTCAATTTTCCATCATATAGAAACTGGACATTTTACATAGAAGGGGAAAGCTATGCAGGTATTTATATTAATTTTACAATATTTTTAATTCACATTACTCCTTTTTAGTACAATTTTCTCTTGATTAATTGATCATAAGTACCCATAAATTTTCAAAAAATTATGTGCCTGTGCGCTCATCCATGTTAGGAACGACGACCCTTCCCTTTAAATTTATCTCAAGGGTGTCCTAGTATGCTTGGTCCTACAAAACTTGAAAGGCATTTTTTGGTACTAATAGAAAAAGGAGATTTAGAAACGAAAATTAGAGACAGAAATAGAGACGGATGGAAATATTTGTAATTTAGAGATGAAATTTAGAGACGGAAAATTTCCGTCTCTAAAAATCCGTCTCAAATTTCGTCTCTAAACCCATTTAGAGACGGAATTGGAGATGAAAAATATTCCGTCTTTGCATTCAGAGACGG